>VWZG01009263.1:138339-179153 GCA_013396735.1 Grallaria varia | reverse complement strand
ACCAAAAAAAAAAAAAAAAAAGAAAAACAAGAAAACAAAACAGAAGTGACAAAAATAATAAAACCATGCCATTAGAAACCCCAAACTATATTACATTCAAGAAAATTAATTTTTGAACAGAACCTGTTCAAGATGCAAAGGCACGTGAATACTCTGTCAAGTAACAACTTCATGCAATATTATTGTATCATATTTTTAATTAGCAAGCTCAGTGCCAGAGATTTAATGATATACAGGAACTCCACGCTCACATCCACTTTTACTCATGAAGTAAGAGTCTAGCAAACAAACCACACAAAATGTCCAGGGTTTTTTTTTTTCACCTTAGATACAGAGAAATAAACTATTCTGCCTCCTAGAAAAAGACAACACACCAAAACTACAAAAGCAGGGGCTTTTGGTGCTACTGAATAAAACAAAATTAATACAAGAACTATGACAACATACTCTCTTCCTATTAATGGTCAACTTCCATATGCATCCTTATACTCTTGGTGGGGGAGAAGGTGGGCAGTAACAGAAATGGATACCATAGATCATAAGCAATGCTATATGAATAGTGTTGCTGAAATATTTAAAAATATTTTAAAGCTGAAAGCTTCTTCTTCTTTCAAACTCTACAAGATTGTAGGCTGCTTTTATCCATAATCTATTGCATAAAAGTTCTTCTCTGAAGGATTCAGCCACATCTTCTTTTGACATGAGTATTATATCTACTCAAATATATTGGTCTGATACGGTTTTCATTCAAGACTCAAGGGAGTTGGTTAGCTCCAAAGGTATGGTGAAGACTTTGCTAAATGTTTCAGATTTATGAGGTATGCTAACCAAAATGTATTTCTATAGAACATGCAAAAAAATCCTAGAATGAGTAAGACTCCTCAATAACTGCTAATCCTAATACTGCAGTGAAATAACAGGGCCAGCAGATTTCCGTTAATTGAGATCTTTGATCCTTTCATTTGAAAAGCATACAGGTGCTCACAAGTTTCCCAGGCATGCCCATCATGTCCCTATACTTCTAGTAACCCTTCATCCCCTTCAGCTGATTTCAGTTATAAATATGTCGCCATTACAGCACAGTCCTGGAAATTTGATGCACATTCCACCTGAAAGGAGGAAGAAATTGACCCCAAATTACCTATTTAAAATGTTGTTGGGATTTTTAAGAGAATGTGTCATTTTCTGTCGACCTGGGTAGGTTTCAGAGTAAACACTTCACAAAACCCTGCTCCCTGTACAAACTCACACACATCGTCTCGCTAAAAAGTGGGTCTACTTTAGAACTCAATGACTAATTAACATTGCCTAACTCGACTACTAATAATGATTAAGAGCCAAATAAGTTTATTTCCTTTGAAAAAGGCTATTTACACTTTTGGACAAAATTCTGAAAGGATATCAACAAGTTATCTTCAGAAGCAATTTAGGCACTTATACATAAGGTGTCTCAACAGAGCCTTTACTAGAAGTTGAAAATTCACGATCATCAGTTCAGAAAGAGGGCAGAGTTTACCGGGGTTTCCCATGTAGAAATATCCTCTGACTCTTCAGATGACTTCAGCTTGTTTGAAAACTTTACCCTATGCCACAATAGGTCAATGCAAGGGACCAATAAAGCAGCAAATTAAATAGGGCATATAAAATATCCCTTTGAAACTGAGTGAATGAGCCTTAGCATCTCTTTGTTTCTAAGGTGGATTCAGCTCTAATGGCAAGAGATACTCCCAAATGATCTTGTTGGGCAGCTGAGGGCACAAAGCTAAGATGGAGGTTTATCCCTTGAAAAAGGATAAGGAACGTAAAGGGGTATTCCTAAAGAAAAGAAATGGAAACAAGAGGTGGAGTAAAACAGAAACAAAGTGAAGCAGAGAGAGGGGTGAAAGAATGTAAGGGCTGGTAAGCAGCAAACAAAAGTGCAATAGGCATGAGGAAAAAAAATGCATTGGAAAGGGAAATATCAAAGTTGGGAGATGAAACAGACCAAAAAAAAAAAAAGAAAAAGAAAAAAGCAAGCAGTCTAGTTTTAAGAGCTACTCTATTCCAGTAGACTGCAGACCATACAATATCTCCACAGAGTTGTCCTTTAGGACCTTCATCCAAAGAGTATTACTTTGACTCTAAAGGGCTTTGGATTAGGGAAGAGTCCCAGAGTATAAATTTATTTATATCTTCATATATAATTCAGCTCTGTCTACCAACTGCAATGTATCCTGTGTACAGAATTTAAATAGTTCCTTTTTTTGAACCTGCACAGTTGGAAAACTGGCATTCGTCAAAGTTAGGTTTATGGTTGGACTCCATGACCTTAAAGGTCTTTTCCAGCCTAAATGATTCCGCGACTCTGTGAAATTCTTGCCCCATTTTATTCATCTCCAGCAAGAAAGCATGCATCATTGGATCGGAAAGGCCTCTCAGCCTGCATTTTGATAAACTCACTCACTTTAAAAAAACTCTGATCAGGAGCTACATCCAGCTGGTGAAATAGCCTCGTATTTCCCTAAGACACTGCAAATACGTGCCACAGATTACCCAGTTCTACAGCTGAATGCATCCACACAACTAATGAGTGAAACATAATAACTGAAAAAAAATTACTTACTGATAGTACGATCCCTAGCCAACACGCAGGGTATAAAAATGCTTTAATGTTCTATTTATAAGCTCTGCCTCTGTTTTTAGAGAATACATTTAATAGGCTGGCATTTAAACTGAATGCCTTGGGGGAAACACATCTCCTGAAGCATTTAGTCACCTACATTAAGAAACAAGACTTCTCCCCAGTTTAGCAACAGGTTTTATAAATGTGTGAAAATTCTTTATGGATGTATTTGTTAAAAACATGAGTTCTTTTTCACACCTGTAAAAGGCATTTAATAATCCTTCGGGATAGTTTTCAAGTTTCAGCAAGTACAGTGTTATATTTGTTTTAAGTGAAATTGTAAACAATTCCAATGGATCTTCTGGATTCTCTTGTGGAAAAGAAAAAAACCCGTGCTCTTAATTAATCTTCCTGTTATTATAAGTCAATGGGGTGGCATGAAACAATACTGCTCACTAGTTAAAAAAATAATTGGATCCAGAATGTGGGCAGACTGATGCAGTGTATATGCTACTAAACTCTAGGGGAAAAATGTCTAGGGTAAACACTTAAAAATTAAAGTTTTTCTGTTGATTGAATGTTCATTCCACATAACGTAATCTCTTCTTGTCAATAGCTTCAATTTTTCTTAAATGTAATGATTCTGATTTTTTTGAGCATCGCAATTGTCAAAATATTATTACACAATTCAGAGAAAATAAATGTATATTCTTTGATTGTGCCCAGGATTGATTTGACCCTGATGCTACTACTTTGGGAAACCAATTTTCTTAATCACATAGTCCTTTTTAATGAAACAGCTCATTTATATATTCTTCTCCTTTTGTAAATGGAGGCAAGGTCAGCTACTCTTCAGCACAACAATTTGTCCACCACGTCCATGCCTAAGACAGGAGGACTAAAAGAAAATTCCCTCTACAGAACACATTATACACCCTATTCCAACAGTGCATTATACATCAGTTTTTCAATATATTAAATAATCTACATGATATATTGGTCCATATTATGTATCATGTATTCATTCCCCTGCAGCAGTTTCAGATTCCGTTCCACAGAATAATGTAATACAACTCTCAGTTCTTGTCCTGCATCACTTTATTTCAGCTCATATTACTCCATTCTACATATCGTTCTTTCTCCATTATGGCAGAGTCGCAATATATGAATACCATACCTTCGATATTCACTCAATATATATCAAATGATAGGTCCCTTTCCTTGTGTAAAATTACCACTGACAAAAATGAGCACATCAAAATGTTACAGGGTTACTGAGCGCCCCTTCAACATGCATTGCCATAGCTGGGCTTTCAAATTACTTATATTGCTCATCTTCATAGCACACATTCATAAAGTAAACAAAAGGTACACTGTTTCATGTGAAATAAATGTTTTAACACAAACTGATTTCTGCAAGTATTCTTCAAAAGCAAGCATCACAGCCCAGCATTTCTATATGTTAATAAGTAGAGAATAATCTATGATTAACCATTGCATGAATAACCAAGATCTCATTAGAATGATGAATCATGGCATATGAATTAAGTGAATGAATCTTTTGATAGTAATATGCCTTGGGGTCTTGTATAAAGCACCTTTCTGCAGGCAGGAATCATTTCTTGAGCTACGGCTTTTTCTAGAGTGACTTTGAGCAAACCGGTGCCGAAAAATACAATCCCTGGGAAGGACTGAGGAAAGGAATAAAAGAACAAAACATGGTAAATTGGAATAGAATGGGAAAACAGTCATAGAATCATGAGAAACTGGAATAGAATGGGAAAACAATCATAGAATCATAGAATGGTTTGTGTTGGAAGATGTTGGTTAAAGACCATCTTGTCCCGACCCCCCCGCCATGGGCAGGGACACCTTCCACTACACTAGGTTGCTCAAAGCCTCATCCAACCTGGCCTTGAACCCTCCCAGGGATGGGGCATCCACAACTTCCCTGGGCAAGCTGTAACAGTGCCTCCTCACCCGCACTGCAAAGAATTTCTGTGTATCTAACCTAAATTTCCCTCATTCAGTTTGAACCCATTACTCCTTGTCCTATCACTAGAGTTCCTGATGGAGAGTCCCTCTCTGGCTTCAGACACTGGAATGCTGCTATGAGGTCTCCATGCAATTAGACTTTTATTTATCCACCTAATTATGGTAGCGACTTTTGGACTCAAAATTCCCCCAATTCAAGCAACAAAGAATGTAACTTTTTAGTGACTTATCACAATAATCTTTTTCTAGATTTGCAGATGGAAGAAAAAAGGGAACCTAAGCATTTTTGTATTCTTGTCCTAATCTTTATTTCCCAACTCCCGCCTGGTGAAAAAAGTTTCTGAAAATGCTTGAGAAAAAGAAGGCTGAATGTAGCCCCCTTTAAAACCAAGCTCCTCTTGAAATATAAATGGGACTCCAGCGTAAAACAAAGCTTTGCAACTCTAGTCTTCCAAGTCTACATATTCTGCTCTCAGCAAGAGCAGAGATCAATAAATGTAGCAATATTCCTCCATTTTGCCAAACTTTTTTTGGAGAAAAAAACTATTATTAGCTTTAGATACTTTTATTTAAAAGTATAAGAGATTATCAAAGACAAAGGGCATTTCTCAGTTCCTTCAGTTTCTTAAAAATAGTTAAGTCTTTGATTAAAACACACTGAAAGGAAAATGATTTATCACATGTTCAAGACACTGTCAATCACAGACTAATGCACATTTGTACTAACATTTACACATGGCAACACCTGCTGTACCAAAAAGCTAAGACTAGCTGGACTAGCAATTAATTAGCTGCACTAACATGGCTTGTGTGTTCCAGTTCCTTCAATAAATTATCGTATCAGGTTTGCAGACAAGAAGTGTCTAGTAAAAACAGAAATGAGTATTCAACCAAACTTACAGTTCCACGATAAGTCAATAGGCAGTATTTATACCAGAAAACAATAAAAGAACATACATAGTTGATATTAGTTTATTTTGAACCAACAAGACTGACTATTTCACAAACCTGCATGTGTGCTTCTGTGCATGCACTTAATTCACAGGTTTAAGGGAACTAGTTTCAGGATAAGTCTAGAAAAAGCAAAGCATATGGGTTTATTGTCCTGTGTTGTGTACAGCAATAAACTGTTCTCCAATGAACTGATGGAGATATCCAAAACAAGCAGCAAATAATGGCAAATAATTTCATTTACCACAGAAATAACTGTTTCTTTCCTTCCTGACACAAGCATCCTCTAAAACTGAAGATTGCTTTCTGAAAGTTCTCCTCACTATTCAGGCATGACTAAAACTCTATGGCATTGTCATGAGGTTGAGATGGGACATAGAGGGGTATGAAGAAATTTATAGCACAAAAAATTCTGTAATTTTATGCTCTGTGCAATGTGCCTTTTTTTTTTCCCCCTCTTATTGCCATCATGGCAAGTGCTGGAAGGTACTAAACAATTTCATTATAAAACACAAATTCACATATTCTCATATTTTCACAGCACACAATCATATACTATTCTTTTTTTCTTTTACAAAATAGCTAGCCTGATTTTTACAGTGATAATTGGCTGCAGACTTGATATTATCTCCATCACCTACAATTTCATCTAAAAAAGTATGTTGAAAGAGCTGGGAAGAAAGAGGGAGCAGAAAAGACACCATTCCAATTAGTTTTGAAGTAAGGAAGATGAAAATTTGAAGGATGAAACCTGCAGATTCAGCAGGTCTGGGACCTGATGTATGGGACCAAATGAGGCTCCTGAGAGGAAAAAACAAGAACTTCTACTCTCTGAAGAGTTCGGGCTCCCTGACGGACCTGAAATACTTGATCTCCAGACTGAGCATAGGGGCAAAAATGGATCACATACAAATAATCCCCTTTGTTACCCTGTCGTGCCAAATCTGCATCCCTGAGTATTAAAGAATCATTGAAATACAGGGGTCTGGTATATTTCAAAAGTAATAAATCACTTACTATAGGGAAATTTATCTAAAAAGTTGTACATACTGTACTCTGGTAGTCACACATCTCCAGCTCTTGTTAAATGAGCGTAGACCTAGATTGTGACCATCAGGTACAAATTCCAGCTGGATTTATATTACAAAAATTAACTTCTTCTAAAAAGTACTGCATTTATGAGTTCCGATGTCACAGCTATACCTCAGGACAAGATTGCAACCACAGAGAAAAAAAACAATAGAGAGAAATTCAGAGAAAACACAGGAGCAAGGTCACATATTTTATAGGATACTGGGGACAATTTCCACCTGTCTGGGTGAAGCTGAGAGAGCAGAAGTTCCCATGTTCCCAACAGGTCAAGTGGACTGTGCTGCACAGAGTCCATCTTGAACACTCAGGGGAACTTCTTAAGCCTACAGTTATCTCACCTCTGATTCACACAGCCTGAGCCCTTCCCCAGAGACAGAAGCATGTAACAGCTTTTGATGAAACTATCAAAGATCGTAGGTTGAAGCAGCAGGACACATGGCAGTTTTTCAGGCAGCTGCCATGAGAGGATGGTAGTCTAAACCATGTCTATTCATGCCCCCTTGAGGATTTACTACACCTGGATCTAGGTCATAGCACCTACACTGAATGCTATGCCTTAGCATAAACGCAGTAGAAAGAGTCATCTCTAAAGTCTTATGGCTTAATATGGGCAGAAAGCACCTGTGTTTGTGAAAAACAATGGTTCTCACCAGAGTACAGCAATATCAGCTACCATAAGGAAATCCATCAAAAATTATTATCTATTTTAGAACAAAGCAGCCTTTTATAGACCGTAAGAGTAACTGGAACACACATAACTTATTCCAATTAGCTGGAAGTCCTGACAAAGCAGGTGGCAGCAGTGCATCCATTACTATAATGTGGAAAATATATGGTGCATGGCAACAGGCAGTTGTATTTGTCTTGATTATGGAACCTGGAAACAGCATTTTCTATCCTATCTGCTGTGGAAAAAATCACTCTTTCTGACCCTAGAATGAAAATGAGACTTTAACAACATACACAGGCAACACTCATGTTTCTTCTGCTAAATGAATATCAGGGCTATGAGTCTTCCATGGACACTTAAATACCCATTACAACAGAAGTTGATTGTGAACAGAAGTAGAAAAAATGTCAAAAAGAATTTTAGGTTATATAGGCACTTCAAAATCACCCAAGCTAGAGGAAGAAAGATGAAAAGATCCTTCTTACCATAGTACAGAAGGCAACGTTAGCACATGCAATAATGGCACATATGAAATTATAAACCTTTATCTCCCTTCTGGAAACAGTAATTATTTGTCATTATTCCTCTGAACCCATGTTGCAATTACAGGTTTCCCTCTAGTCAATTCAGCCATAGGAGATCTGGATCTAAATTCAGCCTGTTGTCTCTAACATGTCTATGTATCAATGGGAATTATACAAACAGAGCAGCTACTTCATCATTTCCACAGATGCCTAAAACATGAGAGACCAAACACAACTAACCAAATCCATGCTTTACTTCATTCTGTTGTGAGGAGAGAAAAAAAGAAAACAAAAAAACCCCATGTTGCAACTGGAAAGATTGTTGCCAGTCAAACAAGGCATTAAAATCTCTGAAGAAATAATAGCCTCATGCTGTCACTGACCCTTTGGCTTAGTCATATTTTAAAGCAGTGGATGACACTGTTGCAACTGCCTGACCTAAGAGCAATACACGTAAATCCTTTTTTAAATAATAATTACAGAATATTATTCCTTAACCATTCATTCATGAAATATTTTACTCAAGATTGTTTCCAGCCCTACAGGAGGCAGAGAGGAAATTTTAATCTACCAATGAGGAGCCAATGGCAATAAAACTAACTTCCCACTCTTGTACCGGTCAAATACTCCATGTGAATAAAACCATGTCCTTTACGTGAGACTCACGGACAGCTAAAATCACACCTTTATTTGCAAGACCAGCTTTTGGACATATTCTAAACACAAGTAAATAAAGAATAATTATTAAGGATACTGGAGATCAGAACCTGTATAATTAAATATTTCATTGGAATTGCCACTTCAGTTATCTTATCTTAGTTACTGTCTTAAAGCAGACTGGGGGAGGACAAGAAGTTTGGAGGGGACACCACCAGGACAGCTGACCCCCACTGACCAGAGGGATATTCCATACTGTATGGTGTCATACTTGGCATATAAAGCTGGGGGAAGTAGAAGAAAGGGAGGAACATTTAGAGTGACGGTGTTTGCCTTCCCAAGTCACCTTAACATGTGATGGAGACCAGCTTTCCTGGAGATGGCTGAACACCAGCCTACCCATGGGAAGTGGTGAACAAATTCCTTGATTTGATTTGCTTGCATGTATGGCTTTTGCTTTACTTATTAAACTGTCTTTCAGCCCTCACATTTTCTCACTCTTCAGATTCCCTCCCCCACCCCACCGGTGGGGAGTCAGTGAGTGGTTGTGTGGGCCTTGGTTGATGGCTGGGGTTAAACCATGACACAATGTCTTACTAAAAGGAAAATGTACACACACAGATATATATATATGTATATATATACACGTGTGTGAGCATGACTGAAGACTATTCCAAGGGCCATAATTTTGAATCCAATACAGGTTGCCAAAAATGACTGCTGAAGACAGGTGAAGGTTTAGAACACAATTAGAGAACTACCTTAACAAGGGACTAGTATTGTTGGTGATGCAACTAATTTATCTGGTATGTCCAAATAATCCCATGGATAAAGAATTTGAGCAACTTCTGCAGACCCTGCCTTCCTTCAAGGCTCCCAATTTATTATATTTACCACACGTGAAAATGACTGATTTGTCCCCTATGTAGGTATATTTTTTAAAAAAGGCATATTTATGTAGGAGGTGAAGCAATACTTTCTTCTCTCAATAGAGAATTATTGGTAAAAGGAAAACAAAAATTATAAATGTTTTTCATTTCAACTCACCTTCCCTGAATAGGGACTGGGTGAATGACCAAAAATTCTAAGTATAATAATTTTATTTCACATGCATGAATTAGTATATGGGACAGCTGAATGCCAGCTGGTATCATCATCATGCCTACTAAGTCAAAACACAGTGTTTTGTTATCCCTACTAACAGTTTGTTGGGGAAATTTTAATTCCGAAAGCAAAAGTGGCCTGTCAAAAATATTCTGATATAATAAATTTTAAAAGGCAAGACAGGAAATGTTCTTGCATATTTTCATTTAGAGGAAAAAAAGAAAGACAATGCTGCAGAAGATAAGAAAAATTATGCATAAGTAGAGGCCCATGCTAACTTTCAGCAAGACTTTAGCCTGTTGTTTTCATTTATATTTAAGATACAAAGACATTTTAATTAAATTAGCATTTATATAGAGAGTTCTTAATTTAATGGAACATTTAAGAAATAACCAGCATGTAAAATGACATCCTTTCAGTTGCTAAAATACCTGGATAACATTTCAGCATATGTACTGTTCCCTTCAGGGATAGTTCATTTGGCTACCTGGGCAACGGCGTTTACCATATAGAGTTTTTATCCACTGAAGATTGTATTGCCACATATGATTCTCAAAAACATGAAACAAGCAGCAGTGAAGGTCCTTGTCTGCTTTCTTTAATTAAACAGGACTGTCCACTTCTTGCGTGGCATTAGTTTCCCAGCACACCTACCAGTTGGAGATGATGGTCAGGATGGAGGCAGAGCATTAGCTCTCTTGACAGAGCAGTAATGTACTCCTACTTTTGGAGTCTGTGACAATGAAGAGTAAGATATATCCACTGGTATGATCATACCTTTGTTTGTTTGAGATAACTCTCACAGGCATTTGAAGGGTCCTGCAACTTCAACAGATCTACCAGCACAAATGCTGTAAAAAGCAATTTAGATACCAAGCTGAACTGGCAATCTTCCTCAGAGGTATGACCACTAAACACTGCAAAATACATCTTCCACTATCTCCATCAGGAGAGGATCTGACCTAGATGTTTCTGGCACTTAATACTAGACCCCAGTCAGCAGAAGTCCTCTGTATCTACTGATAGAGACACACCTCCTGGTCATATCCTGATGAAAAGAGCCTGGTGGTCTGAACGCCACAGCTGGCAGCAGCACAAACTGGGTGAGAACATGGTTCTTTCAACCACTGCTGCAAACACCGTACAGAGAAACTTCATACAATGTTGAAGTTAACCCATATGTTAACCCATATAGCATTTATTAATTTTCACAGTATCCGGGTAATGATGTCAGAGAGAGTTTCTTGTGCATAATATTACTATATTAGTGAATCTGCCACAGTCTGCGTATATTCAAATTAGACCTAAAACAAGCTGACTGGCCAAAATACAACACTTTGAATCAGCAACCCCGATTCAACACTGTGCCAGTGATGACACTACCTGAAGATCCAAATCTGAAATGCAAAGAATAGGCAGGGAACTGGAGAGTTCTCTGCTCCTTATCTGCTATAAACTTGGGTTCCATTTCCTAGAAAATTACTAATAAGATATGAACTTACTGAGAAATTGTAATTGGTTTTATCCCTACCACAATTTAATACACTTGATCAGATAATTAAAATTGCAAAGCTGCAAGGTAAATGTTCTACAGGGTCTTTGGCTGACTGATTGCAAAAGAAAACACAGAGGCAGTGATTAAGAATTAAGATAGAATGGCTGAACATGGCAATACATCCTGACTTCTTTAAAAGGGTTATCTATAAACATTAGATGTACACCAATACATTTTAACTACTGTACCTTCACTGTGCATATTTAACTCCTTGACAATTATGCAGTATAGCCCAGAACATTTGGATTGATGTCTCTGCTGAAATCAAAAACAAGAAACCTTTTATGTATTGCTAAGTACTGTCCAAGAATATTTAATGGATTCCAATGAAGATATAACTAGGGTATATCTAAGATAATGGAATAAGCTGTCCTCTAGCTCTGTTTATTAGGTAATACATCACTATTAAATCTTAATCCATTCTATAAGAAAAGAAGCAAAAGAGGTGTAACTGTAGAAAGATGAATAGTCTTATTATAAGAAGACCTAAGAATACCTTTTTTTTTTAAATTGGATTAGAGGTATGACAGACTGTGTCGTGTAGCAAAAAAGGTCTGTGCCATTAATCAAGGAATCTGAAATTTGATAAAATGTGTGTGTATGCAGAAGGATCATTTCATAAACACATTTAAGTGAATATGATGCAATAAATTGAGCCTATGGACATGTGCTGAATAATTACTTATGATAGCAGTAAAATGTGATGGCAGTATTTATAATTTCAGGGTTTTCTCCATGACAGGTAATAATTTTTTTCTTTTCTAATTATGATTCAATGCTACATTTTTATTTTTAGTTTTTCTAATGCATGTATGTACCGAATATATAATGTATAAGAAAAATAACATTTAAAACTGCCTTGACAAAATCAAGAACTTAATGTCACACTGCAAATCTAGAGTCCAAGGGAACATCTTTCCACGTCAGAGAATACAAATTCACCTAGAACCTCAAATAGCTACTAAAATATCTTATTAAGTTTCTATTAGATAAGAGTAATGCTCCCTGATTTCTCATCTCTTCCTGCTATCAGTGAAAAAAATTACAAAGATGCTAAAGAAACAAAAGGACACTGATTCAAATTTTATACCAAATAAATCTTGCTCCAAGGGACTAAACAAACTTCATTAATGCAGAGATTTTGTAGTGGGCAAATTCCACACAGACCCCTTTGATGCATATTGTTAGTGTGCACTCATCCATTGGACTCAGTAAAATCTGGACTTTCAGGGACTTTCAACCCCACCCTCTTGCAAAACATATTTGTAGCCCCTCCTCTCTACAGAGATCCTTCATGCCAATGTAAAATGAAAGAGAATTTCAGTACATGAGGAACAGCTTATTAATTTTATACAGCTCTTGAGCTATTTTGAAACCTACCCTGGAGAGTACTGTCAGCAGTAAAGAGTGATTATTTCCTCAGCTTTCTTGTCTTTTTCTATTCCATCCATCTGCTTAGCACAATGGGCTCACAGCCTCTGACTGAAATTTCTAGAAGCCACCATAATGCAAATATTAAAAACATTCACTAAGATAAGAAACAAAAGACACACTGCATGATGTATTATTTAAGGGGGAAAAAACCCCAACAAAACCAAACTAAAGCAAAACTATGAAACAAAGTTATTGCTGACCTTCCATCTGTGCCTGTTGGCTCTTCTCATCTATTGGTATTACACAGGGTCAATGAGATATAGTCACTGCAATCTAGAAAGCTTTGCCCCAGTCATTGCCACAAAAACTGGCCTGTGAAACCATTCTGATGAACTGCTAATTATACTAACAATAATGAAAGCAACCAATCCTTTACAAGAAAGCAGCCTTCCTTGAATGAAATCCTCACCTCATTCACATTCACCCATAGAACAGACTGAAAATACCTTGCCTACTGATGCCAACATTCAAACAACCAGAGCTTGGTTGGAGAGGGAACATTTAAATAGTAAACAATATCTGTAAAAATAAAATGACGTGAGGTGAAGCCACCAGTTCAAATCTCCACTCGATGCATTATGACTGCCCTTCTCACTTAATAGACATCAGATACCATGAGCAAAGGGAATTAAAAGACAAACACAGAATAATATTTAAGACAACTGCCCTTCATATGGACACAAAAAGGTGAGCAATGATGGGAAATTTGGAAAGCTTTGATTTATACCAAAAGACAGGCAAGCCTCATCTGTATGAAGGCATGAGAGCCCTAGGTTTGCTGTACTGACACACATGAAGATCAGTATTTTATGCCTTTTCTATACTGAAAATAATTACAATAGCTCTATAAAAATAAAACCAAATAATTGTGGAAAAACTCCCTGTGAGGGAGAGGAAAAAACTCACAGAAATATTCAAAGTGAGAAAATATTTATGTTTCTCTTAAACAAAGGTATGCTCTGCCTGCTCGACCCATTTTCCTTTTCTCCTTCCCCTCTCCAACACCTTTGAGTCTCCCTTTTTCTATTTTTTTTCTATGAATCCTGCAGTATGACGTACACAGCAAAGAAAGGAAGAATGGTATTTGTTCCGTAACTAGTACATTGTTTTAGTGGTCCTGGATCATAGTATTGGCACAATATGATAGAATGAAACAGCACAGAGGATTCGTCGGGTCTTTGTTTAATTCCATTTCCCATTTCAGTCTGCTGTGTGACTTACGGATAGACGCTTGTCACATTTAGGCAGGTAAAGCTGTGTGTACTCCTGAAATAAACCGGGTGTCTACTCATTAAGGAGCAGAAGCCAAGGCTGAACAGAATAATCCTTAACCTCTGCTGTGCTGTTTTCAGTTTGACACACAACGGTGGGAAAAGCACTGCCCAATGAATTGCTTACGGAGGGGTGACTGAGGCATGGCATACGCTGAACCAGCATGGGATCTGCTTTAAGCTATGCCAACTGACAACAGAGTGTTACACACTCTGGCCATGCCCCAGATACGTCTCTTACATCATGGACAAGTGCACAAGAGATAGAGAATTTTCAGGTGGCCAATCTGACCACTGCGATTGCTTTGAATCATTCAAGAGGGAACAAATACAAAGCTGATCCGTTGTGTCTTGGCTCCTCTCTATAAAAAGGTATAACCATTCCAGACAATCCTCTTGCCAAGGCAGGCAGTAGTGTTGGAGAGACACCAGCACATATGCAGGACAAGGGTTAATGTATGTATGCCACTTTTTGTCATGACAGTTAGAAACAGGGATTTTTTTTAGCAATGTTGAACCCATTTACACTAAGGCTCATTCAGCAGTAATGACTGCTCCTTTTCTTCCTCTGATTTTCCTTTTTTTTGCTAACCATACTTTGGCAATTAACTGACCCTTACAGAAGACAAAAGTACCACTACACTATATGCATACGTAAATTTATTCCTAGATTACATATAATGATTTCTTTTGTAATTTTTCTTCCAGTTCAAGTAATTACATTTGGAGAAAGGAAATAAGGAGGAAAGTGATTATCAAATAGCCAGCTGAGATCAAGTTAGTGACTTGAAACAAACACGAAATGCTTGCAAAATCCTGACATATTCATTTATGCACACCACATTTGCTATGACCAGCTTAGCAGTGACTTTGCACTGAAATACTGACAGCTGTCCCTAATCCAAGCGCCAACAAAAGTGATACAAGATACACTGATTGCACTCACCCTCCCTAAATCTAAGGCATAAGTTCCCAGATGTGCAAATTTTATCCCCCAAGAGTAATGGATAGACAGGATCTCAGGAATCTTCAGGTGAGTCACTTCCAATTCATATCAGCATTTATAACTGTCATATCTAAAGTAACTGCCTCTCTTGATATCTAGCAGATATATCATACTTTTTCCATAGTTTAACTATTTACCTTTGCTGACCTCAGGCTCTTTGACGCTCAGCTCCTGCACACTTCTGTGGGAATTGCATTTTCATTTAGATAATCATACCACTCACACAGCTCTAAGTGAAATTTAAGTGTCTGGATTAGGTATTAACCGGTTAGATCAGTAACTCCTCTCATCTGCAGACTTTCCAGTTTTGCAATGTCTTGCAAAATAAGAAAGTCAAACATCTCAAAATGAGATGTTTGTTTTTGCTGTTGTTGATGAAAAATAATGTTGCTACAGCTCTTTCTTCACAAACTTCTCCCTCTAAATGCCATACAGTGGATTTTACTATACTCATGTCAGACAACAGCTAAAGCTGTCAAATTGTGCTGAGTGATGAAAAGTAAGCTTTATGAATAACACGAGAAGATTTCTACAAAAGTTAAAAATCATCATCACAAAAATTTCTCAGCCTTCAACCTTAGTGAATGACTGGTATCTATCAGAAGTCAGTGCAGTCAAAATGGTAATTTGGCCTCTGTACCCTCATACATAACACCTTCCAGACTACAATTTCTAACAAAAACATACTGCATGTTTCTTAAACATAAGGCTTAAAAAATAAAGTCTTCTAATTGATAAAGGGAGCCATCATACTCCTGCAACTTCATAGAATTTCCAAGCAATAGAAACTTGCTTGGAAAAACATTCAAGGAATAAGATAATTCTAGTCCTCACATTCACCTTTTGTTGTCTGTGTAATGTTTTATTTAATCTCTCTTGATACAGCAGATAAGACGAAGGACTTTCACAGCATTTCTACTTTTTTTTAGAATAATCAAAAGCAGTATTTGAGAGCTGCTCTGAATGCCAGGGTTGGGGTGCACACCCCAGGCAGAATTAAAATCCACAGCAAGGCAAATTGCAAACACAAACTAGCCTGAGAAGAGGATGAGTGGAAAGATGGGGCTTGGATGGAAGCCACAGTGTGTTCTGACCAACTGGGACACCAGGATTTTAGGACGCATCCATTTAGACACAGCCAAAGGGGCTAATCTCACATCTGCTGTTTTGTCACAACTTCTAAACTCCTCTCTGTGGGCACTGAATATCCAAACCCAAAATAACGGTATGATTCAGTTCATGCTCATATGTTTTCCATAAATATGGCAATTCATTATATTCGCTAAGAGCTCCCTCATAATTCTTGTCATGTGAAATAAAGTGAACACATCCACTAACTGCACCAAACCCACTTTAAAAATACATGTGTTTGCATTATTATGCAATATTTTGTTCACAGTTTAAGCGGCGTTGTTTTAGTGAGGGGGACCATGGCAGAAGTGTTGTGTGCTTGAGACACACCGTATCTGACAGAGGCAAAACAGATTAAGTCATGCAGAGGAAATTTTGGGCTTGACCTCAATAAAATCAAATCAGGCCTAGGTCAATGATTAGAAACAGTGCCTTTTTTACCACTCTCTTCTTTCATATCTCTTCATCTCCACAGGTCAGCCAGGAGGAGCAAGCCCATTGCCATTTCTCCTTATCTCCTCTCCACCTACTTCCCAATGCTCTAGAGGTGCTGTCATTGAGAAAGTCAACCAACTCCAGTGATTCAGCAATGGAAATATGGACTAAGACTACATCTGAGTCTACAAGGTAGAGAAAGTTTCTCATGTTTTTTGAAATTTCTCCAAGTCTAGTCATTCTCTGTTCTTTATTTTACAAATGCAGATGAGCTGAATTAATGAAGTAAATTAGAGAATCCCTAATTCAGTTGCAGATACACAGGGATAAATGAACATATTTAGAAAGCAGTCAATTTGTTTTAGAAGCATGCTGGCATTTCTTTGCATACACAGCTGCAGTAAAAGAGAGCTAAAGAAAGAATAAACACTTCTGTCATTTTGGAGTAGGTGTCTGAGGGCATCCCCTTCTGTGGTACCAGAACATCAGAATGATCTGAGCAAATCAGTAAGCTCTTCAGGAAACACCTATCTATTTATTTTAAAGGAAGACTTGTCATTGTGCCATTTACAGTTCAAATATGTGGAACAAAAAAACCAAGACTATGCACATACCTCACCCCTTCAGGTAAACTCTGCCTCAGCGTCAACCTTGTCTGACCTTCTGAGATTCAGGATCACAGATACCATGTACTTACTGTATATGTACATTTTTTTTAACCAACCAAGCCTCAGAAATAATTTTTTTTTTTTTTACTCCTATGCTACCTATAGTGCATGTGCCAGTCATATCCTTAATATGGGCTATTTTGGTGGATGGGGTCAGTTTAGCGCTTACAGAAATTCAGACCAGTTTTCCACTGTGATTCAATAATCATAGGCCAGGGATGGTGACTGCTCTGAAGCATGGCATCTTCCCTACCACCTTATCCCAGTCCTATGGAGTGACATCCAGCAGCACTACTTCTTCCCTTCTCCTTTCCCACTTTATTTCCCTAGCTCATTTTTGCTGTCAGCTAAGGGGGAAGGAATAATGAATTCTGTTGTTCTGACCAATTACTTCTGTGGTTAATAAATAGTGTCACTGAGTAGTGTTTTAACATTTTCAACTCTTAGAGAAATGCTCTCTTTTTCAACTTTCCACTATGGACCATTTTCTTATTATGAGGAAACATCTGTGATACATGTGTGTGCTCATGCACATGCTTGTGCACAAATGTAAATAAAGTTATGAGAAAGAGGTGGGGAAAGTACTTCCAGACATCCATGTAGCTATTCAGAAAGAAAATTATGTCTAAATGATGGTAAGTACATGGTCTCTCTTCTTTGTGTTTATTACTTTTAACTTTATAGAATAGTGTTTTTATTTATAATAAACTTGCTTTCATCAAATCAGAATGTTCCATTCTGCTTATAATCACAGCTACATTCACAAGTCAGCTTATTATCACAGTGAGATCTATCAGCTCTGCCTACACGGTATTTACAAACCAGAAAGGAAGTTGTTAGCTTAGAAAAATGCGTTACACATACTGTGACAAACCCGAAGTCATCAAACTTAATAGCAGAGAGATAAATTAACTGAATCTGGGGAAAGACAAGAAAGAGGTCAGTAATGTCATCTTGATTACTCAGAAATGTTAAGAATTATTTATTGCAAGGTTTGACCAAGGAGAAAACAAAAGATAACATTCAGTAAACTACACTACGTGATCCACTGAAAATACCACAATCAAGCATATGGTTAACCATAGTAAATAATGATCGTCTGTGTGACAAAGGTGACAAAATATCAACACTGTAGAATTGGTTGTGCTTATGCACACTGGGCATAGAAGTTTTGTCTACAGAGTTCTCCCTTGGAGAAAGATGAAGAGACCAAAGGAAATTTCCCTTAAGCCAAGTCAACATCTCACTATCATAAAAAAAATCCATCTTTGAAAATTAGAAACAGCAGGAAGTACATGACATTGAATGCTAAATTAATTTCTTCTGATAACTAATTTCAAACAGTATTTGATTAAAAGACAATAGAACATGCTTTAAGGCTAGAAAAACATGGTTACTGCAGGCTGAGGCAAAAGTGGTACTGCTGATAAGTGACAATAGAGTGTTGTTATTTATTTAGCTCTTGTAAAGGCACCCCAGTCAATCAATAGCTATGCATGTACCAAGGCAGTGGGGCTTGAATAAAGACGCTTATCAGAAATCCATGAGCAACATTTCGCTTTTGATTACAGTACTCCAGACTGTCCACAATACTGCTGGAGACTGTAAGGCTCTTTGACAAGCCATATTGACAGAAATAATAATACAGAAACCCCACTTTCTAATATGTATATCCAACTGTACAGCCAATTAACCACTATGCTGCCTGAAATTGCTTTGTTATTCATTTTATTTCAACTGATGTTAATACTTTGGCAGCTGATGAGGATAATAACTGATGGAGCACATTGGAAATTTTGAAAGGGGATAAAACTTATATAATTTAAAAACACTGAGAAAGCTGCTATGTTTTACAGTCTTAAAACATGAAAAT
The DNA here is from genome assembly GCA_013396735.1 of Grallaria varia. NCBI lineage: Eukaryota > Metazoa > Chordata > Aves > Passeriformes > Formicariidae > Grallaria > Grallaria varia. The sequence goes on along the minus strand of VWZG01009263.1, from coordinate 160,185 downwards.
GTCTCAGTTGTGTGTAAGAAGTACTCAGAGCAGAACAAGTACGTATTTGAAAATCTGTGAATGAAAAACAGACATTTAAAAAGATTGTGATACACAAACAGGTTTGAAAAAAGCATTAAAAAAGGCAATTGTAAGATGAAGATAAGACTTTTCCCTCTAACATCACACTGAGTAACAATGCTTGAACATCTGGAAACATTTACATTTGATGTTTTAATCAAAATATAACCCTTTTCTGCAACATAAGCACATTACACCTGAAAAATACCATTTCATTTATCCTAATCCCTAAAACTATTTGGTTTATTATCATTATATGCAGAAATAGCGATTCCAGTATATTAAAAAAAAAAAAGAAAAAGAATAGTAAAAGGCTATGAAATTATTCTTACCTACACTAATAAGTTGCTTTTTCTTACAAAAATAAAACATTTTTATACAACATATACACATCTTTCAAAGTTGTTTTGGTCATATTTTTCACAACGGTGATATAAATTATTTCACTGCAGTGTTGCAATTTTGGCCCTGCTGTTTTTATGTGTTGAAAACTCCTGTGGAGTTCAACAGGCATCCTTGCTGAACAAGGGCTGCCTGATCCAGCCGGCTGTCAGGCACTCCAGTAAGGGCGAGCAGGTGATTCTGCTATAGAAGTCTCTCTCTAAATGGACACAATGTGGATTAATCCAATGCATGTAAGCTTCAGCAACAATGGTAAGCAGAGACTGGAAGAAGCTGGCCTACCTTAGAAGTGGGAGATTAATATGCATGTCCCTGCTGCCACATCACATTCTGGACAGAAGACACTGGAAGAGGGGATGTGCTTTGATAACACACCATCCTCAACACTCATCTCCAAAATATGCCAATTTTTATTCCTCAAAACGCTCATTTTCCACAAAACCTTCTTGCTACACAGGAACTTGTAGCTGGAGCTCAACCTCTTAAATCCCTCTACTGTTTCATCACAAGAGTCCTTAGCACCTCCCCACTCCAAACTATCACTTTCTTAATAACCGCTCCCAGTAATAACTTGTCTTGATTTCAAACTGTCTCTGCTACCCCTAAACCATTTGCCTACATCTTGGTCATAAGCCTCATCAAGTTGACATCTCTTCCAACACTATGTAACTCAGGTTGTTAAGTGCACAAGCCCTATGGCACATACTGCTCAGCTTTTTCTGTTCTGTCCGTGAGCATGTGAGTCCTATTCCCTCCCCATTTTTGCCTTTTCTTTCCAAGCACATGTCCATACCATACCAACATGTAGATTTTGTTAATCACCTTCTGGCTCCTACTATGGCAGATTTTAAAAACACAGAAACAAATACTATTTATCAAGAAACAATCTGAACAAGATTCTGTGAGCACAGACAGAAGAAACAACCGGAAGAAATGGACACTTGTAATTTGGTAACTGAATGAGGAATTGTGGGGCCATAAAAGGCCCAGCCCAGTACAGACCAATGAGGTGTTTGCAGGAAGGCAGGAGTGAATGAGGATGGTGTCAGCCACCCATATGGCTACCCTTTTAACTTATTCAACATGCAATTTTCTGTTCACATTTGATCCGTCATGTTCCTGGATTCTTAAAGAAACAGCCTTGCTTCATTTAAAGTTACTGAGAAAGTTGTGATCTCTTTCCTTTTACATGGAATTTGACATGGACCTTCCATACTTTTGTGATCTAGAACTGCTGCAGTATGAACAGCTCTGTCTATTCAAATAAATAAAAACAAACACAAAAAAACCAAACCAAAACAAAACAAAACAAGACTTAATGGTAGATACAGGTATAACAAAAACAATAGCATCCTTAAACAGATCGTGGAGATATGGACCTAAATCATCAAACACTCTACATGCTACACAGACCACTGGTGAGAGTTGAGCAGTGCAGAACTTGCATTTGTGAACATTAGTCTCTCTCTTACTTTTCTATACTTCTCCCAGTGTTGCTGATGTCATGATCCACTGAATTATTTTATTGTTCTTTCCTGTGGTTAACTTTTGAAATCTTTCACCCATCTTTCACCGCTATAAGTTTAAGGAGAATCAGAAAGCAAAACTGAAAAATCATTTGGTCAAGCTTGAAAGATGTTTAATTTTTACTTTTAGTGTACTAAAACTGTGTGTTGAACTATTTTTTGTTTAATATTGTGAGCTAATTGCTTCTTTGGAATTCTGTTTATGTCTCTGTGAGGCACAATATTGTCCACTAAAACCACGTATTATACTACTCAGCAAAATCCCAGCAAAATTACCTCACAAGAGTGTTAGCAGCAAGATTGTGGTTTGGTTTTTCAAATGAAGTGGAAAAAATCCAATCATGCTGGGCTTTTGGCTCTGCTTATACTACTAGCTGGAATTGGGTTGGTTCAAGGAAAACTGAAAGAATAAAAAAATTAAAACTGAAAGGATGGGAGTCTCTGGACTAGCAGGTGCCAGGGGTCGAGAAGAAGGGTATGGATGTCTGTGCACTGCAGTGACATTTACTGAGTGCCTGAACAAAGCGATCATTTCTCCTTCCTTTGGCACTTCTAATTCACAGTATTAGAGACCAGTGCTTTCACTTGGGATTGACTAATTGACCTGCCCTAAAAGCTCTATCCCACTTTTAGCAGGTATGATGCTATGAAAATCTGACAAAGTAACGAAAAAGCTGATATGAGGTCACCACAAAGACTGCAACGTTTACCTACAAATGTATTAGACTAGAACCAAATAACTACAAAACTGAATGGAGCTAATGCTGAAGGATACAAGCCTGAGAATCAAATTCTCACTCTCATCTGGCTAAGCCAGCAGAGGCTGGGGACACCGGAGAAGGGATGGTAAGGAACAAGCACCTCACCCTTCCCACCCCTCGCCCAGTTCCCTCTGACTGATGTTTAAAGATATAGCAATGGGCTCCACAGGAACTGTGTCCAACCCTGATCAGACAGAAAGAGAAATGTTTCTGTCAGGCTTACAGAAGCAAATGAGAACACCTCTCTGAAGAATTAATAATGAAAGGAATTAAATGTTTTAAAAATGCTGTCAGATAGCAGAATTCCTCATAAACGTAGAAAAGCAAAAACATTTAGAGTTAGCAAAAAATATTCTGAAATGCCTTTTTAGGACATGTAACATCCTTCTTTTCATAAAATCAGCTACCTAACTTCTGGAGAGGCTCCTGGGCTTCCCTATGAAGTCCTTAAGTGGTAGCACCACTACTTCACCTTTCATTTTCTTCAACAAGACTTATTTCTCCCAAGAAAGCTGCCTTTTTACACCATCACCCTTTGACTGGGTCAAAAGTAATTTTTTTTTAAACTAGCAAAAGGTGTGATTTTAAAATGCTTTCTAAGGAATCGTACCTGGTACCTCCACAATCATATTTCTTTTCCCCCTCATCCTTTTAGCCTTCCCTCAAGTGAACAGCAAGCCACTGTACGATATTGCCATATGGGCAGAAATTGAAAGAATAATAAGCATATACATATATGTGATATATGTATGTATCTTTAATTTTACCCTTTAGCACATACAGTACAGAACATGCAGCATTTTCCATCTTGTACCGCCTCTGTGCACTACAGAGAAGAGTGGTGGCCTGAATTTCTCAAGTGGTTTTTGTTTTGGTTTTTCTTTTCTTNCAAAAACTAACAAACACAGTAAAAAATGCTTATGAAAAGCTTTTTCTGTGCACTTTGTCTTTTCTAGCAGTTATGTATTAAAGTGTATTTAGCTCACAGTGGGAATTTTCAGGTAAACAATGTTACCGTTTCCACTAACACCAGCGTTGTTAATCGCTGAAAAAATATCCAATAATTCCTAACTACCTCGTGCCTGCAACTAGGTCATCTTGCACAGAGAAGCAAAGGTTAAGTACGAGATCTGGTTTCTACTTTGCAAAGCTTGTAAATGACATCGCATGATCGTGCAAATGAAGCAAGGCAAGATGAGAAAATGAAGAAGAATGAAGCTGTATGATCTAATCAGAAGCCAACAAGGGGGTTTCTTTATCTTTTTTTCCCTCCCACGGAGACAAAGGGAGGCTTTAAATCCTTAAAATACAGTCTGATGTTTCGTTTTCTTACACAGCTTTTGGTACTGCCGAGTATATATATGGACACCTATTCTTCACGTATTGATGTGCAGGTTCTCATAAGTATGCGTGCAGAGAGAAAGGGAAGAACTGCACAGGGCTCTTCAAAGGGCACTGAAGCAGCTTCCTGTCACTTCAAAAACTAAGTACCGGAGCACTGTCATTCTTAAGCAAAATATATTTGCACCTCTAAAGAATTTTATCTCCGTCCCTTTGCCGATCGCGGTGGGCACCACTTCGCTTCCTCATGGTCCAGGCGCCTACTCCTTCCCCGATCCCCTGCATAATGAGCTGACCTTTGCTTTAGTTCACCGACTTTCGACCAAGGTAACGAACTGGAAAGACCGCGATCATCACCAGCGGTTCAAGGGACGCACCGATTCCCTCCCCGCCCCTCGCTCCGCGCCGGGCCACCCGAGCGCCCTGCCCTGCCCAGCCCTGCCCTGCCCTGCCCTGCCCTGCCTCCCGCCGAGGGGGCGGCTTGCTCCGGAGAGCGTGTCCCCGGGCTGGGGCACGGAGGGAGGCGGCAGCCGGGGGGCCAAGGGCCAGCGCTGCCAGGGCGCTCCCACCCGGGGGCCGCGGCTCCGGGCGATGGAGGCGCCGCCGGGCAGGGCTGGGCTTTCCAGCCGCTCCCTCTGCGGAGCCGCGGGGTGCGGGAGAGCCCCCCTTTGCGCCGCCTGCCCCGCGCCCACCGACCCGCAGGGACTCTGCGGGGCGCTCAGCGCGGGCGCGCCGCCGGCCCCGGGGGATGCCCCCGGTGGCCTCGGGAGGCCTTGGCAGCGCCCCCCGCCCCGCCAGCAGCCCCTCGTCCCCGAGCCGGGAGCGGCGGGGGGGGGGCGCACCCCGCCCCCCCGGGCGCGCCGNCGCCCGACGGGGCTCTCGGTGGGAGCGGCCCCGCAGCCCGGCCCTCCTGCCGCCTCTCCGCGGCGCTCCTCTTCTCGCACCGAGCGTGGCGGCAGCCCCGGCCCGAGGGTCCCGCAGCCCGCGCCTGACCTCTGCGGGGCGGCGCACACCCGACCGCGCAGGGCACCGAGCGGCGCCCAAACCCACCGTGTCCGCCTCGCAAGGAAGCCGGTGACCTGTAGATAGCGATAGGCACTGAATGATGTTTGCTGCTGCCGTGGAAATGGTGAATGTGATGAGCGCCCAAACTGGAGGCGCCCCACGCCACCCCAAGGAGGCCGCTGAGAGTGAGCGGGACTATCCAGAGCAGGGCCAAGCGGCCGCCGGCGCTGCTGCTGCCGCTGCTGGTGGGTCCCGGCTCCGGGCTGCCCCTGAGGAGCCCCCCCATCCTCCGGTGCGCGGCGAGCCGGCCCGCGGCGTCCTCGGGAGGAGCAGCAGCCACAGCAACGGAGGCAAACTTTGGGCAGAGGCGCTCGCACACACGCACACGGCGCTCGGCTGCAGCTCACCGCACCAGGCGAGCCATCTCTTCCCTTTGGGAAAGCCTATGAGGATCCTTTTCTCCAGGTCTTCTTCTACCCAAAACAATCCAAGACATAGTCAGAGGCAGAGAATCCAGGCAGTTCAGAGCCTTCGCAAAGAGGTGCAAGAGGGGAAAAGCCCCGCGCCCAGACAATCACTAGTTTCAGCTTTCGCGGGGCTGGTGCTCATTAACAATACTCCACAGTTGCAAGGGCTACGAGAGTGCCAAGCATTCCCCCATCCTCAGTAATCCACAGTGTAGCCAATCGTGCCACATTTCTGCTAAAAAAGAAAAAAGGGGATGCCACTCCATCAGCCAGCGCTGGGAAAGCAGAGGAAAATCAAACTGCTGCTCTTCCCTCCATTCATCTCCAAACTGGTGAGCCCTCACCCGAGCGAGCTCTCTCCCGGCGCGCACACACACTCACACTCGCGCACACACGCACCCTCGCACACGCCGCCAGACAATAATCAGGCTGCTCCGGCAATCTCAATGGTCTGGCAATTGACAGTAATGCCCAAGGATGTTTTCAGGGAGAATAGTGCACCCTTATGAAAGAAGCTGGGAAAAAAAATAAAAATAAAAATAAGCACGCTTGCGAGGAGCAGGGCTATGCAAATCTGCAGTCTCCGAACAGCAAATCGCTGAGGCTTGGATGCAATGCAGAGGACGAGCCTATGTTAAAGAGGGAGGCTGAGTTCAGCTCCCACACAGTCGCGCTGCCTCTCCTCAGCCTTTCGGGAGCCGCGCACTGCCAGAACACGGCTCGGGCGGTGCGGAGGGGACGGACACACACACACACACACACACACACACACACACACACACGCCGCTCTTCCCCACCCGCCACCCACCCGCGCCGCGGAGTCAGCAGCACAGCGGGAGCATTTCCCCTCCTCCAATAGTTCAGCGGCACCACGGTCTTGAAAAAACACTTTCATCTTAAAAAGAACGATTTCGGGTCTTTTAATTGGCCTAAACTTCGCCCATCCGACGATTCCCTCTGTCTATTCATGCACTGGCTGGGATTATCCGGTAATTAGACACACGGCGCCGAACAAAGAGTTACCGGGATTTTCTCCGGCACTACTCAACTACCGCACCTCAGCCGCCCACCGCAGCCGCGGCCGCAAACTGGGCTGAAAAAAGCCTTTCGGGGCCGAGTCCCGCCGTTCCCCACGCAGCTGCAGGGCGGCGCCGGCAGCTCCCGCATCGCCCCCCGAGTGCGGGGCCCCGCCGAGGCGCTCGCTCCACGCCTATCCCGAAAACGGGGGAGGGCTACTCTACTGCCCGCACACACACAGGCAAGGGTGGGAGATGTCGCGTTTGAAAGCAAGAGGTCGGTATTCAAAGGGAAACCCATCACCCCCCGGCGGGTCCTGCGCCCCCCGGAGCCGGGCGCGGAGGCGCAGCTCCTGCAGTACCGCACCTGGGCACAGCAGGGTGTGCGAGCCGCACACTCCCAGCCCTCCTCTCCCTCCCCTCCCCTCCCCGCTCCCAGCCTGCCGTTTATCTTGTGCCATGCCTTCAGCAGCATGAGATCATGGGTGCGGGGTGCGGATGCGTGAAAGCGAGAGGGCGAGCGGTGGGCGTGAGAATGGGTTTTTTATACATTTCGCGTTAATTTAAACGAAAACCGCTGTAATTTGCCGAGGCGCTAATTCACGCGGATGCGAAGGGAAGTCACAACCTTTACTGAGCTGCGTGGGCTGAGGAAAGAGGCGTTTCACCCCAGCTCTGCTCAGCCCAGGGAGGACTGCTCCCCCCGGCGAGAGAAACGCCCCTCACCGCGGGGTCGTGGCGGGCACCGCACACGGCGCTGAAAAGACCCCGAAGCCCCTGAGCGGCAGCGAGCAAGCGGCAGCCCCAGCCCTGCCCCGGGAGCGGTGCTGGTCACACTCCTGCCCACCTGGACACACCACAACGCAGCCTCGCCACGTACTCAAAGTTTTGCCGAGACGCCGAGGTAAATGATAAGGAGACCTTAACGCAGCGAGAAGAGCACCCGGCTGAGTGCCCGAGCGCTCTCTGCGCTGCGTGGAAGGGCAGACACGCAGCCGGAGGGAGCCCGCAGGAGCGCGGCAGGCGGGGGCGCCCCGGCGGGGCTCTGCCGAGCCCGCACCGCGCCCCGACCCGGGGCAGGGCTCCTGCGAGCTGCGGCTATCCTGTCACACCCCTGGCTCGCCACAGGGACAGGCAGCTTATGATGATAAAGTCGGTGACTTTTCCAACCTGTCTCAAAAAGCCTCCGTGAAAAAGAAGAAACTCCAATTTTCCAAACTATCAGCTTGCAAATGCCATGCACTGTCACTTCCTAAAAAAATAAAAGACATTAAATTCTCGTAAGTTTCAGAGTTAAGGGAAGAAGGAAAAAAGAAGGAAATCTTAAAGAAGCGTCAGCCTGGATTCGCCAGTGCTCATAAAATTAGAGCCCCTGATCACACAAGGAATTTAATCCATAAATATCACTAGGTTTTCTATCTATCAGACTCAGGAAAGACAATATTTCAGTCATTGGAACGAGTTTTTCAGCACACGTTGCTGCCGTTTTAGAAACAGGCAGTAGTTAACTGTTCTTAATTATTCTAGACATCCCACAGAGGAGGAACTTAAAATTGTTACCACTTCCCTGAAATAGGAAGCCGGTATTGCCAACCATGTGAGGATACAGTTGGCAACGCAGTTGTTTGGATACAGTTTAGATTAACTTTTGATCAGTTGTTTTAAGGCCGCCATCAAGAGCTGTATTGTGCTCCCTCCCGTACAGAGGGAGTTTCCCTGCCGGCATCCCGGCAAGCATGGCTGGCTCCCCATTGAGGGAAGGTGTAACCTCGCATGAGAGGCTTTCCACAGATCCCTTCCAGCCTGAGCATAGTTTATTCAACTTTGGTTGAAGATACACTCTGGATTCAGTAGGACTTTGTGTAAGCACTCTTCTCAGTGCTGTTGGATATGTTTGTAGTTTGAGCACTTACTCCAAATTCTTGCTCCATCTGCCATCTGCTGTGTCAGGGAGGTCCACAGTGCTTAAAGACCAAGGACAAACGAATAAAATGTTTAGGTACTTCCAAGGTACTTCATTTAATATTTTACTGAGTATAAAAGGGGTGTTTAAGTGCCTGACTTTATTAAATGTGTACTATTTATGCAGCACACATGCATAACTGCCACTAAAGTTTCTAGTTTAAATCTCTGTTTGGAGACTACTTAGAGAATATTTTTTTCATCGGATAGATTATAATGGGTCATTTTTAGGTGTTACGATGTTAAACACTACTTAGGGACTGTTAAATTAATGGATTGTTTTGCTGCTCTGTATCCAAACCAAGAGTTGAGGACACAGAGGCCAATCTACACAAAGCTATTTATGCATCTAACTCTTCTTTAAATACCCTATTAAAATCTGAATGGGCCGACTGCCACCTAAGTAGGCTCCCTTTCTGGATCTGGCAATGTGCTCAGCACCTTGAATGTAGTAGCTCTAATTTTAATACTATTTGACATTTTTCTGGCTCTGCATTCTGAACCACAAACATGAGAGGGACTACCCAAGTTTCAGGGAGGAGAAAGGTTATCTAATGCAGTGCATGGGTGAGAAATGGGGAGAAGCAATCTATAGAAAATACAATAAGAAGACTAAAAATTAAAATAATAGCAGGAAGGTGAAGAAGGAAGTGTATGAAAGCTAGTGAAAAGCATATGGGGACAGGAAGGCAAAAGAAGGACATTCCAGGAAGTAAAATCCTCCCTTGCTCTTTTGTCAGGAAGTCAGATACTTATATTTTTTGCATGTTTTATTTTAAAGGAAATTGTAGGTGAATGTCAGTCTCTTCTCTCAAGTAACAAGTGATACGACAAGAGGAAATGGCCTCAAGTCACACCAGGGGAAGTTTCGATTTGATATTTGGAAAAAAATTCTGCAACCCAAGTGTTGTCAAGCATTGGAATAGGCTGCCGAGAGGGAACAGGCTGCCCAGGGAAGTGGCTAAGTCACCATCCCTGAAGATATTTAAAAGACTTGTAGAGATTTAGATTAGATAGTGGGAAGAAGTTCTTCACTGTGAGGATGGTTGCCCATAGCAGTTGTGGATGCCCCATCCCTGGAAGTGTCCAAGACCAGACTGGATGGGACTTTGAGCAAGCTGGGCTAGTGGGAGTTGTCCCTGCCCATGGCAGGGGGTTAGAACTAGGTGATCTTTAAATTTCCTTCCAAGCCAAACCATTCTATGATTCTATGTGGCACTTAGGGACATGGTTTAGTGGCACATTTGACAGTACTAGGTAACGATCATCTTAAATGTCCCTTCCAACCTAAATTCTGTGATGCTCTTTAAAAAGCTTAATTGGGTGTTTTAGCACTTGGAGTTAGGCTTTTTAATGACCAGTAAAAGTTAAAAGCATCTGGAAGTCAACATTAAGAAAACTGATGATAAACACCATTTTTTATTTTAAAAATTTGCCTTTTTTATCCCCTTCTGATATAAGAGAATGAATCTTTGCTAGCTGAGGACTAACTGAAGATGAAATACCCTGGTTTTAATCCCCAAGGGCACAGAATCATGTACTCCCAACACAATCAACGTTGTGGTATCAGTCTGTGAAGGTTCACTCAAAGAAGGAAGAAGTGGTATAAAAGAAGGCAATGAACAAGAATTTTTGTAAACAAATAAATGTCCCATTATAAGCATAGGAAATAGAGTGTGAAAATGAACTGCAGTGTTCACAATGTCATTTTTAGTATCTCAAGAACTTAGCTCAGTGAAGTTAGCCCCATTTAACACTTACCCTGTGCGGGTCACACTGGTAGTAAATGTGACTATTCAGTAAGGTATTTCTACCAAATGAACTCTGTTAATACCAGTAGGTTCTTAAGTTCATGGGCAAGAATATCCATAATTGTAAAACATATCTTTCCCTGATTTCTTCTAGTGTAATTATCCTATGAACATCAAATGCTCCTAAAGAAGATTTATACAAACAAACAAAAAAAAGTACTTCCATGAGGATAATTTACATTACTTCCTTGGATAAAATCTGATACTTCTAACTCATATGACCATATCTCTACAGCAGTACAGCTGAATCAGTTAAATGGACAACTTCAGCGAGACCAGCAAAACTGAAGCGCAGGCCCTGCCTCAGGCCAGCAGAACGTGTCAGTTGAATTCAGGGCTCCTTTAGGTTAAGTGCTGCCTTATGCAACCAGGCTTCTCTGGCCACTTCCAGCTAATCCTGCAGTTAGGGTTGCAACACCCACTCTTGAACTCCTGAACCTTAAGTGCTGTTCAGCAAACTCATATAGAAAAACAGCTCCACAAATACGGATCTGTATTAGAAGAATACTATGCAATTAACTATGCAAAACAGTAGCTATGTTTTACATTACAGCTTTTCTCCACTATTAGGTACTTTCCTCTTTTAAACAGAAGAGAATATTTCTTTCAAAAGCCAATGAATTGCAAGAGAGTAAACCAAGACCTGTCATCTGTGTCTAGTTTGTGTCCTAACCCTACATAACCTAGGGCAGAAACCCTTTACTTTAAGCCAATAAATTTTATCATATGAAATACTTTGAGATTTTGAAGGTAAAAAATACAATTTTTAGAGGGTGGATGGAGTATTTGTGCAGCCATAAAATACAGAGAAACCCAAAATTTTGATGATCATTTAAGAAAGGGGAGTTTACAATGGAAATACTTAGGCAGCTTTCTCTGAGTAGTGCAGCTATTCTCTATGTATAGTTCAAAATAAATCCCGGTACAGTTAGTAAGTCTTTCTGTCCATCCAAATAGGCTTAAATCTTCATAATAAATGTTTCTTGACTCTGTGTATAAAGTAATCGCTTTCTCTCTATTACTTGCTGTCAAAAGCAAGCTGATTTTTATTTTGTTTCATATCATTGAAACCATAAGCCAAATCCTTTCAATTTAGAACAGAAGCAGCTGGTTTCCAATGGGAAATGTTGACTCTAAAAAGAAAGTCCTTCTTGGTCTGAGAAAAACCTTGGTTGGTCTATAAATCATCAGAGCATTTTGCCACATCTGTCCACCCTTACTTGTGTTAGCCTAGCCCTGATTTGACTCATCTTGAAGAACATGGCTCATAATTCACCAGTGGTTGTCTTTTGCTGGCTTCTGTTCCTGAAATGACACTTAATTTCATGTTTTCTCCCTTTTTTTCAGTATAACTTTGCACAAAGGGTTCTAACACTTTGGATAGGTTCCCCCTTTCACTCCAATATCAAGTCACAGGAATTAAGGCCAAATCCACACATATACACATAGAGGCATTTAAGAGATTTGTAGTCCTGTATCAAACAGGGCAGGATGTAGTTATCTTCTTTCTGGACTATTGCATGAGCTGTTAATTCTATGGGCAATTAGACTGCTGCAGAACCTAAAAAGTCTCTGATATCTACTAGCGCTGTTGCAGGAATTGGCATTGAATTGCCACAGAAAAGAGAGATCCCTGATGCAGCTTCAATGCTACTGATGTGAACTCCTCAGCAAATACTCCAGCTAGGGACAAAAAAAACCCAAAACAAACCAAAAAACCCCAAAAAACAAAACCCCAAAAAAATCCAAAACCCACCACAAAAATAGGTTGTAAATTAGTCATCAAGACGTTTGATGAGAAATGCCAATAACAGAACCCAGTATTGTGCTCTTTTGTATCCTGTACAAGCATATTAAGTATATGAACAAATAGGCTTTGCATAAAGGCCTCCAGAAATAGGAAAAGTGTGCGTATTATACAGTTGTTTGCAATTCTGGATATTGTTTACCATGCACAATAACTGATATATTAAATGACAGATCAAGGCAAAGCTCACAACAGTGCAACAGCCACAAAAAGGGGAAATTGATTTTAAAGACCTTGCATGAAATAGATGATTTTTTTGATTTTTTTTTTTTTTTTTCTGTTGAGAAGCTTTTAGTAGCCAAGAGAGCCCTAAACAATGTTTCCCTAGTACCCAAAATCAGGAGTGCATTTTTAAGCAGGTTTTCCTGACAGGATTTCTAAGATATCACTCATTATGCCCCATTAACGTGATACCCCCTCCACCCTGCTATCCTTGGTGGATAACATGTACAGTGGAGTTCCACCTCCTGCCTTCGCTGATCGTGTTAGTCCTGCAACAATATTGGTAAAGAAAGGGATAAGGTACAGCACACTATTTGTCCAGTGCAATACATTGCTTTAGACTCCAGACAGCAGTAGTGTTACAAGTCAGCTGCAGAAATAACTGAATTTAAAAAGCAGAGTTGTAAGTAGATGGCACAAACTTTTGGCATTTATAACTTTAAAATTTTCAAATACTTATTTAGCTTTAAGCTTCTTTCTTTTTCCCTGTCCTGCCCTTCCCCCTACAGAAAGTGTCACCATTGAGCAGAAACCATATTTGTAGTGCCAAGCACATTTCCTATAGCTGAGTTATGAACCTCTGAACATACAGGTTTAAAATGGAAATGCTGACATAATCCTAAATGTAGTGGCACAAATACTGCCACTACAATAATCCTTGTAATCTAATATATTAGCCCTAGGGGAATGGAGACTGAATTGCTGGTCTCAGACAGCCTTTCTGAGGCTCAATTCAAATTGCATAATTATTCTACATCCGTCAAGTTCTTTAAAACACATTTCAAATGTAGTATTGCACATTCCAAAATATTTGTTCTTCAGAGATTGATTTGACTTTTTTTTTCTACTTTAGAGAGATATATGACCTCAGAGGCATGCGAAAAATCATTAATCAAGTTTATACCATGTAACACTCTTTTGTGTGTGAAAGACTTAGTTTTTTTCTAGATTCCCTCAATTGTGTTGCCAAGGTGATCCCCCTAGAGAGCCATGTGTTTATCTTGACAGGTGTTAGCGAGATCTGTGGAGTCTCAGTGGAATTGTTACTGGTTGCTTTGAGGTACAGTAGAAAACATTAAGTCTGCAAACTAATGAACTTACCTTATTACATTCTAAATAAAATAAACCACAGAGTAAGTTGGATTCTACTAATGCCTTTCTAATGAGGTTTTTATTGGGCATATGGTGTGGTCTTGCTATTTTCCTCATATAGCTAGCACAAGCTAAAACTCAAAATAAAACCTATGTGTACCTCTAATGTGACATAGCACTATCAAAAACTCACTATCACAATTATAATCTGACTGCTATTTCACTGGCATAACCTTTGATTATGATTTGCAAGACTATATGGATTAAAAAATCGAAAAGTAATCAGATTAAAAAAGGAAACAGGAGTCACCAGTAAAAGGAAAAGAGAAAATACAACCTCTACTGCTGTTCTTAGGGAAAAATTTAAAACCACTGCTGATAACTTATAATTACTCTAAAATATTTTCTGTGACCTGTCGTGGCAATGTCAGGGAATTATTACTAAAGCATTATAACTTCCAAAGTTAAATAATCATTCCTTAGTAACAGTCCATTTATATTTTCCAGCACTGAGCTGTAACACACCGTATTTTTGTAAGGCATATTAGAAACAATAAAACAATAGGTGCTTTTAACAAAAAAACCCCAAACAAACAAACAAACAAACAAAACACCTCTTATGCAAGGTGAAACAAGATACCATAATTTCTAGCCAGATATGCCTTTTGCTTTTAATCACCATATTCTTTCTCTCTGTATATGTACAAGATCAGAACACAAGAAAAAACATTCCTTAGCAACATTCATCTTCTGGGAACATGCTGCTGAATTTAGGTATAAAACCATAACAGCATCTCAAAGAATAGCAATAGCTCGTGTACTTCAACTTTGATATACCACTTCAAATCCTTCATCTCCTTTTTTCAGATTCCCATATAAAGTTTTGCTCTGCTCCCATATTTGCAAATGCTCATTTGAGACAAAAAGATCTTTCCATACACAAGCTCTCCCCTCCCTGTATTTACTTCAACAACAAATTAGCAGACAGGGGTTTTTTTAGGTTTTTTTTTGTAGACGACAAGAAAATAGATACAGTGAAAACAGAGTGAGAACGTAGTTTTTCTTTCCTTCAGCACCAGCAGCCAGAAACAGTATGAAAGCAATGGATCATGAAGAAAAGCAATTTCCTACTTCAGGGATTAAGCAATACCCTCTTTTGTAATGTTAAATGAAAGTTCTAGTTATTTTTTTCCAAGTAATACTGATTTTTTGCCCCAATATAAATAAATAGTCACTGGAGAAGCTGCAGTAGTCCCAAACACATCACTTTCCAGACAATCAATAACACAGATAAAACCCTTTATGTTGTACTTTTTTGAGCAGGTCTGTTGTTAGGGCAAGAAAAATTAAGATACTACAGAAGCAAAGGAAAATTAACTTAATGAGAGAGAATATCTGATGATATATACATGCTGTTTTTTTCTTTAGGAGAAATATAGGGGATTCTAATATAGAAAATATACAGCCTTTTGTTGAAGCATCAAAAAAGGACAGCTACCTACATTTTACTGGCAGAGTACACATCCCTCATCCAGTGACAATCTACTGTTAACTACTTCTTGTAATGGTACAAGGATAGACTGTCAGGTCATGTACTATACCCTCCTCAAAAACGTTATTCTACACTTCCCTTTGGTAGTGTAGAAAAGAAGGAACTTCTACACCTGCCTCTGCCACAGCTTTTCAAAGTGCAGTCTTGGACTACAAGGCATTGGTCATTTAATGGCTAATTGACAAACTAGGTCAATATTAACAGTCACAAAATAAAGGTTATTTGCATGAGTAAGGCTTGGTAGAATTACACCCTTCATACCAATGCTGAAAGGTTCCAAAGGCTTTAATCTTCCAGCACTAACAGTGCATTGAAGGATTAAGTCTTCTACACCTACGAGTTTGTATCTATAAAGCTCTAACAAGAACAAGAACATAGTGCAACTTTAAAGCCAATGCTATGTTTAAAGCACTTTGAGATCGCTTCATGATACATGCCAATGTTCATAATTAATATAATGTCCATAATGAAGTGTGGGCATAACTCAGGGGTTTTTGTTTGGTTTTTTGTTTTTTGTTTTTGGGGTTTTTTTACATTGAGAGGTGGGAATCCTCTAAATATTTGATCAACTTTGCTTAAAAGGACAATTGTTATGGGAAAGCATTATCACTGTAAAGAAACTTCATTAGGCCAAGCTCCTTCTCCTTATCATATAAGGCCAAGCTACTTCTCCTTATCATATAATGCAAATAATAACTGCAAATATCAAGAGACTGGAAACAGAAAAAAAAATTCATACCTGTGTTTTAGTTTTTAATGACTTATATTTAAAACTTTTCTAGCTAAGACAAAGCTCCTGTTATGTAATTAAAATGAAGAGACACAACCAGCTTATCTTTAAAAACAGCCTGCAACAGGAAAGAAAATCCAGGACTTCTCAACTGCAATTTTATGGCTCTATCAAAACTTGCCTAATTTTACCTATTTATTTCAATGCATAATAAAATATGTACTCAGAGAAAAAAAATGCAATGCATACATATTTTTAAAGGCTTAGAAAGCTAGAAGCTTTCTTTTAACACCCTTGGATCTAATTTTGTTTCTAACAAGTAAAATAAGAAGAATGGGGCCCTAAAAAGGATTATGTTCTGAAACCTGCTCTTTGAATCTTTGCACATGCTAAACTACCATAAATTTCAATTGAAAAGATGGGTATACTGCTGACCATCTTGGGTTACAGCGTTGAGCATTACTGCGCAGAAAAAGCCTACGGGTTTTGTTAGGAAGTTTTCAAAAACCACTGTATTGAGCCACTAGCCAATAATAGCTCTTCCACATTTCACAGGATGTCAGTTCCTGGAGCTGTTTTTCCTTTGATGCACACAAAGTACTGCCAGTAATTTCAATCAGAATTATGCCATGCACTGGAAGAAGACAATAATATAATATGAATTATCACATTTTTTTCTATAGCCCTGCCTCTTGTAGAATTGTTGTTAGGGGAGTTGGTACAGTAAAGGCTACTGATCTGTGTCAGCTTTGTTTAAAAAAAAAGCTTAGTACTAGTAGTCCTTCTCATCCAGATATATCAAAGCACTTTATAAAGCAGCAAAAGCAGTGGAGCCAAGAAAAAACTTATAGTTAAACACTTTTTAAAAAAAATTTGATAACATGAAATGGTCTCAAATTATTTGAAAATAAAGTGAAAAATAAAGGAAATATAATGAAAATTAATTGCATCTAAAATTATTTATTTTTTGGAAATTATGTTTCCTTTCATAATTTTTGTGGACTTAGTTTAAAAAAATTAAATGCCTTTTCTTTGTCATTACTTTTTAGTTGGGATTGAACAAATCTTTCAAATACTTTCTTTTCAGAATAACCTTGAAACCTAAAATTAGTTAATTCTTACAGTTCAAATCAGGGTACTTTAATCAATTAAACTCCTACCCTAAGTAATGCCCTGAAAGCCTTCATCTTGTTTTCACTCACTTCCTACTCAGGAAACACAAAGGTACCGAAGGGAGATTAAATATGATATAAACTTCCAATACTTGGTATTAAGAATCTCAGCTTCCATTTACTTTGCTCCTGTAAAAATAGCTTTAATGAAAATATCACTGTTTCACTCTCAATATCAATCACTGCTGCCAGATTAAAAGTTACAGTACCAGCAATAAAGCTCTGTGATACGTGGGCACATCACCTGCAGCAGGTCAAGTGTCAATAAACCCTCCGTGTCAAGCAGCTAACAGGGATAGTCTGCACATTGGGTACATAACACGGCATGTGCTCTGCATTTTGTTCCATAAAAGGGGGACCTGCCTGCCTTCAATTCTCTCAAAACCTGGGACCAGGATCCCTGTTTGTTACCTTCCCATCACAGCAGAAAACATTTGCACTTGCATTGCAAGGGACAACGAGCAACAGTCATTTGGCTGAGTGAACCTCTACACCAGAACTGCAGTCACACCAAGGTTTATGAATTACAGCATATGCAAGAACAATGCTCAAGTTGCCACGTATTTTTGAGCTCCAATATACACAGTGGTCGAAACCACAAAGTGAGAGTTGAAAGACAGGTTGTTGGATGGTTTCAGCAAACAACCCATTGAACTGAATGGAATTTACACAAGCCAAAGACCTGGATGCTACCTTTGTGTTAAATCATTCCAGCAAAATCAATAAGAGCTATAAATTATTAGAAGCCATTTTTAATTTTCACCTACTTGCACTAATGATCAATTTATCATTAATGCAAAAAAGAGATTTAGAGCACTGTTTATGCCATTAAAATAAATATCCATTAGCTATACAGTATATCTCAGAAGTGCATTTGCTTCTTGCAGAAGTCTTCCAGAACACTGGATCTATATATGGTATAATATAATGATATTTAACTGGTAATGAGTTATTGAATTGCACAGGGGGAAATAGCTTACAACCTTAAAAACTTCTAAAGTAACTTCTCAAGTCAAGATGGGCTTCAATTATACAACTCAGTATATGAAAAAGTATTTTGGTCTATAAAATGCATCATTGTTAGTTTGCATTTCATTATTTTTTTTCATCAAAGGAGATTTATAGTGTGTAAGCAATACAGTAAAGGCTTCATTCGACTAAAGAAGCTCAGAAATAAGCAGATTTGCAAGATTAGTTTTCCAGAAGGAAAATTCTAATTATGCATTTGAAGAAGGTTGCTTATTCCTTGCCAATACGGTTCCGGAAAATGTTGGTTGTAAATATGACTAACAGTGGGAAATTCCTGTTTCACTATTCAATACCGACCTAGGTGGTAAGCAACAGTTAAGTTTTTTTTAATTTATTTAGAATCTCTATTTTAATCTCTTCATATGAAAAGGACAAACTATTGAGGTTTTTGGTCACAGTGATAAGCTCAGCAGATGTTTCATCAATGTTTAGCCACGGACCCATAAACCTCATTAGGAAAGTTTCTGACCTGAGTGACTGTAAACACAAGGATTGAGAAAACTCAGAGCATTAACACAAACCTGGCTATTAATCTGCAATGCATATTTCTCTCCTGACAAGAAAGATTACCAGGTCTCCAGTTGTTGGTGAAGGGGATGAGGCAAGCACTCTGAAATTAGTAACTGGTGATCACTGGTGCCTCGTGGTAAACAGCAAAAGGATGTTTTTTCTATATCTTTTCAGTCGATCAATCTTGAATAAACCTTTACCATGTTTGTCTAATAGATTCGTGGGAGGATAAAATGTTCAGTACTTCTTTCCTCTCTAGTTGCCTAGTTTTAGTGTGAGCCTCCGTGCCTGAACATGGTTCAGGGTGACACCATCAGTCGGCATCTGCTCACAGCATATTGGAGTGTACAAACACAAGTATAGCCTGCAAGAATGTGGACTAATTCTTCCCTTCAGCTCAGCTTTGATAAAGCTTCAGCAGGTACAAATTTGGACATTACACTCCAGGAAGACATGAGCCTATTGAGAAAAATATGAGGAGAGCAACATGACCAGAGTCTAGAGAACATGAGCTTCAATAAAGCTTGAAAGAATTAGGCTAGAAAGGAGACAACTAAGATTGAACATGATAATAGCCTTCAAATGCATGAAAGGCTGTTTCAAAAGAATAAGGAAATCACCTGTTCTCAATCATAGTGATGGACAGGACAAAAAGAAATGTGCTAAATTGCAGCAATTAATATTCAGGGTAGATATTGCAAAAACCCTCTCCACAGTAAGGATAGAGAGTTGCTATAAAAGATCTCCTAGAAGATGGTGGAGTCTCCACTGCTAGAATTATTTCAGAACAGCATAGACGCAAGTTTTCCTAGAACTACTCAAATATAATCTATTTTCTTTTCAGGAGTGGGATAATGTCCTGCAGTCCCTTTCATCTTTATATTCCTATGAATAGGACTCCTGCATGCAATCATTTGTGTTGGAAATTGTTAAACTGTAGAAATAAAAATATTTTCCTCTAGGCCTCCCCTTGCTCATGTTGGTACAGAAATAAGTAGGAGTAAATTTCTTACCAACACCCTTTTTTTGCTCCATGTGATATTACTAGAGATGACAGGTCTATTTGCCTGTTTGTTGCATTTCTTAGGAAATAAAAAAATGAGAATAACCAACCTGATCTAGGCAAATAGTAAACAAATGAATAAGAAAGCAAATCTCACTGCACCATAAATTCCTCTACTACATCACAAATCAAGTCCAGATGAACTCAAGAAAGAGGAAAATGCATCAAGCACGAAGATTTCAGATGAGTAGGAAAGAAAGGAAGTTGCATCATTCACCTTGGTTTTGGAAGAATGGCCTGTGATATATGAACTTTTAGCTAACACACATACGTGTGTGTGTGTGTGTATATATATATATATATCTCCATGTGTGTATTTGCCAGCTTTTGACACTGAGAAAAATTTTCATGATTAGGTCTAAGGTTGTACCATGTTATGTACTATTACCTGTAACATGCATGAGATTTAAATGCTGTCATGCTCCTGGACTCAGTGGGCTCAAGTATTTAATAATAATCTGTTCTCACAGGATTAAACTTTCAATCACATTATTTAGCTTTGAAACTTCCAGTTTCAAGTCATATCAATTCTTTACTGCATTACAATATTTTAGTGAACAATACTTCCAACATCGTCCTGTGAAAGATTTTACTTCTCTGTATCTTACCCCTGAGTGGTTCAGATAGTTGAATATTGTGGTGTCCTGTTTGAACTTACATGCAGCCACTTACACATACTAAATGAAGAAGCACACAGTGAACAGATTTGGGCAGCTGTGCATGAAACTTTCGAAAGTGAACTAAAGCATGACTGAAAGAACTTACTTCAAAATATCAATTTAAAGCTTGAGTAAAATTTGCTTGCAATAGCTGTGATGGAGAAAAGTGTAGTCTCAGCACAGGAGAGGGTTGGGGTTATGATCTATTGTCACTGAGGATTGGAAGGAACAGAAATACCCTGTCCCTTCATAAAGATATGTCTCTGTAAATTTCCATCTGTTACACTCTTGACAAGTATCCTAGTATTCATAATATCTTGTTTTTCTCCTTGGTAATTTGCACTGATGTGACGAGTGAGAGAAATCTCCAGAGCCACAACTGCTTACAACTCCCTTTGGAGAAATGACTTTGGCTTTTTGCTCGTATGTAAAGTATCTCAAGATTTGTCTCTCATTTATTAACTGCATTAGAGATCATCATAACTATTGAATTTCTTTTCAGCAGGACACTCTCTTGTCAGTAATTCCCTGTCCACTGCTCTTCAAAGAAACAGTTTTCTTTGATCCATATTGTAACTGAATCTGCACAACTTGAATATAAACCTGTTGTATCTCACTCCTCCACTGCTGATAGCTGCATTTCCAGTCAAGACAATTCTCTCAGAGAGTACACTTCTCAAAGATGTGAGTCTTTTCTGACACCTCTTGCATTACCTTCCTGCTTCATGGCACTTTTCTGTAATATTCTGCATACAGATTTTAAACCAATTAATCTATGTTTCTATTCCAGAGTCTTGAGCTGGACAATACATCTTGAAAATATAAAGCATCTAAATAGTGCAAGAATGGTGATGAAAATTATGAGAACAGTTGGATAAAATAAGTCTCATTATTATCTAATCAAATTCACAGCTGCAATATCTTGCCCATCAAATTCAAGAATCAGCATCACTAGAGGAGTGTGAAAAACCTATCCAACAGGAGGCCATTGAAAGATCTAGGAATATGGAAGGCGTATTGAAGAGATGTGCAGGATGCAGAACATGAAAATGAAAGGTAGCAGAGGACCCAGAAACAGAAATCCATAATATAATACAAAATTAAAGCTAGGAACATTTTACTTACCGGGCTACAGTTCTAACAATGGACTCACACAACTGCAGAATACACAATAGAAAATGTGGTAGTTCACAATCATTTCTTCTGCTATATACTTATGAAATAGATGTTTAAATTTAGCACTGCTCTTCTTGAAAAGGAAAGTGAAGCTTTTTCCATTTTATTTCAGAAAAGCTTTCAGTCTGAAATGGAATACACTTCAAATGTAAAGATCAAAGTCACTGTGTTCCATCTGAGAACACACAAAGTTAAAGAAATTAATTATTTTATTCCAGAAGTGTTCTGATCCTGATTTCTTATACATAGGAAGCTTGAATTTTTGCCAAGATGCATGAAAAAGTATGCAGTTTCATTGATTCATAACTGTCCAATTATATATAATCTTTGCTTACTGCTCCTGAACAAGGACAATTTTCATGTCATTATTTTCCCTCTGGTTTTCAGCAAGCCAAGCATCACTTGTTTCAACAGAACATCATTATGAGTTGCTTCCTCTCCAAATACATTTTCCAGTGGATCATGTTAAAAAAAAAAAAAAAA
>VWZG01009263.1:116796-138282 GCA_013396735.1 Grallaria varia | reverse complement strand
GGCAACACAAAACCAAACAAAAAGCAAACAAACCCTTTAAAAATGACAACAAAAAGCCCCACCACAGCAGTACAACTAGACTGCAGGCTTCTCTGCCTTCCTGAGAATTCCTCTAGCTCGCATGGTGAATATTGACTGCTGGACAGATTCCCATGGCTATAAAAGAGAGTATGGGGAAATGAAATGAGAAGGACGAAGCGTGTGTTATGTGTGTGTGTACACGCTTGCATGCATGCGTGAGAGAGAACAAAGAAAAAGGTCTATATCTGGTTTGTGTATCCTTGCAACATTTTAGAGGCTCTCAATGGTCCCCAAGAAAGCATCTGCTCATATCCTTTCCTGATTAAGGCAATAAATATTGAAGTAGTCTCATATTCACGAGTAATTTACTCAATAAAAAAAAAAAAAAAAAAGGAGCCATTTTTAGAAATACTTTAGCTAAAGAATCATGGACTACTTAGGATGGGGCAAGTCTGCTTTACTAAATACATGCTTTGTTGCAGCTTTCTGAAATACCTATAATGTACTTTAAACATCCAGATCCACTACCACATGGTTAACACTATGAAATTATTTTTTCAGAACAGTCCACTAGGTATGACTTTAAAAAAAAAAAAAAAAACCAAAACACTTTTTAGAATGGTTTACAGGTAATATATTCCTAGGAGATTTGAATTCTTAATAGGAACTATAATTGCATCTGTCTGTTTCTACTCTCCATGCTCTGCTTTTAAGGTTTCCTAAGCTTTGATTTCAGGAGCCTCTCACTTACTCATTTACAGCCAAGTAGTATAAACCACACAATTGTTCCATATACTGATGTAATTCCATAATCCTCCACTGAAGTTATATACTTCTGAAAGATATGATCCCTATATTATGTCTTTATATTGTCAGTGATGTAATATCTCCCTGAATGTTAAGTGTTTTTAATTATTTCCTATTGTTAAACTGCTCTTTGCCATACAAACTCCAACTAATAAACTTTACTTTTCCTAAAACTGAAATTATCCTTTCTAGATGGAAAGGCAGACTAAATTTAATGGGCGTAATAGGAAGTTACTATTCCAGATTACAAAATTAAGACAAGCAGTTCAACTCACAGCTATAATAAGAATTTCAAGAATAAAGACTAAAATATTCATAGACAAATGTTCAACTGATGCAAATCAACATATATACACTGATTTTAATACAGAATTAACAGCATACATATGAGGAGCCACTGCTTGGTGAGTTAACAGAGTACAACCAAAAAACCCATTTTGCCAAATATTAAATATGTCTGTTAATGCAGGAAGCAAAATCTCTGTATTATTCTCAAAATAAGCAAACTGTCTTTCTGCAGAAAGGGAAATGTGGAAAAATATTTAGGCCAAATTCTTGGCATAATCTAGTTTTATCTAATCCTAATGCCATACAATCCTGATACATTGTATTTTCCCAATGACAAAAGTTCTTCTGCCTCTGTAGACTAATACAATGCCATTAGAAGTGAAAGACAGAGTCATGCTGTGCCAAAACACTTATCTACTTGTGAAACAATGTAGACTGAACTGTATAGCAACAGGATGGAAGCAACATCACCAGACTATCTCTCAGCAACAATCTTTGTAAGTGTCTTTTTTCTTTTTTCTTTTCCTTTAAAGATTTTCTGTTCATGTGCTATACAGCCTGCAATTCTAACTGCACCAACTGAATGGAAGTGGTATTGTCTGGGTTTGCTTTCTTTTATTTTACTCCCTTTTTTTGTGTTTGTTTTTTTTTTTTTTTTTTTTCTTTTTTTTTATGCTGTTGTGNACAATCTTTGTAAGTGTCTTTTTTCTTTTTTCTTTTCCTTTAAAGATTTTCTGTTCATGTGCTATACAGCCTGCAATTCTAACTGCACCAACTGAATGGAAGTGGTGTTGTCTGGGTTTGCTTTCTTTTATTTTACTCCCTTTTTTTGTGTTTGTTTTTTTTATTTTTTCTTTTTCTTCTTCTTCATGTGTATGTGTGTGTTTTTATGTTTGGTTTGGCTTTAGGTTTTGACTTATTGTGTTTCTTTTTAGTTTTCTGGAATTTAGAGTGAAATTCTTCTCAGAGTACACAAGGATGCTTAGGTTAGGAAGCAGTTTGGAGGGCGTGGTGGTTCCGTTCAGGTTATGGGCGCAACTTCCTTGGCCACAGAAACCAAGGCAGCACTTGTGCACCCCAAGGGATCAGGATAAGAGATCTCATCTTAAGACAGAGATGATCTGATCCAGAGATGGAAATGCTCCTGAGCTGGCTACCTGGATGCAATCTGAATTACAGGGATTTGCGCCGTTATTCACAGTGTGTTTTTAATGTTCATATTTTTATGTTCAATGCCCTCAGTTAAAAGTTTCTCTTTGCATATTCAAATTAGGCCTGAAAATATACTACGGTGAAATGCAAATTGAATAGACAAGAATCCTGGTCTCAATTAAAACAACAGTATAGCATTCTGCTTTACAATTGGAAAGGAAAAAATCAACTCAAGTTTCTTGATTGGTTTAAAAATCATAGTAAAGCATTTGGAGTTTACAGCCTTAAATTTACATTTGAATATGAAGCCCTTTCACAAGGCAAGTGGCTGGGGCTTACAAACTGTGTTAAGAAACTTTCTAATAAGCACATATGATATTTTATTATCATGAAACAATCTGACTATAAATGGTTGTAGACTATTAAGAAGTTGGAGTCCAGTGATAAATGTGGTCACAATCACACCTTAACTAACTGTTGTTTTTTGTTCTATAAAGCTTCGATTAGTGAATTCAACCATTAGCAAAGCAGTGTTCTCCTCTCCTGTCACATGAAACGAAGAGTATTGTGAATAACTTCTGGAGGATTACACAGGGAACAACATAACTGTCCAATTCTGTTTTCCATCCCTGCCATGTGATAGCAGTTTGTGCATGCAAGAGACCTGATGAAGGCATGCCAGCCAACAGAGTGGGAGGTAAAAGAAACCAGCTGGTTTTGGTGGAAGAGGTATTGATGGACATTCCCATCTGATGTCTTTCAGTGCTTTGCACAACTTTTGAGTAGAGGTGATTCAGGCTAGAGTTGACATTTGAAGCCTAGTAGGTCTGATTTATCCTTTAAGAACACCTGTACTCTAAAATTATGTTCCTAAATCATTCAATTCGGCTATTTTCACAAATGCTTTCTTGTGATATTTTTGAAAATTTAGGAGCTTTCATTCACTGAGTAAGATATGCTCATTTGCTGTGCCATCCTTCTGCTCTTTTTGTACATGTTCTCTCATTCAAATTCTCATACAGAAGGAGTGACATTAGCACTGATGATAATGACACTGGAAAACATGCATACAGAATTAGGCTAAAATGTGTTCCACACTGGCGACCACTAGTACCAGCATCTTGGTTATTCCTCTGTAAAGGAAGTAGAGGAAAAGATTTCCCTTCCCTCTATTCAATTTCCTTTATGTTTTCTACTGTAAATAAATGCAGCATATAAAAAAATCAAACCAAAAATGAAAGGGAGGTTCACCTGCAATTCAGTCAGTGATCCTGAAGGCTAAAATTATATAAACAGCACAAACAAATAATAAACCCCGTCTCTTTTAAAAGTGCATGTATTATTACTAATGACGTTTTTCAAAGCAGTCTTATCAATTTTCATGGTATTTTAAAATCTTGACATAATTGCAAACAAGTCAAAAACATTGTGCATTCCAAAGAGGTTTTGAGTTAAGGAATCAGTAAGTTTGCATTAACAAATATTTTACCAAATATCAACTGTGAACAACAAATATCGAAAGAACCAGCAATAAATATCAAATTGAGAGATTTGTAATGCATATAGACAAAGAAAAGGACTAAAAAGTTAATAATTTCTTATATCAGTATTTGTTTTAAAAGTAATATGGAAGTATTGATCTTCATTTCCCCTTCCTCCAACTCAGACACACAAACAGGCACAAATTGTAACCAGTCACTTCAGGGAGCTCATACTGAATAGACCGCTCTGGAAAACTTGACAGACAATAGCTACAAAGGCAAGTGCTTAAACAGCCAAAACAATAGGTCAAGTCTGATCTTTACTTACATGAATTAAGGTTTCAGGATTGAGTGTGATTTGGTTTAGAGCAACAATGAAAGCCATATCCCTGGTGTTGAAAGGAAAATATACAGAAGAATACTTTTATCTGTCTATGCTTCAAGATAACCGAAACACGAGCTGCACAATTCGATTCAGTCTGCGTCAGGGAGGTGAAATGTGGTGGCATCCTTTTATCAGCTAACCAACCTGTAATAACCTTGAGAGGAATTACTTGGGAAAAGATGAGGACTGCTATTACCACCTTCTTTTACACTTTCTTCACAGACTGATGTAGGCGATATTAAGTCCTGGTTTGACTGTGTAAATTCCCCCTAAACTGGCCAACTCTGAGTATCCTGCCTACCTATGAGAAAGACTATCATGAAATATCTCTGAGCTGAAGTGCCCACCTTTGAAGTAGCATTTGCCTCTGCAGCCATATGGAATTTAAGGCTATTTTCTTTTGCTGCAAATAGAACTGAAAAAATAATTGACTTGTTGGCTCTTTTCCAAAGCTAAAAGAAATAGTTGTGGTTTATCTAAAACCTTTTCCCTAGCCAAATGAAAATACTTAGTATTTTATGATTTTAGATTTTCCTGTAGCTTAAGGGTTTCAAAAACACTGCTTTATAAAGAAGTTTTTTCAAAAGCTGTGATTTAAAAAATAAATATTACATTATTTTTAGCTGATGTGATTTAAACTCATTTACACAAACTAATGAATTGTTTCAGCTTGGAGGAACTCTAACCCCTCACTTCATCTAACAGACTTCCCAGTGTTTGGATGCACTAGGTCTGTATTCTGGAGTTCACATGGCCAACTGGATTTCTGCAGGCTAGGTTGGACCTTTGATGGTTCAGATTTGTTTGTGAACATTTGTTCCTTCATTGTCTTTGATGATATAACCAACCACACTAATTTTGGATATAATTGTAGGTAAGCATGGTGTTTGACCATCTGTTGCAGTGTCTATAAAAAGATTTGTTCTTGTACAATACATTTAAATTCCAATAAATAAAGAACTAAAAACATGCCTGCAAAAGAATTTCTAAGGGTTTAAAACTTTATTCCTATGAACAGACCTATTATTTTGAAAGTGGTTTGTATGTAATATACTGCACATTTTGTGGTTGTTGCACAGTACATGTGATATTCCAGTGTGATATTGCTCTCCTCCTCTCCCCCTGCTTTATATGTTCATATGCAATTTTATGACCTTTTCTCTCTTGGTTTAGGTACAACCTGCTGATGATTTTGCATATATTACAGTGCAAAACAATAGTGACCACATACAGATTCATGCTAGTCACCACTGACCTATTTTTATCTTTTTTTTTAAATATATATTAGGTTGTGGTTTGGGTTGGGTCTTTTGTTTGTTTAGTTTTTTTTTAAAATAAGGATTCCTCAATTGTAACATGCAAAGGTGAATGAACTAGGCTTAAATAGCTTAGCACGTGAGCTGGTACTTGGCCTTTTCTGTTTTTCTTCAGAAATAGCTGTCCCTATTAGCTTGGAACAAGACAACGACAAAATGTTTGGAAGCTTATAAAAGCTTACAAAAGTAGCAAAATAAGACTGCAGATTCAAGTAAAGAAACTCAGCAAAAAGTGTGCCATAGCAGAGTACAGCAGGGAGCCTTCAGGACAGGGGAAAGTTAGAGAATTAGAACTGATTAATGCAAAGGGCACTGAAGGGATCTAAAACTGTGTCTACTCAGATAGTTTGGCCTGCTCTTGAAGCCTTAAATATCCTTGACATACCTTGAGTTTGCTTATAGAAGTATCTTGTGTAATTAAGACCTGGGTTCCAGAGCCCGAGCTTTGGTTTCCTGGGGACATCAACTGAGTGCCCAAGACCAGAGGCTTAGTGCTCCCCATAGAGCTGTTCATAAATGACCATGATTCAAGCTCTGAGCAGAAGTATCTACTATTCAGAATGTATCAATGTGAAACCCTATCCCAGAAATCAAACTTACGTTAAAAAAAACCAACAACAACAACAAAAGGAAAACCAACCCCACTCCACCAACAGCTACTAATTACCCACTCCCTTAGCAATTCTGATCGCCCTATTGCTAATTTTAAGATTAGATGCATTTCCACAATTCTCCTAATTCTTTATTTTGACACTTTTCTCCTTATCTACCTCTTCAAATTTAAAAACAGGAAGGCTTTTTTTCCTCTTAAAAAAAAAATCATCTGACTCTTATTACTGTCAGTAATTTGCAAGCCATTTTCCTAACCCTGGCATATGAACTTGTAAAGAGTTATTAGGGAAGATGCTCTCACAGTCCTCTCAATCCTGGTGACATTCTTCTCTCTGACAGTATACAGCAAGTGACAGTCAAGAGTGCCATATAAAAACAAAGCATGTAACAAGGCTCAGGAAGCATAGTGATTTTTTATAGGTAGAGTAGAAATGTAAATTAATCATCAGACTCATTGCTTGAAGGGATTACAAAGCTGATGCTGTATAATGATAAAGAAGATATTCTTCTATTAAGCAGAAACAGCACTTAATTGTCTGGCTTTCATGCTTCCTAATGCATACTGTACAGCATTTCTGACGCAGTGAGCTGTCTGCTGTGCAGAAGCCTGAATGTAAGATAAAATTCCATGGGCAAGTTGAAAATTTAGCAAGATTCCAAACAGAAATCAAGTTTGGGAAGGATATGGCATATACATACAGAAAGCAAGGCCACTGAAAGGTGGGATTTGGGAACTTCATACCTTGATGAATCTCTCAGTAATAGCAAAAAAATTTTATAAGACAATGTCAAAAATATTAAAAAAGAAAATTTTATTTGCATAACATCAGAATATTTTAAAAGGTCCAGAACAAGTCATACTAAAACACATCAAAAACACATTTCAGAGCTAAATTGTCACAACTAATGACACCGTATTTTTTGTGTGATTGCCAACGGTTATTTAAGTTGCTTCTGATCTGAATGCTCTGAAGAAATAACCTTAGAACTTTGACAATGTTTAGCAATTAGAGCCTGAAAAATGGGAAAGGTAAGTTCAAAAAAAAAAAAAACGAAAAACATTCCAATGTTTTCTTTTAGTGCTTGTCATTTAGCATGCACTTAGAAAATGATGGTTAGTTGAATTCTAAGTTGCTGAATCTTGATTTTGAATGTTAAGTTTCAAAAAGGAGCTTCAAAGGAATCCAGCAGACTCCATAAGTCAGAAAGAAGCAAGAGTAATTGGCAGTTATTTGTAATTTCTTTTTTCTCTACTGTTTGATTTATCTGATTGTACTAATCACTACCCTTCTGTGCAACTGGGAGATGGACAGACAAAGAAACTACTTCATTTGGTAATAGATTTGTTATCATAATTAAAACAAAATATCACTGAGCAACTGACTTGCTCTTTTTACATGTAAACATCTCTGCAGATTAATTTCTGTTTCTACTTAATGAAGCAGGTTATTAAACTTGCTCATCAATTTTTTAAACAGTTGTCATCTTTGATAATCTTAGAGGTGTTTCTTTTCTGAGCTGTAATCTGTATGTCATTGATAAACCAGTTACAGATTTCAGAAGCCAAATGATCATGAAAAATGAAAAAAATAGTAGTAATAATTTAAAAATTCAAAGTTTTTTTATCACTAAAGGTCAGGGTAAAACTACATATATTTCAAAGTAACAATGTTAATCATAAGTGTCACATTTCAGGCATAATCTTGTTATATAGGTTTAGATTAGGTATTAGAAAAAGATTCCTTACTGTGAGGGTGGTGAGGCACTGTTAGAGGTTGCCCAGGGAAGTTGTGGATGCCCCATCCCTGGGAGTGTTCAAGGTTGGGCTGGCTGGGGCTCTGAGCAACCTGGTCTAGTGACTGGTGTTCCTTCCAAACAGGGCAGTTCCCACAGGGGAACTAGATGCTCTTTAAGGTCCCTTCCAACCCAAACCATCTTATGTTTCCATGATAAATGGACAGGCAAAGTGGAACTGAGGCACTGAAGACTGTGAAAATAAACAAACCAGATTTCCTCACTGAAGAAGTTTTTAATGGACATTGAATGCATTGGAAGTTTGTAATCAGCCTTAGTTTTATTTGCTGGCAGAAGGTCAATTTCTATGAAGATGAAAACCAGCTATGCAAAAGGATCAAAAAACCCTTGTGTTTAAAGCTGGATGAGCGAGAAAGAGTACTAACTGTGATTATTAACAAAGGTGTCCTGCAAAAAGCTAATCACTGAAAAATGACCATGTTTAGGCAGGGTTGATCATAGTATTTAAGGAGAGTGCAGAAAAGGTTCAAGAAGAAAAGTATGCATCAAATTAATAAGGACAGTATTAAAGACTAGAAGAGCAAACTCTATACCCTTTTGACCTAGATGTTCCTTCTTTGTTTATTTTCCCATCTTTGCCTTAATTTTTTCCCTTGCAAGTGGGTTCCACATTCAGCTATCTGGCTGGTCATCTTCCACATGTTATATATACTTGTCTTTTTTCCCGTAAACTTCTCAGAGTGTTGTGGAACTGGCATTATTTTGACCATCATTTCATTCTCACAGAGTCCTCTATCACAGACAACTCTGTCTAACAAAATTATTGCTAGGAAGCTTTTTGTCCAGATCTCCCTAATTCACCTGTTTTTATGGTGTATTTAATTGGTATTCCCATCCCCCCTTGCATTTTCACTGCTTTTGGGGTACTCTTACTGAGCCAGGGCAATGAACCATAAGAAACTCAGTGCAGACAAAGCCTGAAAAGCTCATACAGCTGAATTTAATGCTCATCATTGTGCAATATATATATATATATACACATATATATACATATATATATATATATATGTGTGTGTGCAGATGGGTTTGCACTGATTGATGTGTATCTGGACAACTATGGATTTGGAGATTACTAAGCACACAGTTCCTAGGCAAGGGATGCTGTTCTTCCTTTCAGGTCATAACAGTATGGGCTGCACTGCTTCGCCTGGGTGCCACTCACTCTTGGTTTGCTAGTAGGAAACACTAGGTGGCAAGTACATTTACTTCTTTGTTGAAGCATTTAATAAAGCAACTGAAGTTGAAAAGTTTGGTCTGATATAAAGGGACTATGAAACCCAATCTTGATCAGGTTCCTACTATATTTGTCTTCCTACAAAAAGATCTAGGCTACTGCTAATTTTCAAACTCAAGTTAATACAGGTAATTCTCTGAACCCTTCCAAACTGGTTAAAGTATGAGTAAATTTAAGGTAATGCTAATTCTGAAAGTTTTCAATGACAGCATGATGCTTTCTCCACTGAGAGAAATGGTATCTTATCTCAAACCAGGTCAAAAATACTTTTAATAGTAATGGCTGCTTAAATCACTGAATGTGACATAACACTGCCACAGCTTAAGACCTTTTAAATCCTGAGATAATCACATCTTACTTAGGCATTGTGAGTAGATTACAATCCAGCATATCGCATGAAAAACACGTCTCTGCTGCCACAACAAGGTGTAATTTACAGATAAATAGCTAATAGGAGATTGTAGTTTCCTTGTGAAAATTTGTGAAGAAAAAGATAAAACTAACACTTTTCTTGTCTTTTAAAAGAATTTCCATTAAGATATCTTCAGCTAGAAGTCTCCATTTTAATAATGAAGGCATGATGTAAGGCTGCATTCACAGAAAGACTACCCTGCATTTCATCAAACATATGGCAACATATGGCAAACTAACATATGGTAAAGGATGACTGTGTACATGAAAGCTGCAGTTTTCGCTCACATTATCTGCCCAAGGTAGAAAAGAACAACAATAACAACAAAAAAAGCTTCCTTCTCCCTTGCATCTTAGATATTTTGATAAAATCTTCTTGCAGCAACTCTAACATTCTTTTTCTTTAATCTGTAGTTTTTTCACAATTGCAAATAAAGATACAAGTTTTTGTTTTTGTAAAAACTAAAAAAAGCAAGTTGGCAGTATAAGGCACATGGGATTGTGCTAAGGGTATCCAACATTAGATATGGAACTTAGGCTTTACTGAAGCGTCTGACAGTGAGAATAGGTGGGAAAAAATGAGAGGAGAGAAAACCATGACCAGACAAGTCTAAGCAAGTGCATTGAAACTGGCAAGCTTGGTTGGATATAACTGGAGATGAGAATTTGGCTCAAAGTCTCTTTGATATTTATTTTAAAATAAAGAACATCTGTGAAAACTGAGAGAAGGAAAACGTTTTCGAAATTTTATATTTAAACATTTTGAGTAATGAAGTCCTACTCTACGAACACAAAAAATGCCAAATGTGCCCTATAAATATACATATCTAAAAAGTAAGAACTGATGTAACTATAGCTATTATTTCCCTATTTTCTCTTCAATGTACATTATCTGTATTGCTGTAAGACAGCAGAGAACTGAAATTTCCAATTTCCTCAAAAAGGTGGTTGAAAAGTTTGAAGTGCATTTACTCTTAAAAGCTTCAGACTGAAATCTAATCTCAAAGTTGCACTGTATGCAATTATTTTTGTATAAGATTAAGTGTTTTATTTACTCATTATGCATGCTATTCATAACTAGCATTTTATTGCTTCACTGTAGACTACAAAGGAAAATGAACTGACCAAATTAACAGTAATAATTGGCAAGGATCCCATATGGACTACAGTATGTGAAGGACTGTATTCAACCAACACCAATATTTTCTGTTTTTCTAGGCACAGCTACAGTTAATATCCAGTCAACTACTGTCACTGTATACAGTATGTTCTTCAGATCCAGGTTTTTTTGTTAGGCTGTATCTAAACTGGACTCTTTCACTGGCTAAGGTTTACCTTTTTACTTCTAACTGACACAAAATTGTTTATGAATCTTACATTACTTAGAGTCTCCATTTAAATGTAGCCTTTATCACGTATTTAGACAGCATGAGATATTTTAATTTCTGTCTGCACTAATGCTCACTGGCCATTGTGCTTGGGATATTATTATCTCAGCACTGAGCAAGCATGACATTCTCACTGTTTTCCACTGTGATCACGTATCTAAGTAATGACAGTGAGCTACACAGCGTGTACAGGTTTTAACATGAAGCCACTCAAGTATTTTATCTTTCAGTGGGAGTAGAAAATGATTATCGTACTTTCCCATCTTGTCAGTACACACATTTTATTTAGAGGATGGTTTTGTTAATAAGAGAGGAATGGTTGTCCAGCGTCTGTTCACAAAACTGCACCAGGAAGCTGAGTGATTAGATGAGAGACCTGTTTCAGATCCCTGGTGTAGCTGATCTTCTCTGAGATCCTGAAACACATTTTTCCACATCTCAAAGGAGTGCCTTACATTCCAATCTCTGAGTTGTTTTGTAGTGGAACTGCTGAAGCTGTTTCACTACATACAAGTCATTCAATATTCATAAAAGAAGGGACAAAGGACTTGAATTTAGATGTCATGTATGAATGAATGCCTTAATTATCAAACTATAGTAACTCTTATTTCTCCTTGCCTCACCCAATGGATATGGAATTGCTCGGACAATAAGGTGTAATTTCAACAGAGAGTTTTACAAAAGCTATCCAGTCCTGGTATGTGGGAGGTCAATGTTAAGTCCTGCTCCAAACAATACTGGATCTAATGGATTCAATAAGGTGAAGCACATCTGCTTTCCCACACAAACTTCTCATTCCCCACTACCTTTCATCAGGCCCTGCACATGAGAGATGCAGGGAAGATTCAGTTTGGGAATTTGGCCAGGGCATAAGCTACACGTCTTAAAAGCTCTGCAGTGAATAAAGAAGTTACACAGCAATCACTGTTTCAGCAGACACTAGCTCACTGCCAAAACCAACAGATAATTTTCACATATGGTTGCGGGAAAGAATAACCTAGAGGAACAGATGGAAATCCCACCTGAAGAGCATATCAAAACACAGGCAAACCAAAAGAGTCAAACACAGTCTTTTGTCCTCAGATTGTGACGACTCACACAACTTAAGAGTGCAGAAAGTAAGAATAATCGCCAAGTTCTGAGTGTCTGGATCCCGCTGCAAGCTTTAGGTGCATGGCTGTTTCCTCAGAGAAACAAAACCTTTAACCTAAAAACTATATACTCTCTGCACTGTCACATTAAGGGCTCACATGGAATCCCTTCACTGATTTCCCAGACTAACAACAACATTAATTAAATGTTTGAAATATAGAAAATCTAAAAGTCAAATTTTATTTACTGTGCGCACGTTATGAAAGTACATCCTAAAGTATTCTTTATTTTACATAGGAATCCTAGAAACCTTCAATATCTATCAAAGCTCACCAGTGTCTTGTGGAATTCACATCTGTCCAAGGCAAAGAGCACGACAGAAACACGTAGGTTTGAGGTGGCGACTGCTTCCTAAGCAAAAATTGCAGAATAGAAACAGCACCTTTTTCTTCTGGTACCATTTTGAAAATTAATATCCTAGATTTGCTGTAGTTAAGACTTCTTTAACTCCTTTCATCTGTTCTCTTTCATGACAATGGAATTAGGTCTACACAATAGAATAAAGAAATGAAGATATCCCAGGAGGAAGCTACTGAATGACAGTAGTTAATTGAGCTAAACTCTTTTTTTCCCACTCATTTTTCCAATTTCCCAGCTGTTCAGAATGTTTTTTCAAAGGAAAAAATGCTTTTCACCCTATGGGGTGAATAATAAAGAATAATAAATGAAATGCATGCAAGTTTCTACTTTGTTTAAATGTAGAAGTTTTCTATGGGAAGTAGTAAAGAAGAAAAACACAAGCATGCTGTCAGAGAAAAAAAATCTGAGAACTGGCATGGAGAGAGTGTTACTGGCCACAGTGCCCAGCAGTGCCCAGGGCCGCTGTGGCTCCTGACTCACCTGACAGCTCCAACAGCAAAGCTCAGCTCAAGGTGTGCGTGAGTAACGTGCACCACCAGGAACCCACTGCTGCAATGCAGCATCATGTCCTGTGCGTTCATTGATGCTCATCCATACTCAGGCCTAAAGCTGGACCATCTGTCTTGAACTTCATAAATTTCTCTCCCCACAATTTCAACCCATTTCTTACGGCCCTTCAAGATGGACAACACGTCATCAAACAACAGAGCTCTTTAGAGCAGCAAGTAAGATGCTAAAGACTGAGCTGCGTGGAAGGAATTGGGGAGCGACAGTCCTCCACAGCAGCTACAGCATAAAGCCTCAAAGTAGTGTCAGATTTTAGCTTTTGAGAAAAAAGCTGGCGTAGTTAGCCTGTTCTTCCTCCCCCACTATTTAAAAAAGAAAATACCCAAGCCAAAAGCACACATATGGGATGGTCCCTCATATTCTGTTTTAAGCTTTAGTTGTTCTACCATGCCCTGCTTTTACTATAATTTAATGGGATCCATAAATCACTGTATTATTTGATATTGTTCCCCTTTGAAACTAACACTTATCCTCTTCTTATACTTTCAGACAATCAATATTCTTCTAGTTGCAACCAGATAAAATATAGGTAGCTATGACTTATTCCTGCACAAGAAACAAAACACACTAATAGTGTTCACTATTGTTAGCTCCCAAAATTCTCAGTTTTCAAATACTTTTTTTTAAATACACACTAAAAATTGGCAGAATATCATGATATTTAGACATGATAACAGAATAGTTCTCTACCTAACTTAGTTTATCTAATTTATACACCCTTAAATTTAAGAAGGTTTTAAAAATAGAGGTTATTTTTCAATTTTTCATTTTTTTTTCTGTGATTTTGCCCTTTTTATCATAACCTTTTGTCCTCTGCAAGTAAAGGAAAAAAAATTAAAAGAAAGTCCCTTTGGCCATACAAATTATTACACTGTTAAACAGTCAAATATGAATTTGCCTTCTAGTAGCATTATGACCCTGGAAGACATGAGGTCAGTAATTAAGAAAAAAAAAAGGAAAGGAACAGAAAAGTATGAGGACTCTGAGAAAAGTCATGAAAGTGGCAAAGTTCTGGAATAATTGTAATAGTGATGGAAAGAATTCAATAATTTAGCATAACACCAGAAATGATTGGTGCTTTGTAGCACATTCACTATGGCATTTACATTACTGAGAGCTATTTCCAACTTTTATGCTGGTACCAAATAATAAATATGTATTTATATATGTGTGCACATATATGAGTCAATGTATCTATAATTTTGTCTTTTATGTTGTACGAAACAAAATGCTAAAATCAATTTTTTAATGAAGAGGATTTTTTTTTCCAAATCTCAGGGAAAAAGTCACGCTACAGTAAATCTTGATAGAGAAATTTTAAATCCTTCTACAAAGTATTAAACCAAAACAGTGATATGAAAAGCTGGAAATCTGGCCTTCGATATCCATTTTGATTAAATATAGCTTTGAATGCAGTCAGAGTCAGAAACATGCCACTGCTAAAAAGGTAGGGACATTGGATGATAAAAATATACTCTGTATTATCCCGTATTAAGGAAGGAAAGTGCTAGCAGTAGAACGTAAGTTTAATATTTCTGTGCAAATTTAGATTGAGATTATTGGAATCACAGATAGAATAAAATGGACTCAGACAAAGGTCTTCAGAGTTACCAAGTTCACCTAAACATTCTGATACATCTTATAGATGCTGAAATTAAATACTTAACTAATCAAGATGGAACAGTGCAGCAAGATTTAGACCTAGTTTCCAGTCTCAAACTCTTATTAGTGATTTATAGTTAAGACCTACTGTTTTAAACTCACCTTTACTACTGTGGGAAATACTGGACATTAATTTGCACTCAGACAAAACTCTCACTGAAATTAAATATTCCAGGTATTCCAGGTTAGTGCCAGGCAGTTCATCTGCTATTTCCCTCCTATAACCTGTTGAACACTATTATCAGTAACTACAAGCTCAGCCTTGCTGACAAAGTCAACTCCATATTATATTAACTTCCACACATACTTTTCATGAAAAATAATAGGAACTTAGTTATTGGTCCAAATATTTAGGGAACAATAGGCAGAAGCACAGCTCTGGCAAACTTACCTGCTAGCACACTGATGTCTGAAAGAGCAACTAAAGCAGAACTTGGGAAATAGTAAAAATGTTCCCCTTAGAGATGTAAATATGTAATTCGCATACACTTACCCAAAAACTAACTCTGATTTTAGCACACAATTTTCTCCACACAAATCTTAGGAAGGAATCACAGCTAAATTCAATTTTTATTGCCTGTTTTGTTTTCATTTCCTGTATCAAAATGCAGGGAGAAAGCAAGCTTGTGCCTGAAATAAATACATTAGAATACTGATGGCCGTCTGCATCGTGTTACAAAGTAATGAGGTAACCCTTTGCAGACTTCCCATCAGTCTCCTTGTTGTGAACAGGCTTCATCCATTTATAGTCTTGAAAAAGCCCTCAGCAAATAGCTTTGGTTGATTATCATAATATCATCCGCTAGCGCTATTATGTTGTATCAGCATTTACATTACAGACTTCTATTTTAGATGTTAAATTTCTAAACTGTGAACAAAGGCTCTGAACAGAAAGTTGATATTCAATAATGAGTAATTTTTGCATGCATTTAAAAGTAGCAGTGCATTCATTTTTTAATATAATGAGAAAAAATGGTGTTC
This sequence comes from Grallaria varia, assembly GCA_013396735.1. NCBI lineage: Eukaryota > Metazoa > Chordata > Aves > Passeriformes > Formicariidae > Grallaria > Grallaria varia. The sequence continues at coordinate 122,650 of VWZG01009263.1, read as the reverse complement.
AAGTCCTATTTCAAGCCACGTTACTGCATAAAGGCAACTTGACATGGAATTTGTTTCCTTAATTGTTTTTCCTTTAAGAAGAAGAATTAGGGTGATGCAAGCAAACCTCTACGTAGTGCACTTTGTATGTTGGACATTTTTCTCACATCCAGACTGTCTTTTTAAGTATATCTCTGGACTACTTGCACAGGAATAGCTCTGTACATAGTGCCAGTAAAATTCTTTATTCCAATGAGCATGATAAAATGACTGGAGAGTTTTGATTGAACAGTTAAATCCTGCAGTATAAATCTGGTTTTTTATTCATAATTCTTTATTATTTCTGAGAATTTGAAAATTAAATTTCTCAAACTGTTATATTTGATTTAAAAATTCTACCTTCTAATAGCTGTTTTGTATTTTCAAATCCTTCAGCAAGAGGTGTTATCCTTGCTAATTAAAGTCAGCTGAATTTTTCCACTGCCTTCAGTGTAACCAAGATTTCACTGGCAAAGTTTTAGATAAAAAAATAAGTCTAAATATAGTAAAGAGCTCTGACTAGCAGCAAGTGCAATCTGTTTATAGATGACGTATTCTATGTATCTATATACACTACAGCTCCTAACAGCTCAACAAGCACAGTCTTAAGCTACCGAGTAATTGAGAAGTGATGCATATGGTTTTATGAACTGATTAAATGCAAAATATTGACATTTGTGTTGGCCTATCAAATGCATAAAGTACGTTTGTGGACAAAACAATAAACAGAGTAGTCCTTTACACTCAAGTTTTAAAATCTAGATTTACTAAGCTAAAATGTAATAATTCTGAAATGTGCATTAGAAAGATAAATCCCAAATAGAGCTAGCTGAGTGCTTCATGACTGTTCTCTTTACCCATTTAGCTAGCACTGAAAGTGGAATATACTGGCAAAAAGAGTTGTCTGTTTTCTTCTTAATCCTATTGTGTACGCTTGTTTCTGCCAAAGCTTTCAGCAAAAATGTATTTTTTTTTTGCATTATTTGATATCTTACTAATTCGATATCTTACTGGGTTTTTTCTACAACAGATATAAGATTCTAGGCCATAAAAAATACATTTTTTTTACAAAATACTGTTTATAGTTAAATGCAATAATAAATAGGAGTAATTGTCTCTTGGAATTAATTAGACTAACTAGTTTTAAATGCATAATGTCTATGTATTTTACAGGAGTGCATCCTCCAAAACTTTATAGAGTGTTCCTGTGCCAACAATTTCACAAGACGAAGGAAATGATGCCACAGTGAAGTTAATGCTATGGTCAACTGTTATTAATTATTGCTAATGATATAATTTTTTAATTTATAAATCACAAGATACCTGACTAGGGTAAAAAAAATTGGATTATTGTTATTGTACTAAAATAGTTCTAGATTGCTAGACTAATTTACTTGAATTCAGTATACAGTTATTACAGTAATAGAAAATGTTAAACTTTTACCTCTCAATTTACATCCTTGTTGCAGAAGTGAAATATTCCCTTTATTAAAATATAATACTCTCTATATTAAATCCTTGATCATTTTTTTTGCACTGCTGCTTGGAGGAAAAACTTGACAAGGCAGTAGGTATTTAACGGGCCTATCTTTAAATTACAGTGCAGATTTTTTTCCAATCAATAGAACTGTGTTTTATGCCTTTATCATTATTACAGAAGATTGAGATGAATCTGCCGTGCTGACTACTGCTAAACTAATCTAAATAGTCTGGAGTATCTTAAAAAATCATTAGACATTTTGATTAGATGTATAATAAGCACAAATGGTGATAATTTAGATGATACAATACACTTAGAATTAAACTAAGATTAATAAAAAAAGGTTAATCTCAATTGACCAGACCAGGTAGGGTGGGTCAAGGAAGGATCAAAATTATCTTTTTACAAGATAGAAAGAAAGATTTTGTTTAAAAAACACCTAAGGATAATTGCAGGATTTGAACCTCAGAATGAGTATTTCTCTTTAGTTAGACCAGAGTTTTTAACATTATATGGCAGGTTTTTGGTATGCTTATTTTTTATCAAAACAATCATTTTGCAAAAGATTCTCTCTCCCTCCATTTGCTTTCCTGAAACAAAAGTAAATACAATGCAAAACAGCCACTTGGTTTTTTCTCTATTTATTTTCAGGCATTTATTCCATTTGCAACCTTTGAAATTCGTTGGCTTCTGAAAACTAAAGTGGAATTTACATGTGCACTCAAATTACACTAGTTTAGTTTTGAAATTTTCAGGAAGTCTTCAAAGGATACCTTTCCTGTCCCAAACCCATATTACCTAGAATTTTATAGCATAACATCCTTCAGCCAAAAATCATAAACCAGTTTTAGTAACTACAATTTTCATGTTGTAATAAAATCCTGTCTAGATCGATATATTCACTAAGGAATTGCTCAGAGGTGTGATAAGCATTTCTGAGTGATTTGTAAACTACTGGTATAATTACGCTTGCACATAGAAACACACCCCCTTAAATACTAAGTCATATAAATAATAGCATTAAATGACGACTAAATTTATAAGGGGCATCAGAAGTCAAACTCACAGAGAAAACATTTTCCCTTACAAGGCAAAGCTCAGTCAAGAGGGAAAACAAGTAAAACATGGAAGCAGATGTGAAACACTTCTGCACAAGCACTGCATGTGCACTGTTGTTTACATCACACAGAGAGCTGGACAGATGAACTGTGCAAGGGCTAACTGGTATCACACTAATGCCTAAGTGGCAGCAACCCAAACTGCACAGCAGTAGACCTCTACACTCATAAATGTTACCTCAGACAGAGGATCACCACTTAAAGAGGTAAGGTTTACGTTCATCTCATTATAATTCATCTGAGTACAACAAGGTTCCAGGAGTGGTTCGCTGAAATACAGGATCTTTCTTATTCCTTTATACCTGACCACAACTGATGAAGAATATCAGAATTTCTTTCTTGGAGATCATAAAAAATATAAGTCATTGAAGTCTGATGGCTTTGTGGCCGAGCCAAGACAATACTCAGGTTGCAAACAAAGCACTGAAAACTGCAGCTAAAAATACTTCGGAAAATGTGGTGAGAAAATATTTTTTTGCAACTCAAATTAACTTTGTTCCTCTGAAAGATTACTGAGCAAGAGGTATTATAAAAGCAGAGTGAGGCTCGATACAAAAAAAATCTTACCATCTCTTTTCTGATTTGATTTCTTTTTCACAACAAATTATCAATTGATAAAACTTTTCATATTAACACATCGCACAACCCAATTCATTAAATGGGATAACTAAAAAACACAATGAATTGATTGGTCCATGTAGCATATTTTGTCACAAGGGTCTAACATAGTGAGTAGATACAATTTCACACAACAGTCTGGAGATTCAAAAATTAGCCCCAGATATTGCATCAAAATTTGAGAATATGAATTTGAGATTTATGAACATATCTGTACATTTTCCTATCATTTTACATCATGGTAGATGATACAAGACACAAGGCACAGCAATGAATCTACATCCTGTAGTCCCTGTGCAAGTTCAAGGTTATGTCTTTCCCATGCCAAACTACCAATAAAAGTTGAAACGAGTGTGAGATTGGTTAATTTGATCAGTTGTAAATATCTTCAAGAAATAGTAAGTTTTGGATATTCTTGCATATACTGTCAAATTCATGCTGTGCTGTACCACAACACATGACCCATGTATCACAGCTGATGCCATGCTCTCCAGGGAAGTGCTGGTTACTGCACCAAGCCTGACAGAGTTCAAGAAGCATCTGGATGATGCTTTTATGGTTTAGTTTTAGGTAGCCCTGCAAGGAACAGGGAGTTCTACTTGGTCATCCTTATGGATCCCATCCAGCTTGGGATATTCAACGATTCCATAAAGTAGGAACAGTGAGTTCCCTAGTAAACCATGTTTTGGTATGTCATTTGAACTCAGACAGTAACATCCCTGGATTTGGCAATTGCACATGCAGGAACTAAACTGAACCCCACTGAAGAGCCTTGCAATCAAAACAATATACATTAAGTCATTAATCAAAGGAACTACAATGCATGGATGTTCTGAAACTCAACTTCTGTCCCTTTGTTTAATTTTTCAAAACAATACAGATGGAAGAAGAGACCTACAATCTAACCTCCTAATCATGGATCAGGGCAGCTCCATGACTGCTTTTCGTCAGATTATTGTAGGGAATTGCAGAGTTCTTTTACCCACCTGCTGAGTTCAATTTCAGAGTCCAGCACTATCATTAATAGAATTTTTCTTTTAATCTGGATACTACCTTACATTCATTCTCAACAGGATCAGAAAGCTATTCTTGACAGGCATATGCCTTTAGCTTCCCCTAGAGAAAGCAAATAATTCATCCAAAGGATACATGAATGATATGTATAAGGTACAAACTCTGTTTGGAGTGTTTTAAATGCCTCCTTTTTTTTTCCTTATGCATGGGAAACACACACGCAGTCTAAATATCAGTGTCTGAAGTTATACTCAGACATTTCTGAGGTCATCAGCAGGCATCCTCTCCTTTAGTACTGCTGTTGCTTTTGAGAAAGTCAGATCACTAAAGTAGCTAAAAGCACATCCAGGAAACATGTGCAGAAGATACATTCTTCATATTCGTTCCTGCAAAAACAGGATTTACATCCAATTTATTTTCAGATTTACCAAAACATAAGCATGAAAAACAGAACAGGATTAGAAGAACTGAACCACTTGTAGTACACTGAGTCCAGGCCATGCCCAAAGTTTAGGTCAGTTCATACAGGAATAAAAATTACATTGCTCAGCTCTTACTTGCAAGTCAGTAGATATAAAACCCTTTCATAATGTCATCTTACTCTTTATTGATTCTTTTCTTCTTGTCCCTTTTTCAGTCCCAGCTCTCCCTTACATAAGCATAATCAAATTACAAGAGCACTATCTGATCAAATTCTTCTTTGCTCATTTTCGGCTTCATCCCTATTATTAGAGTCTCCCCAGTGCCTTTAATTTAATGAAAAGCCCTGCAGCCTAAATGTCATTGCTATTCCAGACTCCTATTTTAAAACTTCAGGCCCTGCAAGGCCTCACAGAAAGCACTCCATCAGCTGGATGAAGAACACACAGCTGAACGCAGGGCTGGAGCAGTTGGGAACACAACCAACACCTGAGCAATAACTCTCTAAAGACAGGAAAGCAAAGCAGGAGTATGTTTCTCCTCAAAGATGGTGCATGAGGCATGGAAGAAAGTTTAGATGGCTGCAAATGATACTGGCTCTTTCTTAAGCAAACCCAAAAAGCTTAAATCTCCTAAGCATTTTTTTCAAGTTTTTAAATAGCTTTATGCAAACGTGGGATTTTTTGCTAACCTTTGAGACAAATAATTCTGATGTTGAAGTTAGATTAGTAGTTTGGTTTTTTTTCAATTTGGTATTGGGTTTTCCTACACATAAGTCAAAGAAACAGCTGTGTGCAAAAATTTACACCTGCAATGAAATGCAGGCTCAGTCAGCATGATATGGTTCTCAAAATGCCTGCTTTGCTTATGTAGACAATTGACTTCCCAAACAATCTTAAAGCACCAAAATATATCTGCTAATGCCATCCTTACTAGCTAGTTGCACTTGAAAAAATTTAGTCATCCAATGAAGCCTTCTCAAACACGAGCTAAAAATGTATCCCACTGCCTTTTCCTCAGGCAATTTGGACAGTCATGTCGAAATTATGTAAGGGGCAGAGATTAGAAAATCCACATATGGTAATTCATACACCCAGTTTACTACAACATATGGTACAGTATAACGTGAACATGTGTTCACTGCTCTCCCCCTCCCTCCCTTTTTTTTTTTTTTTTTTTTTTTTTT
>VWZG01009263.1:106248-116788 GCA_013396735.1 Grallaria varia | reverse complement strand
TTTTTTTTTTTAATTTGGAAGCCATATAAGTAATTTCTGAATGTCTGTGTACTTTTATATGTAGGTAAGGAAAGCACAGCAGCTAATAAAGAATTTGTTAAAATGGACAAGTACAGTAAACCCACCTAGGAATAAGGAAGATGGCTAGCTAGGCTAACACATCTGAGGCTAATACAAAAATGGTATTTTTGGTCAGTTCCATCAGTGGGGACAGACTTCATGGTAGCACCAGACTTTACTCTTTTAGTTCCATCTACTTTGCACGACTTCAGTGATTGATTAATTTATAAGGCTTTTCCATAGGAACTGATTACCTTTCTGCAAAGCACTTCCTAGAGTAAAAATCTGTTGAGTAGATGGAATTTTAAAGTTATACACATAAGTCTATTATGTATGCATCCTTTTACATACATCATTATAAATATGATACACAAATATCATATATATGTATATACATATTTTACACAGGTACAAAAAATTGGACATTTTTCCTAAAATTGAAGGTCCTTCATGATAACTAAAGGAAATGGCATCCAAACATAGAGCAAAGTTCATCAGCTGCCTAGTTACATGACAGAGCCAGAGGCAACTACAAAGCATCAACACAACTGCCTGAGGAAACTGCCAAGGAGCCAGCTGCTGCTGCTGGAAAATCTTCCAAAGCTTCGCATCTGGGTCCTGTTACTGCTGTCCAAAAAAATGCATCCCAATAAATAAAAATAATAATTAAAAAAAAAAATTCATCTTTGTTGTGAAAAACACTTTACTTGTTATGTAACACATTATATGCATCAGGACAACTTATGTATTTTCTCACAGTTATTCCTGTACTCTAATCATGTTACTCCTTACTTGCCTCTGGTGCCTTACAACATAGGAGCTTACAACATCAGAGTGGCTAAGATATTAAGTAAGCAATTCAGGCACCTAATCCTGGATGGGCACTGGCATTTTAGACACCTAGATCCCAGCTGCCGGTCCTGAAGGGCACAGTTGTCCAATAGGTCCTGCAGACGTTTAAAATCACTTGAGACTGCTAAACACAGTCCCCTCTCAACCAACAGGAAGGGTGTTGCTTTAGCGATGACAGGAAGGTTGGAGAGCAAGACAGTTTTATGGGACTTAGAAGTGAACATAGCTATCTGTCTGCTCTTTAGTTGCTGGATTAGTGTAGTTGCAAGATGTAACTAGACAGGATAAATACTTGGGATTCACCAGTTCTACCTATTAAGCAATAAAATCCCTTCTCTAAAAATAGGAGTGAGAACACTTCAAAAACCCCTCCCTGCAAATTATCTCAGGTTGAGTTTGCTATTATTGACAGATGACCTGATGATATTTTTTTCATTATCATCCTTCTGAAATTATTGAAATAATTCTAATGATGACTCAGTGAATGAATACCCAGAATGTTGCAATGGAATATGCTGAGCAAGCTTTGGTCCCTTCTGGTACCTGTGATCTACAGCTGTGCAAGGCTCAGCAATGTAGTACTTAATCTACCTCCCTGCAGAATCCTTAAAAACAAAACAAAACAAACAAACAAACAAACACAAAAACAAAAACAAACAAAAAACCCCCAAAACCTATCAAACCAAGCAATTATGAAAAAAAAATCATGTGAACAGAAAATACACTTGTGTGGATAATTTTATTTTCCTCAGATACAGTTGGTTTGCTTTTCTGTGAGGCATTACCTTTTCTGTATATTGTTGGAAAGCCAGACAAGATTAAAGAAAGAACAAAATCTGCAGTGTACATGAAAAAGAGTTAGCAATGCAAACACACCCTCACAGAAAGTTTAAGAGTTTTTTAGAGTTTAAGGAGGTTCTTCTTCTTGCAGACCACAGAGCTAGAAAAATGCTTTTGAGCTATAGGTTGCTCAAAGAGAACATTTGCTTATGCAAACAATTATGGGGGCAATTCTGTTTCGTGAGGTTTAAAAGCTGAGTCACGAGGGCGCAGCACATGGAGATGAGGTTTTAGATGGAAGACATATGTCTGACTTAGTTTGGATACAAAGTCTCCATGGAGAGCCTCAGCAATGTGAAGCAGAACATCAAGCATTTGAAGAAGCCTGTACGTGTAATGTTGGTTGGGATGATACTTGGATATTAGTGCTCTAGAGTAATATAACCAATCCGTTAAAACCTACAGAAAATTTAAAGGATATATTTTCTTGGAGTTAAGGTTCCAGTTTGCCACTTTCTCCTTCCATATGGAAAATACAGGCAATTTTCAGAAATGGTTGAGCCTAAAAATAATTCCATGAGTTAAGCTTTTTAAAAATTTGGAGGTTTTACACAAACTGAATTAGTTCTAGGTTCTCCAGTCCTAACTTGTTCAATGATTTATTCTAAACAAGGATATCCTTTTTTTTTTTTCCTCCCCAGATGCTTCTAGTATTTGAGAAAGGATTTTAAATGAGCCTTTTAAAATACTGCATTATGTTTCTTGAAGCTTCACTGTGAAGTTTGATGAGAGGAAGAAAAGTGATTAATTGTAGTTTGCTGTCTTGCATTCCAAAATAGCAATTTTCCAATTTAAATATCTTGTATATTTTTGTAAGAGTGTAATTTATATTCTCTCTCCTGTTACTTTCCAAGTTAAAACACAATTTAGATGTAATTCCTCAATATAAGAATTAGGGAAAATGAAGCTCTTTTGACTTAATAATCAAGTAAAGAATGTGTTTTGGACTATGCTATAAATCATGCTTGTCAGATCCTTCAAAGGAATCATTCTGTACAGTTACCTTGTCTATTATTTAGAAAGCACAGATACTGGACAAGATAATTTAGCAGTACAGTATCTGATTTACATACGGTTGTCTCTGTTTAATCTAAAACTTTGAAAGGACTATCTATTTTCAATTTAACTTCAAAATTGTTAAATTTTATTTTGATTGCTTCATAATTACACTGCATGTGCATATGTAGAGCCTTTTGGGCTTCTGCACAAAGATGATTTGGGGGTTTAATGATAACTAATGAACCATGGCAACCAAGTGGTGCTGAACTATTATATTCAAGACACATAACTCACCATGAAATTACTGACACTTTAGGTTAAGCTGTTCTCTTGTTCTAAACATTTTTCAGGAATTTTCCTAGTGGAAATCTTCTATGAAACCAACAGACTAATTCACAGCAGACAATCAAGTATAAGGAAGTAATCTTGCAATATGGACTTGTTCTGGAATTTTACATTTCACATACATCTTTAATAATACACTAATCACAAACCCCTGGACCTTCCATGTCAGAAAGTTACCTATGACCCACTTTCCCACAGAGATACATTTCAGCAGAAATGTTTGCTTTCAACTGATTTATAGTAAGAAACATCACATTTTATATGGCAGACATGATGCTGAATTCTTTATGAATATTTATAAGAATGTACTTATGTGTATAGTAAGGGAAATCCAGTTGAAAACTTAAATATTTAAATATACAAGCATGGTTTAAAGTTCTCTGTTTCTAAGGTATACAAGATTATTATTTTCATTCCTAAAATACTACGTAGAAACTGAAATATTAATTCTGAAACAAAAAAATTACCAAGAAAACGTGGAAGGAAATATAAGAAAATGTAGGAGTTGTTCTGCATAGGAGAAAGCAAGTCATTGCAAAAACAGGGATGAGATTTGAGAGAGTTCTAACTGTAGAACTTTATTGCAGGGGAAAGATGAAAACAGTAGTACTCACCAGCTGGAAAGCTTAAAGTGGGAAAATATTTTGGAATATGTGTTGATAGTATGCATATGATCAGCACTAATAATAATTATGGCAATTATCCAGGAGTTACCATTCAATTATTCAGTTTAAGAACTAAAGACTTACAATTTTGTGTAGCATTTTATGTAGCTATGCACTGCCATCTGAAATTGCAATTACAGCAAGACAGAGGCACTTAAGCGAGTCAATATTCATCTGGCAAAGTATGTTTCAGACTGGACTATATAGCTAATATGGGTCCACACATTATCAGGGTTTTGGCTTGAGAGCCTTGACGCCTACAGGTCTTAACAATAACCTCACCAGTTTGATGCTTGTTGGATCTATTTATATAAACTGTAGTCACACCTTTGGTTCAGACTCCTAAGTCCACTTATTATCATCTCAGTCTCAGGTGATTTAAACACAAAAGCAAAATTCAATGGGATGCAGGCACCTTAGCCATACAAAGCCTGAAAAATTTTATTCTACAAGCCAATTTTGATAGTCAAATATAAGTTTAAAGATAAATTAAGAAATACATGTAGGATTTTCCCAAATATTTAAGTAGTTATTATCAAAATCCATCAGAATTCTGTTCTTTTGAAAACCTCACTCGGTATCTATAAGCATGTTTAAGTCGATTAATATATCTATTCCTCTCTCTCTCTCCCCTCTGTATTCAAAAATAAAGAAAGGCCTGAAGTGGTTGCTGTGCCTGTTTGGAATGATTTACCTGTGTATGTAATGCCTATTACTTCCTCATAAACATTAATAAGCTTCAAGAGGACTGTTCCAAGGGCTTGTAAAAATAATGTGAAAAAGTAAATGTTTTCTTTGTAAAGACCAAACTGCACCGAATAGCAAATGTTTCAAATTTCATTCCTAGCTCAGTATTTTAACTCCTGTCCTGTATAGTCAATTGCCTCTATATGTATCTTTCAGGACAACATATAAGCGTTCTTTAAATGCTGCTAAACACTAGTTTGTTTTGTTTTGTGTGTTTTTTTTTGGGGGGGAGGGGGACGCGGTTTGTGGAAGGAGGGAGGTTGATTTTTTTTAATGCTTTTTGGTGCAGCTCTTCTGCATAAAAACCAAGCCTTTTTATCTAACATTGAAAGAAAAGCTCAAATAAGTTCTTCCAGTCACTGAATCCTTCTCTTTTTGAACACATGCTCCCTTGTGACACAGGCTGTATCACGAGCTCTCTTGTTAAAGTACTGGCACGCTGCTATTCACCATAAGCTATTGAAATGCCACTAACTACTCCTTTAGCTTCTGTTATGTAAGTAAAATGTCAATTCTCTGCACCTCCCCATGTTTCTGATGTGCATCTAAGGGGTGCTATGGGCCTATAGCAAAGATATTTTTGAGTTTAAAAAAATACTAACATGAGGCAAAGACATCATCTGGAGAGCCTGCTTTGACATTTTTAATTTTCTATGAAGTGGACATATGTATTTGTATCATGAATAAATCTAACTTTGAGCAATCATTAGCCGAACAGTGATATCCCTCCAGTGAAAGCAATTCCTTACTGTTTGTCTAGGTGTTATAGCAAAACGCAATGACATCTGAATGTCCTCACCGCTATTGTCAGCAACAGAGGCAAAAATTACCTTTTTCCTTTCAGCTTGCAAAAAACCCGAATGTTTAGGCAGAAGAAAAGTTAATTACAGTGACAGATCAACAAGAAACCTAAAATTAAGCAAAAAAACACCCCCATGAACGATTTCCTGATAGAAAGCAGCCGAGTATACCTCCCACTAGCAATTTTGTGAATACTTTCTATACTGTTCTAAAATCACTAAATATTGCATTTTCCATTGCGATGTTATTTTGCAACATGGTTTTCTACAGTGGGAGTTTTCAATTGTATATGTCTTCATACAGTAGTCCTGCCTGGCCCTTTCAGATAAAACCATAATCCAAAAGAACTGGCCACAAAAATAAATAGAGCAGAAAAGGAAGATGACAAATAGGTAAAGTATATGCATCTGGCAACTAACTCTTTTGACCAACCCTTAAAGGCAGTGTGTGAATTTTTCCTAAAGAACAATCCCTGCCTGTATATGCAAATGAATCACCTGTGTGCCTTAACAGATAGCTAGAGGAATGGCTTTTTACTTGTACATACTGTTTTTAATCTACACAAGAGATACATCCATAGGCAGGGGTGTGTGACTTCACAGCTCAAACAGGCGAGCCTCCTCATACTTTTTGTGCAATCAGACTGATCGTCTGTGGCACTGCATGAAGATCTACATATTGTAATATGAACTTAGAGACTTCTCACAAGATGTAAAACTTGCATGTTAGTGACTGAAGGAAAAAACTATTCACCCTGCACTTGCTAAAGCATTATTTCAATGATGGAAGAATATGAGGGAACAATCTTGCTATTGTATATCAAAAGATCTCACTGTCTGCTCCTTGATGTATTTTGATATGAATAAATTCTGAAGTCATAGGTAACTAGACAAGCTCTGTATAGAACTTCAGTTGGTGCCTTCTGACCTCAAGGACTTTCTCGATAGTGATAATTAGCTTTAAAATATTCCTCAGAGATCTTGAGATTCAACACTTAACTATGATGGCTTCTGTACTCGCACATGGCAGTTGTTCAGGGCAACTGGGAGACAACTCCCTAAACAGCTACAACCTACTTTTTGTTTCAATTTGGTCAACTGAGTGGTTGCCAGCAAAATCTAAGTTACGTATTAGCATAAATATATGGAGATCTGAAAGGGCTTCTATATACAGCACATGTAAATTATTTACATCTAGTCAACCCAAGTGACTGCAGACATTGTAAGAAGCACAGCTGCTGCTGGTGCTAGAACCTTGAAGCTGTTTCTTAATGTGAATATTCATTATTACACTCCTAGAAGACTGTAGGGGAAAACATAGTCAATAAAAGTATGTTTGTGTTTTGTAATCAGTAAACAACTTAAGCAAAATAGTATGTGGAGGATATAGAGCAGCTGCTCTTTCCAAATGAATGCCTAATTGTGAAATATTTAGACCTCAGCACTATGATTTCCTTAACAATACTTTTTCTTGTTAGGGTAGGTTGGATGTCCTTGTCCTTTATTTAGATTTTCTTTTTTTCTTTTCTTTTTTCTTTTTTTTTTTTTTCCCCCTCCACTCACATATTACCACAGGGTTTAAAGCAAATAATCACGGAACAAGGGATTCAGATAATGTAACTTAACAATAATGACCTACCTTTATACAGTGCTTCTTATCCCAGGGCATCCCTAGACACAATAGTTAGAGCCATATGTGGGAATTTCCCATTCATACAGCAAAATATGCTTGCTTGTGGCATAGGAAATTCATTGGCAACTGACACTTTGGATTGATGGAGAAACCCATAAAAATATGCACCACTATTTGACTCCTGGCCCTCAGAGAGAAGGGTGGTTGCCCAACAACACTGAGTTCAGCAAAATGCACTTCAGAACTCCATCCTAAATATTACACAAGTTAACATCCAAGCACTTAGGACTTGTATTCAAAAACTGGTTTTGACATAAAGCATATATGGAAACAAGATTTTCTTGGACAGGTGTTATTCAGTAATTGTGACTGCAAAGGTAAATTCCTAAACCCATCTCATGATAGGGATGCCAACTAGCAACTGACATTTTCTCCCCTGGCAGCAGCTAGCAGGATATGCTCTATAATGAAAACTCTCATTCTCAGAACTAATTATGCCTTTGACCATTCCAAAGTGTCTGCATTCATAAATACAGAAGCCACAGATCTAGCATTTTTTAATAATTTCTTTCTTCATTCTTGTTCATTTCATATTGTTCTTCAGTAAAAGATTTGGTTTACTTAAATTCTGCTCTGTTCTAAGAAACAAATACAAGCAGTGTATCAGTGCAACAATTAAAAAAAGGTAAATTTTACTGTTCCAAATACCTCCTTAAGCCTCTACTGGAATAAAAAGGTCATATTATTTTTTTAATCCACTTTTTATTTTCACAAAATACATTATAATGTTCAAACAATTTTTTATAGATCTGAATGAGAGTGCCTACACATCCCACAGACAAATTAGAAACATAATCTTTCAGCAGAAAATATTAGGATACATATCTTATTATTATCCCAAAATGAGAAATATGCCTGTCTAACTTCAGGTATTGCAGTGGTAAGGATTTTTTATTTATATTTGTAGAATGGAATGAGATTCCTTGACATTCAAATATGTAATTCAGAAAGTGTCATATGTATGGTTCTAACTGCTGCATGAATCTTCCCAGCCAAAGAGATAAACTCTGTACAGCAAGTAAATGTTGATGCTCACCATGAAAAAACTGGAGCGAAGCGTTTGAGAATCTAAAATTCATCTGATCTCAACCACCTTCAGGTTGTTTTTACTGAATTAGATCACTAGCATTTATTTACTAGGAATCCACACCTATTGTCCTCAGACACCACACTCCGAAAGACAATCAAAGTTCTTGTATCACAGACATTACTAGGAGTTTCTTTGATAATGCACTGTCAATGGATATCTACTGGTCATCACTTAGCAGCACTAAGTCACCTGAATACAGTTTTGCAATCTTACCTTCGGACTCCTGCCATTTTGTTATCCGAAACTTTACCTACCTAAAAAGGTTATGAAAAAGATTAGTATATTCAAAGCTATGATTTCTTAGTACCTCTTGAGAACAGATTAATGTTCTATCCACTTTACTATACTGTGCTTTCTACCTAAAATGTTTGCAAAGAATAAAAGAGGAACAAAGATATAAAACAAGACAGAAAGGCATGGTAGGGGGAAGCTGCAAACTGTTACGGACTTGTTCTACAACTAATAGCTCTGGACCAAGTTTTGTTTTTTCTTGTACTTACTAAATGCTTCGGGTAAGTTTCCATAGTGTATGCATTCCAATACAGTTAACTCTTACATTTTCAGTTTCTCTTTTCTATTCAATGGACCTGTTGGGTGTCACCTTCTGAATCTTCAAATGTCAGTTGCACAAAAACTACTGCTCTTCCCGTCTCACTGGGAGTTACTGTCCATTCAGCATCACTCGTTGTTCTAGACAATGACTTTCTGCTCTGAACCAAGAATAAAGTCACATTCACAGTCATCAAGAAACAAGCTAACAGAATGACAAGTTTCATGTGCAGAGGCTTTCCATGCTATGAAGGTACAATGCCAGATGTTCCAATAGATATTTAATGACTATGACATTTCATTTTTATTTATTTAGCCATTGAAGGGAATTACTATTATAGATAATTTTTAAATTACTAGAGCACATCAAATGATGTTTTTCTTCATTTTTTTGCTACTAAATGATAGCAGCGTGGAACATTTAATATAGCTTTACATCTGCTGTATCTCAAAATGTAACAGAGGAATTAAAAATTAATAAATAATGGAGTTGTCTTGCCTTGACAAAGAAATATACTGTAGCTCTCCTTTTTCTTAGCTGTAATTTTAAAGAGAATAAAGGCTCCAAGGCATAGGGATCATAAGGAAACAGCTGGATGAAAACCAGAACGACTACTCAGCCCGAATCTTCTATAAAGAGTTTTAGAGAAAGAACTGAAGCCTTTCACATTTTCTATCCTTACATTACTATGCCATTTGGGAGGGGGAATTAAAACATTTCACACATGTTTTTCTGGGGAATAAGTCCAGAAGGGAAGAAATACTTCTTTATAATGTGAATCACTGCACACGCAACTCATATCCTTTTGTTTGTTTTAAACCCTGGTGATAATGTTTTTAGATTTAGTATTTACTTCAAGAGCTTGGAAAGTTTGTATTTGGATAAGCAAAAAACACAGTTATTTTCTACCTACAACCAACTAAAACCATAGCAACATTTGTTTCCAGAACCTTTCCGAGAGAACATTAATCCACCTCTACATGCGATAAATATTGTCAATCACAATGAAAGATAATCTATTGAATTATACGATCTTAACTGTTTTAATTCCCTTTACTCACATAAAGCAAATATTTAATTATAACAAGTGGCTAATCTGTTTGTTCCTTTTTGTCTTAGGCTTGTGTTCTTTGTTTTAGAATTTTCATTTACTGAAAAATAGTTTTTAGCAACCTGTTCCTTATCAGCAATTATCCTTTTATTATCTGCCTTTCCTTTAATCTCCTATACTTGTTGTTCCTCTTCTCTCCATTCATTTCCACCTTGCCCATCCCTCCTTTTCCTTCTGCACAGAAGCTTGTTTTCTTAACTGTCCTATAGAAACTTTCTCTGTGGTATTTATAAGCCCTCAGTTTCATCCAGATGTTCTAAGCATATGCCAAGGTGCCTCATGATTCAGGGCTTTACAGATGTTACAGAATTAAAATTCTTGTAATGCTCCTTTGGCATAGCTTATTAGAGAGAAACAGAGGGCTGAGAAGGTCTGACCTCCAAAATATATCAAAGGCAGTGCTGGAGTTTTGCCAAGCGTTTGCTGTTATGGTTTCACAGTTAAATAGATAATGAATACAGGAAATAAAGGAAGTTTTCTGATACAACACAACTAATCAGAGAATCTGGGTTAAAAGCATATGAAATGCAGAGTGAAAATGCACTCGAGTACGTGCAAGAAATGCAGAGGTACATGAAACATCAAAAGATAACACTTAGACGTGACTGTGATCAGCATTGAGTCAGAAATAAAAATACCTGTGTCAGATTTGTCTAAATCAACTATCAGACAGGCCCAGTTTATGTTGAGGAAATCAGCAAGGTCATAGAGGTAAAGCAGTCATGGTACAAGCAAAGTGTCTTCAGACTCATAATGAGCTAAATAGTAATAGGCTAGGCATCAGTGAT
>VWZG01009263.1:75847-106218 GCA_013396735.1 Grallaria varia | reverse complement strand
TTTTTTTTTTTTTTTAGTCCAGGCACAGAGAAGAAAACATAAACATGGTTACAAAAACTTGAATTAAACACATGAAAGCATATCCAAGGTATGTGGAACTACAAGATTCTACATGGATTGGGCATTCCGGTGGCTCAGACCCATGTCAAGTTTCAAATTTTCCCTAGATGGAAGAAAGCTAACTGTAGAGGCATAATCCTGTCTCTTATTAGTGAAAAGGAGGGCTGCTCAGAACTACATTTTCAACATCTGGAAGAACCCTGACCAAAAAAATCAACTTAAACTGCTTACAATCCAATATGCAATGCAGTAAAAAGAAAAAAAAAATAAAGTAAGGCTTTAGGCTTAATGGAGAGAAATGTATTTGTTTTAAACTGAAATGGAGCCTCAACTACAATCAAATTTGAATTTTATAAAATAATAAGGTTTAGAAAAATATTTCTGAACAAAATGTAATTGTGACCCCATTTTTTGATAAAAAAGTTTCTATTTTCATAGCTATTTACAGGCTGCCAATTTAGCATGGTCATTCAAGATGCAAGTTGTTTCATTAAAATAATAAACAAAGAAGGAAGATAATGATGTAAGATTGTTTAAGATCCAGGTTGGCCGATTCTCTCTGCAATTAATGAATGAATTAATTAAACTTGACAAAACCAAAAAGTACTAGACAGCTTGTCCAAGAAGCAGTACCAATTTGGCAGATGACTATAACCCAAGAGCAGTTAAGGTTACTTGAAAACTAACTGGTCAAAAAGAAACAGTTATGCCAGTGAGGTTGGGACTTGACCATTTCTGCTTTGGTTACAGTCACAAACAAGCACATTTGACTAAGTTAATCAAAACTTCAAAATCAAGTGGCAGAGTCAGGGAATTGAAGTGCATTGGAACAAAAACTCATCAAACCTGCAGTACCCACTATTTTTTCTATGCAGGAGTTGCTCACACACAAATACAGTACCATGAGGTACATGTCATGGAACCATAACAGTGCAACGTGAGCTGTTGCTCCTAGATGTTGCACATCTGAGATGAGCATGTTTGTGGATCAGATACAGTCTGAGCAATAAATTTTCTTCAAGTTTGCTGGCTCTGAGTTTGACAGTTTAGATTAACTCTTTCTTTAAAGTTCATTTTGGAAAAAAAAAAAAAAAAAATCTCAGTTGATAATTTCTCAGCCCAGTCAGCAGCTAATTAACAACTTGAATGGTTGTTAAAAGAAAAAAATGTACTACACAGTGAAAAAGAATGCCTCAAGAGTTTCCAAATATAATCCTGTTTGCAGGATTTTCTTGGGGTTTGGTATTGGTTTTTTATGTTGTTTTTCCAAGGCAAAGTTGTTTCAGAATAAACTTCAATAATATTGCACTGAGTAATACCTCGCAGTTATGTTCACCTTTAATTACAGTAATTTCTTACTCAGATTGATACTTTCTCTAAATGGCAAATTCTTACTTTCAGTGACAAGTGATTCTGAGTAATTTGAATGATTGCAATAGTATTCTGACATTCTCTATACGAGATTGTTTTCCCATTTGTCTTTTCTCATGTCTATATACTTAAGAAAACAGAAAGTAGATGAAGGATTTCAGCTTTGACTTCTTTCATTAAAATTATTGCTTATGAATATTGGGGATCTTGGGATTTACACTTCAGAACTTTACACAAATGCTTTTAAGAAAGCCACAAATAGAGGAGGAATGTGTTCATTTTCTCCAGAGGGTGTGACGATCAGCTGATTTCTTTAACATCTTAAGTCAGACAGTTGAGGATTTATCTAATAAGCACTCCTTAGAGAGAAACTTGTATCAATTACTTATCAGATGTGTAGTCGCGAGGAAAGGGACCACACAGCTGTTTAAATGCTACTATAGCAAGTGCTTGGGTGTACTTGTGCCATGCCACTGCCTGAAATACTTGGCTATCTGCTCTGTGCTGTCAAACTGAAGTGCTTTTGGACATATTCAGAAACAGGATTTTAAGGATGCTGCAGCATGCTTTACCTCTTGGATCACTGAAGGCCTCCCATTCAGTAGGTTGTTCTCTCCATCTTTCCACCTACACACCCAAGTGTGGTGCTCGCGGCGTTGTCTGGTCTCCCAACTGCACATCTCTGCAGCCTTGTGCTGTGCACTTGAAACCATTTTTATATCCAATTCCCTGAGACAGCGGTTCATTTCAATGTCTAAATCACTCTGTTTCTTCCCTCTCTCCTCGCTCTGAATCCCAGTTTCTATCTTTGTACTAAGATGTCCACCACCACATCCTCCTGTGAACTTCCCTACTACTGAGTGTATGTTAGCATGGCAAGTAAATAACAGGAGTCCCAATACTTGATAAATGTTACAAAATAACAGGCGTGCACAGGGTGAGCAGTCAAACTGTACAGCTCTTCCCCTCCAGTTAAGCAAATTCCAGTCAGAGTGTCATCTAAAAAAATTCAGCAAGAAGAAGATTGATGATTGTATTGACGACAGGTAACAGGTGTCATCTCATCAGGAAAAAAATGGTCTGGTCACAGTTTTCAACATTATGTGATTCCCTGCTGTGTGGAATAGGACACCCAGGGCAGGATTCTCACCTGGGGTCACCTATCACTTCTCTTTTCTGCTCGTCACTAGAGAATTTTCCTTTGTCTATCTGCCCATTTTTTCCTAAGGCAATGTGGACATAATTGTATGTCATCAGCCACATGTCCCTGAAATAAAGAAAGCTTTGTGCATGTCAGGCTGCCTCAACTTTCACTGTGTTCTCTAGTTTGTTATACCAGCCTGTAAAATGCAATTATTATTTCTTCCTCATCTGCTATTTAGAAGCCACCGTCTACTTCATGTTTTCTGCAGGGTATTCTGAAAAAAATACTACACTGAGGTTTGTACCAAGAGGACACACTCAGATGGGTAAATTCTTTCTCGAGTTCTAAACCCAAGCAGAAATGGACATGGCTGCAATGAAATCAGACAACACAGTGTCAACAAGTGCTGCCCTGTGGAGTGCTATGAGACTCCACAAGAACAAATCACATTATTTTAGTATTTTTACGATCAGGAATGAAGATATCATCATGGAAGCTAGTTTATTGCCTTTTGTAGAATTTGTCCCTTGTGGCACCTATTAAGTTGCCTTCTTTCTGGGCAATGACCTCCAGGAAAACTTTCCTAAAAGTTGATGTTTTATCTCTCTCTTTTTTTTTTCTTTTTTTTTCCCCTTAGGTTGTTCTCAAACTTATTAGCTCAAAGTTTAACATTTAGGCCCAAAAGATAATGGTAATAAAGACAAGAGAGTGTGTGTGGGTTTGTTCAGCTGGTTGACTAATTGTTCCTTTTTTTAAACTAAGTGGAAGAAGGGGATGATTAAAGAAAGAGAAATCAGTTATTCTTTCTCTCATGTGAATGCAGCCATGGGAAAGTGTGCTCCACAGGTCGTGAGACTTAAATTACAAAAGCTGAAGACTAGTTTCAGTAACCTCGCATCAGAGCAGACGCCTGCACTTTTTAATTTATATTCTACCCTCAGTTTACAGAGAGCTGCCTGGGAACAGCAGCATCCTTTGATCTCCCTGAAAGTCACTTGTCTCCAGGTAGGGACACCATATATGTAGTCATCTCTTTGTTCTTCTCAGCATCTGCTGTGTTGTTTACAATCTGTCTTTTAGTGATATATACAAACATGTTCTTCCTAACCAGCTCAGCAAGCTGCCCTACATGGAAAGCAAGGAATGTCTCTCTGAAATGGCTTTTTAACAAGTTTCATAAGGATACAAAATTGTCTGAAATGATGCCCTGGATGGTCAGACGTAGCTGTCCACAACAGGCACCTGGAACTGCCTCAAGCTAGGGAAAGCAAATTTGAGAATAAAGCACCTCTTGGAGAGCAATTGCCCATGTGTGTTCCCACTGTGAGAGATTCACGTTTGTGAAAAGCAGAATCTTGGCAGGCAACTCCTTGATGTGCAGAAATTTGCAAATCATTTCAGTCTAAGCAATTTTCCCATCCTTACCAGAGAGCAGTAAGGCTGCAATTGTGCTCTGAAAAATCATAGCTACTGAATTCTAAGCAAAATGAAATTTCAGCACAGAGTCAATACTGCTAAATGCTAAAATGCTTAAGAGAAATGGCATTTAATTAAAATATCCAGAACCTCTCTAGTTAATCCATCAATCTTTTGTATACTAGAAACCTAAACCCAGAATTATTGAAAGTTTTAAACAAGGATTAAGCAACATGAAGATCTGGCATTATTCTGATAAAACTGCAAAACACAGCAGTGCTCCTCCACCCAGCCCCTCACCAAAATGTGAAATTGGGATAACCTTCTCTTTCATCTCTCTCTTTAGGAATCTCACTGCTTAAGAAACAAAAGCTAGCTTGGCCATCAATAAATGTAAAAATATGTTTTAAATTTCAACACTTCCTGAAGGTAAGCTCAGTTATTCAGCTTTCAAGCACTCACCAAAAGCATTTGGTATCTCACAAATCGTGAAAAGTGAGTGAGCTGGATCGTGGGTTGATCCTAGCATAGTGAAACCTCTCATCTGATCATGGCACTGAGATCAAAATCATACAAAGAAAATCAGATCAGAATAGGTAAAATAAAGCAGATTGTGAGTCTAAAATGACTTAGTGAGCTAAAAGAATTGCTTGCTTATAAAGTAAACTTTCCTGGCCTCAGATAGCACAAGTTACTCTCAGCGTCAGCATCTTTCTAGGATTTAGAAACAATTAGGGAAAGAGCAGGATATTAATCACGCAAACTGTAAGCAGTTCATTGCACGTGATACACTTTATTGCAATCACAAACACCAGACAAATCCTAGACACAGATATGAATTTGACGAACCAAGTCATTGAAAATTCTGGCTGTCTGAATAAACTGCTGCATGGGACAGATACAAACTCGGCCCTGCACTTGCATGGTAGTCTGATGTGGAAATTTACCTATTTTCAAACAAATACTAAAATATCAATAGAAAACACCACACTTTGAGTTGTTCTCTCTCTCCAAAATGACAATTAAAGTAGTTTTGTATTAATTTTGTAGTATTAAGCTTCTCAGAGGAGCAACACAGACAGAGATTTCAAGAATGAAGGAGTAAAATGGAAAGGAATTTCCTTACTCGAAATCTGAATGGAGCTGCAGATTTTTGCATGAGATGATATAGTTCACAGAGGATCAACAGACTTCTGTATATCTTCAAAAGGGGATAAAATATTGACCCAGTATTTTAAAATGATTAAATAGTTCTTTTCTCATTTTGGATTTTTAGCTTTTATAAGAACTGATTCTCCCACCCACTCTCTGTTTCTAATGGTCTTCCCACAAACTGCTGCCTACTGCCTCTTATTTTTTTTTTTTCTTTTAATTTAACTGTTTTCCAAATTTTTAGTCAACAGTAACATTATAGAAGATAAGCAACTAATGATCAATTTTTAAAAGATTACAGGGCTTAAGTCTTAGATACAGGACACAATAGCATGCAGTATGTAATTTTATCTGTGAGACATCCATTTTCTGCCATTAAACTACACTATATAAAAGGAAAAAGTACACAGTAAGCACAGTTATTTCGTCAAACAAAATACTCAAGGATTTTTAAGGCAAGAAAAAAAATTGCAAAATGATATGCCGTAAGGGTCTAACCATGCTGGAAAAACAAAAGTAAACCCTTTTAGAATATTGTTTTAGTTCTAGAGTGGTAGTTGTAGGATGTCTGAATGCATACAGGCACAAACTTCCTAATGATTAGCACAGTTTCATTGACAGGCTTGGCTGCAGAATCACAAAGCAAACATAAATTGCAGCAAATTAGCAGAAGATTTTTTTCTTTATAGAAAAAAGTTTAATGGATGTTTTGCCTGAGGAGCTCATTTCAATGGCTTCTCCGTAGACGAGACTGCACTGCCAGGAACCACAGAAGCGTACAGTAAATTTAATAATGGCCCTATGCCATACCATGGTTTAAACAGCTACGCAGCAGACCCCCATTCAGGCATAGGCTCTGCACATTCAGCCCTGGAAATTCAGTATATCAGAACCATGAAGGCCCAGGCAGAGATAGTACTCGTGGCCATCTACAAAGACACCTGCTTTTTAGAAGTCCATCTTGGTCCCAATGAATTTAAGACAGCTTTATTCAGTAACAGTGGAATTTAGCCCATAAAAAAAAAATGCTGAAATATGCAAAAAGGCAAAGGAGATTTGGAAATATTAAAGTAAATACAAAAATGAAGAAAATGTATGTCAGGAGGACTTTTTACTACATCAAATTGATCACCTTATTCATCTCTCCCAATTTAAACACATGCAATTAAACAAGAGCCACGTGTTGCAAAGAGAGAAAAAACTTAAAAAAGCCTTGCCAGGAATACTAATATCAGAGCATTCCATTCTAGATAGAATTAGAAATAATTGCCAGTCTCTGTTCTGGAACATTTTAATTTACTCACAACAAACAGACGTCCAGGTAGCTTAAAAAAATTATTTCCTACTTTGAAAAACATCAAAGAATTTGCTTCCAGTCTGATCTTTACAATTGGCTATCTTGTGGCATAAACACTCGGCAAACATCAGCACTGAAAGGAAAGTTTTCAGAGGTGATACTTAATCATGATAACTGCAACATCATTGCTTGCTTATTTTGCTGTCTGCAGAATTGACACATAAGTTCTCATGAATAAATTCATTGATATCTCTCTCAAAGACTAATATGAACAGGCAGCATGCTACACAAACATTTTCATTTGGGATGCTATAAAACCTTTCAGGAAAAAGTGCACATAATAATAGGCACTGAAGATGGATAATTATTTTGTTATTATCACCTTTTTCGAATGTACCTATCATCCATGAACTCAGATCTCAAATGTCATCATATACTTGATGTTTTTCAGAAAGATATATGAAATATTGCTGCTAGTGTGGAATGGACGATATTGTTCATTATTATGTTGATGCTGACATATCTTCTACATGTTTTGACACATTTTCCTTGAAAAGTTGCACTCTTCAATCTGCTGGATAGCACAATAGGCTGGCTAGCAGAAATCACTTTCAGTATACAATGCCACAACAGTGAACAGTTCATTTATTTGTGTTCCTGTTACATCCAATAGGAATGAATCCCAAACTCATTCTTCCTATGCAGGCAGAAGAACCATTGTGGGAAGTGAACAGGAGTGTACCTGCGAATCCCACTGATGACCCAGGTTAATAAAGTCAGAGCCAGAAGAAAACTTTTGATCTCCTTTTTGGGTCCACACTCTCCTTCATTTGTTGTGCTGTCCTGGGGGCTGGGGCAGAGGGGAGATTTCCTGTTCTGACAGCACTATTGAATTCTATCTTCTTAAGGTAATTACTCTGGCTTTCTATAGATATACTGGATTTTGACTTAAGGCCTTTTTATGCCACTCCAAGAGGAAAAAATAATAAAGGTCTTAAAATGCTTGAAAATAGCCTCAAGTTCAGTCATAAATAACTACAGAATTACTACCTAAATATTTACTAAGCTGAAGGAACAGATAAATCATGTTATATCTAAATGGAATAAAAATACTAATAAATAGAAGGTTTGGAGCACAGATGGCAGTAGAAATAAATATCATTGCAAATCTTTTCCTTTTAAAAGCTGAGTTAAAGTGAACATAAATGATGACACAATCATATTTCAGGACAAGTGTAGGTTAAATAATTTACATCTATTAAACATGTATTTTTTGCAAAAGAAAAAAAGGCAGTCTGGACAGGAACATTTATTCTTCATGATCATTAGACATTTTTGTTGCTCTCAATGGCAGAGTGGCATATGAAGTCCAATGATTTTATGTTACTTTCTTCAAAAGTGAAAACAATTTTTTATATATATATAACTTTAAGATTTTTATTACTACAGTGAGATTTACATAGGATTTTATACTAAAAGCACAAACAATATGTACTGAGGACCGAAAATGCACTGGAGTGGATTACCATGGTTCTTCCTTTGTGCCTTGGCAGCATATAACCAAGATATAATTACGGGATTGCTGCCACCTGCCAACTGGAAGAACTAAACCACACGCTTCCACAGAATAATAAATAATGCTAAGATTAAAAGGCAAATGAAGGTTAAATCCTAAAGGTCTTCAGGGACCTCTGAGCTGCATATTTCTTCTGTACTCCTTTTATCAATTTTACTTGCCCACAAAGATGAAGGCTTTTCCCAGTTAACCAAGTCCATCTAATGAAATGCCTGTTTTTTTCACACAACTGCTTAGAAGTCAGAACATCTGCAATGTGCAAACTCATATTAAACTGCATCTTTGGATTTAGAGCTTTTTCATCCTCAAGCAGGGAAAAAAAAAAATAGACAAATTGTTCACACTGCCAAAAAAACCCAGAAACTCAGCTAAGAATTTCACATTAAGAAGACATCTTAATGTGAAAAGAGGATTACTGGTCTATGTATCAGTCAGAGAAAAAAAATTTCCAAAATGCTGTTATTGGTCCATGATTAAATTTCCTACACACACTTTTTTTTTTTTTTTAAAGCTATTATATTTTAATAGAGTGATGAAAAAAGGATTTATTCAGAATCACTTAACAGTGATAGGAAGAAATAATTTAAATTACATCTGAGAGTATATTAATCTGTACGTTTTTGTCTTCATATGAGACCACTTTTATAATTCTGTACCTGTTCACATCTTTACTCACAAAAACATACATATTAAATTTAATTTCAGAATATTTACATGAGGGAATGTACACCATTTGCTGGTGTACAGGTGCTTCTCAATAGTCCATGTTTCAGTTTAGATAAACCTAAAGACGAACCAGGCATTGTGTACAGACAGCCTATGGAGTTTCTTTCCCATACTTTCTACTATTCCTAGAAACTGGTGGGCCTTAGCTGCTTAGTACTTAAGATCACTTAGAGCTTTGCTTCAAACTACCCAATATTGCCCAGAATGCATGACCTCAGNAAAACCCAGAAACTCAGCTAAGAATTTCACATTAAGAAGACATCTTAATGTGAAAAGAGGATTACTGGTCTATGTATCAGTCAGAGAAAAAAAATTTCCAAAATGCTGTTATTGGTCCATGATTAAATTTCCTACACCCACTTTTTTTTTTTTTTTAAAAGCAATTATATTTTAATAGAGTGATGAAAAAAGGATTTATTCAGAATCACTTAACAGTGATAGGAAGAAATAATTTAAATTACATCTGAGAGTATATTAATCTGTATGTTTTTGTCTTCATATGAGACCACTTTTATAATTCTGTACCTGTTCACATCTTTACTCACAAAAACATACATATTAAATTTAATNTGCATGACCTCAGGTTGTACAACGACTCCTGTATGTGAGGTTATGATTCTCTACAGCCTTCCACATTATCTCTTACTCCTTCTTACTTATGCTTTCCAGTTCTAACACACAACTCCACTAATATTTACACATCAATAACTTACTGTGCACAAACTGAGCAATATTACTCTCCGTTCCCAGCATCCTCTCCCCATATTAATTATTTCTGGCATATCAAGCTAAAGATGTTCCGGAAGATCTGGGCTTAAGATGCAGAACCAGCCTAAGAAGTTTAAAAATCTGACATTTGCTCCTGACTGGTCCCACCACAGCCACCACAGCTTTTGCTGAATTACATGATATGACTTAAAAATATCTTTTCCATCCCTACTTCCACTGACACCCCCATTCTGGAAGATACATGGGACAACAGTTTATAGAAGGAAAAAAAAAAAAAAAAGGAACAGAATTTTTATTCTTATGAAGTTTCTGTGCAGGGTTACATGGAAGGATGTTAGGGGAATTTTATATTTCTACTTAAGGTGCTGTTTCTGCTCTAAATGTAGAGAAGACCCTTCAGTTTTAACTTTCAAAACTGACATTTTTCAAAGCACTTTAATTCAACAATATTTTTTACCACATTGTAACTATTATACAACCTTAATCCTGACTTCATTGTTCCTAAAATACGGGACTGGACAACCAGTTGGAACGATTCTTTATCCTGTGATCAGCTGGGTCAAAAAAATTACAGAGCACAGAAATGCTCAAATTAATACTTTTTCTGCATATCTGAAACTATGATACACTGAATTTTTGTTATAGGTTTATGAATCAGTATCCACAAATTTTCCTCTGTTTTCTGGCAGACACTATTATCCACAGGAGAAGGTTAATCTTCAGGGAAAATATCATCTCTCGGCCCTGTGCATTTGTTGGGGTCACACAAGCTTTCTTTGAAGTTGGCTGTCATCCCAGTAGAGCTACTTTAAGTAGTTCAAATTAAATATCACTAGTATTACATGTTGGTAGTAAGTAGAGGCAAGAAAGATAAAAGCTTTAGGCTAGAAATTAAAGGGGAAAAAAAGGAATATGTTTGCTCAGTAAAATATTCCCTAAATTATGATTTTCAAAAATGTTCAGGCCTCAGTTGTACAGAAATTGAATCTGCTCAGTTTCAAAATTATCTGAACTTGATCTGACATGCCACTATTGGTCAGGCAAATTTTGGAATAATTTTTAATTTATTCCTAGTAGTGCTTTCAATTACAGAGATACTATCATTTTGAATATTTCTTCTTATAAAGACTTCCCCTCAGGGATTACAAAAGGAAACATATTAAAATGTGTCCCCATCCTTTTAGCAGACAAAAAAGAAAAAAAGACTGAATAAAACCGGAAAGACTGGAGCTCAATGCTAAAGCAGAACTTGAAAAGCAAAGATTACCACGGAGATATCTAAGTAGCCCCTTGAACATACTCTTCTTTGACTTTAGGATTCTGGCTAAACTTACAGGATTCTTCACATTTGTCCAATGTTTTCAATGTTTTCAGTTTGGCTTAATTGCTGGATCCTTAGGAATCTCAAAGTTGTCTTCTGGCCATGTACATATCAGGTCTTCCTGTGCAGTAGCAAGCCTGATACTGCTGAGCAGCCTCGAACGCCTCGTGAAAGAGCCGTACAGGTGGTTTGTATACGCATGGTACATCTGACTGGTTCTAGAACATGTCCAAGTTACCGCGCGTGCCAAACCTCCGTGTACTTGTGCAGGGGTTCTGGCATTTCCCAGAAATACGGGGTAACTGTTGTGTGTGCGCTGTACCGCTCACAGCTGCTTGAAGGAGAGCCAGGGCACAAGGGCTTTAATGGCAAGTGCACTCCTACAATATGGGTAATGGGGAAAGAATAAGGAGGCCCTTTGGTTCCTCCTGATGAGTTGAAGGCTTGCGGTGTTTCTGATTCTCGTCAGGGGAGCTCTGGCTCAGAGTCAAAACAGGAGATGTGAGCTGGCCATAAAACTAGTTCAAATAAGTGACAGCCGCTACAATTACAGGTCATGAAGTTACAAGGAAAGGCTATTTTCAATAAGCACCAGATAACGTAACTATTTAAAGGAAACAAATCAGTACGACCATCTGCCATTTATGGAACCAGTGTTCAAAATTCACCTATCTGATGAATTTTTGACCACACAGGAAAATCAACCCATACTTACCACTGGGTCATGAAAAAAATCGTGACTGTAATCAACCTGAGGCCGAGCTAAAATGTTTTGGTAATCCAGATGATGGGATAATTAGGAAAAAAGGGAGAGTAGGAAGAATTTCAACTGATTTAAAAATCTCTGGGTTTAATTTCAAGTGCTGGGTTTAATAGTTGAAGGAGAGGGAAAAAGCTATGACCATATGCACGGTGACTTTGGGTTTCAGTGTATTAAAATCAGTCATTCAACTGGTGAGTTGAGACTTGAATTGCAGCTGAATTTCAGTTTGCTGGTAGAAGGCACCTGTGCTGCCAAAATATTAGACCACTGATCTGATTAGGAGTTTTCTTAAGATTTTCACTATTTAGAAGGGAGAGAATTTTTAAACAGCAAAACATGCAATAGGGAGGACTACCTTATACATAAGACTCAGAGTCTGAGATTATTTGCAAATTATATCTGTAAATATTAATGCACTTTGACATTGAGTATCGCATATCATACATTTTAAGTGCTTTCTAGTGTGTGGATGTTTACAGTGAAAAGATGTGATTTTGCATATGTCTGTTTTCAATTCAAAGTTTAGCTTAATTAAGAAGAGTGATGGCATAAAGCTTAGCAGCAGGAACATTCCTCCAGAATTAACGCAAAATTGACATGCATCCTTAGCACAACCTTTTAATTGGGTTTGTGAGCACCGAACAGTTCTCATAAGCAGTAGCTGTTCTTCACCCTCTTTTCTACAATTCCAGCTTTCCAGTACCCAACCTGGGTATTGACTGCTTTTAATACGGAGAGGTTTTCCCTAGGCCAGGGCTTCATTTTGCAGTTGCCTTCGTTAAGCAACCAGACACTAAAACCTTGTAAAATTCCATCAGTCCTAGGAGTATTTGCTTCCATCAGTATCTTTTTCATACTGCTATTATTACTGGCTTTGTTACCTTCTTTCACAATATCCTAGAAAGCAGAAAATGACTAAAAGAATTCTAAACATAACATCAGTATACAAGATTCATAAATCTAAGTTAAAATGAAATATTGAAGGAAGTTAAACATTACAGGTGAGTGTTTGAAAATAACATCTTTATAGATGTATGTTCTAAGGAAAATACAGATAGTTCGTTCAGATTCACTGTTGGTTAAACTGACCAGCAGGCCAAAAGGGCTCAAAACAGGTGCAATGTCCATTCTGCAGCCTGGGAATGGAATCATGAAAGCTGCAAAAATGTCTGCAGAAATGCCTTCCCTGTGCCTTACCACTACTCCAGTGCATGATTCCGTTCTCAGTTTCTGACTAATTGCTCAGATTTTTAATTTGGACTCCTTGGACACCTTGATTTACCTCTATCAGATTCAGGTAATTTTCTATACTCTGCTTTTAATAGAAAGGTTTTCTTTGCCTTCATCTTCTGAAGCTTCTGGCAAAAATAAACACAGAGAAGTCCCTGAAGATGGTGTCAAGAGACCAACAAAACCTCGTTTTGCAACAAGCGTCTGAATTCCTCCTATGTATGTAGTTAGTTTGAATCTAACCCACCTATCTAGCTGTCAAGCCAGAACACATGCTGAGGAAGAACAGGTTGCCTTAGTAACCCCAGTCCAGTTGTAGAGACTTCAGAAAAACTGAATAATTTTATCTTTCTGAAGCACCATTGTGCCATTGTACTTAAATATCTTACACATAAAATAGATATACATCACCAAACTCTTCATACACACTTTGAGCATACACCAGGTTATAGAAGACGTTGCTTGGGAAAGCTTTTCTTCTTCTTTCTTACCATTTTTGACCCTCGCAGATGTCATCTATTAAAAAAGCTAGCACTTACTAATTGGGTTTTTTCTTGGGGGGTGTTGTTGGAGATAATTGACTGTCACCATTACAGAGTTTATACTTCTGTTCAGCTGTGCTGTGTATAATGGTTAATCTAATTCAGAAAACTACCAGCTACCTAAAATTGATTTTAATACATGATATTGTTGGGATGTTAAGAGAAATCTGTGAGAAAGGACAGCGATAGCACTCGTCCAGTATGCTTTTTACTGTGAATAGCTTTGGCTACAGAAATTTCAGGTCTGAACTGTACATAACATGCCATTAAATTGTAATAATTGAAAGTTCTAGAGAAAGGAATCTAATGATACCCAACAGAACAATTTTAGTTCCATGAGAATATATTTAATTAACCCTTAATCACTTTCACCTTGATGACACTGGAAACACTTCTAGGATTTGATTTACAAAATTATCATGCCATTAATAAGAGAAAGATATTATTGACATACCAAAATCCAATTTAATTACTCCCTTGATTCCTCCAGAGACATAGAGAAGCTTGCAATTTTCTGACACAATGTTCCATTTTTAATATTGTGAAATAGAAAATACCTCTGAGTAGGCCAGACATGTTGCATAATTGCTTCAGTCTCAGCTACAAGCTATACCAATGTATTTTGGCTACCTTGAATGTTCCTTTTCTGCTTTTTCTGTATCAAGTATCCCACTTAAAACGTTACTTACTACTGTTTATTACAAATATTCTCACATGTAAGAGCTTCTACAATAACTGTCAAACAACTTTCTACTATTTTCATTTTTTAAAGGGATAGTTTGCCATGTATTTAAGAAAATGAAAATTCCTCAACTATTTTAGGCAACTATTTTTAGCTCATCTATCTAGAATTTGTACGTAAACAAGAAAAAATCCTTAAACTTATCTTAGAACTGTTAAGAAAACCATGCCTGTTCATTTACATAATTAATAGACTGATACATTGTGATGAAAACCCAAAATTTATATACTGCAAAATACACATAAAATAGAGGAGAAAAAGCCTACAGTACTGGGCAAATAAAACCTTGGAAAAATGTTGTTGTCCATGCATCAAGCTCCACAGTTCTGGTTGGCGCACCATGTGCTCCCTTATAACATCACAGGAGCCTGACACTTCGGGGTGCAGCCTATCCTGATTAGGTTTCCAATAGAAACAATTTTAAAAAGCAATCTCGGTCAAGAGCCATTGATCACAGGCAACACTTTCCTTGCTCTTTCTACGGTTTTCTTCTAAACACCTCGACTTTTCTGCATTTTCAAGTCTGTGTGTGTAAAGTCCTACTTCCTTTGAAGTTTATACAAATTAGGCCACTGATATTTGTCATCAGAAATTCCAGTAATTCCTTATAGAGAGATATCAGGTAAGATAAGCTGAACAAATTGAGATTTCTTCAATTAGTTCATTCTACCATTTTGCCCAGCATTGTAATTTTATGTGCAGCTATATTTATTTCTCCAGTGTAAAGTGAGTCTCTGTGGCAAAGTAATCATATGAAATATTTAGACTGGTGTGTTATCAGGGACAGGCTTTTTTAATTCTCAGCTACTGGATATGAAAATAAAATGTGTTTTTTAAAGTGCTCTTGAGGAATTTCCTATCCCTTTTCTTGATAGCAGGTTATATGGTTTATTGGTATCTAGTAACTAAAAAGTCTTAGCCAGCAATATGTAATGTTATTTTGGAAAGTACCACTGAGAGTGGATATTGTGGTTAGTTCAGCTGTTGGTCACTGGATTAAACTTCTTCATTATGTATTTATCCTGCTCACGAAAGTAGCATTAAAACAGATCTTACACTCTAGGTGTCAAAAAGGTCCAAAGGATGCAGTATCCATAACAATTAAATCAATTAATAAATGTGAAGGAAATCTATGCAGCAAAATTATTTAAATCCATCATTTGCATAATACCAGACTGCTAATGCAAAGAGAATGAATATCACCCTTGAATTTGAATTGCAGGAAAAGGAAGACATTGTGAGAGGAGAATGACTACCCAATTCTCAACATGATATGATAGTTCAGAAATCTGTAAAAAGTCAGCGGCATGGATAACAGAAAACAAAATACTCCTGTTTTTATACACTATAAATGCAGTGTGTGATTTTTTAAAAAAATAATATGTATGTACACATGCACAACATTAAACACTGCAAGTCTAAGAAAATACATAGCTACATTTGCGTGCAATATTGAACTACTCCTCTTGCAATCTGGATTATTACATGCTCACTAATTACATGTTCACAAAGTTGAATGTTCACTCTTGTCTCATTCAGTGTGAGAATGCGCCTGCTTTGATCAGAGTTCTGCAGTGAAGGTGGCTGGTATTTATAAAACCACTCACTTACTGCTGCATGCTGACTCAATATTTAGGAGATTTGTGGTTTGAAGTATAACCTCAATATTACTTAATGCTCTCTCCAAACACTACATTGAAGAGAGAATCATTCAGTTCCTTCTGGAATTTTTTATCATGTCAAATACTCTAATATCCAAATCTCCATATATTTTTACAGTGTCCTGCTTCTACTATCCTCAGCAATAGTCAAAATTATCCAGTTTGGTGTGGTCAATATGAAATTATCAGGATTTGATTTTCTGGAAACATACATGTTTCAGCCCCTGATGCAAGCATAGGGCTAGGAAAGCCAACACTCACTTGGAGTTAAATTTGGCAAGGACAGGTACAGTCATAGCTGAAAGGCAGTATCTCTATAATGAAAACAAATATCAAGAAAATCGAACTTTTTAAATCATGAACCCATCTTGTAATATTGACACAGCTCTCCATTTAAATTAGGACTTTTGATTTTTCTTGGTAAAGAGTAAAATTAAAGCAGAAGAATTAAAAAAAGTTTTGCTACTCACAGTGATTGAGAACGTTGAATTCCTAGTCAGGAGAGACTGCATGGTGAAGTTCTAACCCTTCAGAAATGGATTTTAATGGAAGTGTTGACACAGTGTTAGTTATACCGTCACAAGTACGACGCCAATACATTATTCCCTTATGGTAACAGACAATGTTGAAGCTGCCCTGTAATTTGGCATTGAACATTTCTATACTAATGTAATGTGACAATGTCATTATGTCTGCTATTTTCTATGCCGTAATAGCAGTATTTGTTTCCACAAACGCACCATTACGTTCACTAATATGGCTATACTTAAAGACTGCCCGAGTAAAAACAGATGTAAACTTACAGAAAGCAGATAATCTTTTATAGATTTGTTTTGCCGTGCCAGAGTAATTTTCAACCCTACTCCTATAAAAAAAAAAAAAAGCAGAATTCTCTGGGAGGACAGCTTTTACTACATAACCCGCTGTTAGATACAGTTACTGTGCTCATGATGTGTTTTCTCGGAGATGCATGCATGCGTCCATCTGTACCAACAGCCATTAACTGTCCTTTCACTACAGTCTTTACATAATCCCACTTTGTAGGAACTGCTACTGGTCTGCTTTACACTTACCAGTGTAAAACTTCTGTCTATCATATCTAAAGAGCACTGGTGCCCTGAATTTTCAAGTGTCATATCACATCAGAAGAAAAAATGATTATCTGTATAGCATCTTGGGGTCAAAAATTCTCCTGCCTTGTTTATCTTCTAGCAAACAGGAAATTGCAGCTCACAGAAAGTTCCCCCCATTACCACCTTGGCTTATGGTCTATAGGCACAGCATTCTGACCTGAGTGGACTACTGAGATTTGCAACTAAGCGAAACTTCTGTAATGGGTGTTCCCCTGACTACAACTGTAAAACTATTGCCTTACACTCAGCAGGTCCAGGTCCTTTTGCAGAGAAGTACATTCCCTAAATTTGTCCTTCTCCCTGGCAGACACAGAAGACACTATTGGACCGGGAAAGAACATCTGCCTCACATGGTGCTTATTTTGCAAGAACTTTAAAAAAAAAAAAAAATCTTCATTTTAAGATTGTGTAAATTTTCACCTGAAGTCATACACTGACTAGCACACGAGTAATAATTTACTATTATCAGAAAGATTAAAGAAATTTCCTGCACAATGTATTAGTAAAATGCACTATAGTACTTTTCAATAAATTATTTCTTTCATTATTTCCTCCACACTTTCTGTTTTGGAAATTAAAGACAAGAATGATACATGTGGAACATTTGCATTATAAAGCCCAGGAATGATGTATGTCAGATCTTCGTGCACAGAGGTTACTATGGGAAACACATTGAAAGCATCAGCTCAAATGCAGTAAGGTAATTTGTGCACATTAATGCAAATTGCAGATGATACAAAGCTGGGAGGAGTGGTTGATAGATACTGCCATTCAAAGGGCTGCTGACAAACTGGAAAAGCGGACTGACAAGAACCTTCCAAAAAAGTGTCAAATCCTTCACCTGAGGAGGAGCAAACCCACACATCAGGACAAGCTGTGGCCTGACCAGCTGGAAAGCAGTTTTGCAGAGAGGGTCTGGGCATCTAGATAGTCAAAGGGTTACGCATGAGTCAGCGATGTGCTCTTGTGGCAAAAAAGGCCAAAAGCCTCACTGGCTGCATTAGGTAAAACGTTGCAGAAACATTGAGAGATGTGACTCTTTCCCTCTACTCAGCCCTGCGGAGACTCAGGTGGAGCACTCCTAGTGCTGAGATCCCCAGTGCAAGAAGGTGAGTATGCAGAAGTCCAGCAAAGGCCACAAGGGCAATTAAGGGCTCTCTCATATGTAGAGAGTGTGAGAGAGCAGCAACTGTTCAGCGAGGAGAAGAGCAGGCTCAGTGGGGATCATTCAACATTTTAAAATATCTGATGGATGGGAGGTAAAGAAGACAGACAGTTTTTTTCTCAGTGGTGCCCAATGACAAAGCAAGAGGCAATAGGCACAAACTGAAATATATGAAATCTCATTCAAACTTAAGGAAAATGTTTGTACTGTGAGTGTGAATGAGCACTGCCACAGGTTGCCCAAAGTGACTGTGGAGTCTTCATCTTTGGAGAGACTGACCCAGGCAACCTGTACTACCTTACACTGCGCTGAACAGAGAGGTTAGAGTAGGCAATCTCCAAAGGTTCCATCTCACCCTGGCCCCTTTGCCACTGAAATTTCTACTCATATATGTCCCCTAAGAACTAGTGGAAGAGTGGTGAGGTGTGGTGAGTAAAATTTGGCTGAAGGCAAATCACCCACCCAGCTGTACATCCATTCTCTCTGCTCTGACACTGATGTTCCTACTGCTATTTCTCACTTGGTTTGTTCCTTGATTCTTCATCTATCCAGCAATTTGGTAAGAACGGCACATTTTCTACGTGTGTTTACACAGAGTTGCCACCAGCTTGAGCAGTGCCCTGGGATGGATCTGGTGGAGCTGGCTATATCCAGCATGGGGCAGTCCTGTCCTCTCATCACCAAGGCCACACTCCAGCACCTCACTGCCAGCACGTAGACATGGACAGCCAATACAGGAGGGCTGTAAGTCTCCATAAAACAAGTATTTTTAACTTTCTCTTATTACCATTAACACTTCTTTTTAAGTGGTCAATATTTGAATTTGAGAACTAAAAATCTCTAGTTATGAGATTTTGATGTCCTGAATACTTCATTTTACATAACACAGTATATTTACATGTAAAGTAAGCCAAGGTCCTGCCTGCATAGCAATACAGGGTTAGATTTCAGCTTCTGTCAATCAGCGTTGCTCCACGCACAATCTGCAATGGAAACATGCTCACAACACGAACGTGCCTACGTCCTTCCTGAAGGGGATGCATTTTCAGCAACAAGCAGGTGCTATTTCAGACCTGTCGCTGAGATAATCTTCCTTCACAGGAAGGGAATTTGTCTTACTTCAGTGCTGCAAAGTTTAGCCTCTGGTGTGCAGTCTGTGCAAGATATCAAAAACCATAGTAACATTTCACCATTTCTCTTCCTGTTACGCTCTCCCCAAACACAGCAGAGAGCAATCTTGGAGAATCCAGATGACGTCGAGGTTACAACATAATTTTTCCTCCTTTCTGGCATATACACCATTATGAAAAATCTCTCTTGTTAAGTTTGCTTTGCAGATTTTTCAGTATCTGAACTGATCTAAGGAGTCAAGATAAAGCAGAAACCAAACATAGAATCTGCATTCTATTGCAAAGCATCCATATCTGTGATAAATTTATCTTTCATGTTTGTGATTTAAAAAAAAAAAATTAAAAAATATTTACCTCAGAAATAAAGTACTTCTAGCAGCCATTTACTAAAGGTACTCCATTACCATAATCGGAAATAATACATTGTGAAATATCTCAATTATGTGCAATGGAATCCATAATGTTACTGTATAAATGAGCCTTCACATTCTGGTAAATATCTTGCTTACATAAGTTCATTGATTCACCAAATTTACACATTAGTTGTCACTTGAAGAAATAAATCATAGAATACACCAGGACCAGACATCAATTACTACTAAAACATGTAAAAACAAAGTTTTTCATTTGTTAGGTGCTATATATGTAACTTCTTATCATAGCTTTTAGTTACTTGTGAAAGAAATCAAAGATCACAGCAAAACAGAAATGAGAATTTGCAAGCAAATTAGAAACAATTTTCTCCTGTAGCAGACAGAGGCCTGAAACCTTCAAAAATGTATGTTTAGCAATATGACTAATCACACATATTGCTGGGTACTGCAAACTCATATACATAAAGTAAATCCAAACCTTTGCTGAAATTATTGAAAGTTTTTTGAAACCACATTTCATTTCTACCATGAGATCAACTGCAGAGAAATAGACTGAAGTGAGTCCTTTTCATTCTTTCCATAGTTTTCAAACTATGGAACTTTCATGACAATAAGTAATTAGGTTTTTACATATAATTTATTTTCTAGCCTTGTGAGAAATACAACGTGAACCAAAAGCCTTAAGGAAATACCCTCTTCATACGGATATAAAAATGTACACTTGGGTATTACAAATGTGATGAATTGAAAATAAAACTCGCTTGCTTTTACCATTTACCATGGAACATTATTGTTCTTCTATTACTAATCCACCATCACTTCTGTGTAATTCTTATAGATTAATAAGGTTAGATTGGAATAAAACTAGATTATGAAATTGGTGAATCATGATACTTATTTTTGACACATTTAAGCTTCTCCTGAAAGACCAGATGGTTGGTATATGTTAGGTAGTATTTATTCCAAAAGAACTAAAATACTCAGCATCCTTTTATTATTGGCATGTTTAGTGTGTCACCTAAAGAATTCTACAAAGGGAGAGAAGGAGCCTTGTCAACTGTTTCATTTATAGCCCTCATGACAGTGCTACGAAATTCTAATATAACTTAAGATAATGAAAAGTAAAATGCTTTTTTAATCAGGAATAAGAATCCCATTTGTAACATTTATGCAGGAAAGGGACTACACCAAACAGGTAACCATTAGTGTATTACAATTGGAATCAAATGTAGTCAAACAAATTCTACGCATGTTTGATACTGCACGTCGTCCAAAATTTGTACCACATATTTTAGCTTTGTTTTTATCACAAGCCTTACAGATTTTCAGATGTTTTACTGGTTCATTTAAACATCCAGTATTGAAATAATATAATGCTTCTGGCACTTGCTTCAAATGTTGCCTTTAAGCTCTCAAGCATTCAGAGGAGCATTTTTTTTGTGTACTTACGGTCATTGCATAATGGTCCACTAAAAGAGGTCATGCTACAGTCGCAACTGAATCCATCCCACTGCTGTAAGCACACACCCTGGTTTGCACACGAATCCTCTTGGCATGTTGTGCTGGGGCCTAATGAGAACATACAGAAAAGGACTTGCACTTTGTCTTCCAAAGAAAGGTATTTCTTACTGGATCACATTAACTAGTTGCTAATAAATCAAATGAGCAGAGTTACCAAGTCAAACGCACATAAACTTGCTGATTTTGTAGCAGCATGTACATTAAAAGGGTGGGTTTGCTTTCATTGTAAGATTGCTGTGTCAAACACATAAGAATGCACAAACGGAAGCAGAGTTATTCTAGGTACAGTGGGAATGTTAACTTTGTTGTGAGTTATTTCTTACTCTTGTGTCAGACCATTAACTGGCTAAATGTTTTCTTAAAACTTCATTATTTCTTCCTGTAAATACATATCAAACAGCAAAGCCAGTTGCTACACAAATAAAAACTCTGGGAATGAAAGATTAGATAATAAAATTAAAAAAACAAAACAAATTTTAAAAAATAATAAAATGAAGCTACACTATTACAACCATTTTAATCCCACAAATTATTTTAAATGATTTAGGTCTGAAATTAGGGGCAGTTTGGGACTCTTTGGCAGGAATGTTGACAGGAACTGATTCACATGCTTCAGGGATCCCATGCAGGTTCCTTTTTAAGGGGAAATGCAGAAAATCAGGCTACTAATGAACTGGCATGCCAAAATGTGACATACACATGAAAAAACAAAGCTACTCTATTTCTAGAGAATCATAACTAGACTACGGAAATATAAAGAAATTTCAAAAAGGAATGATCAAAGCACTAAAGCAATCACTATACGAACATATTCAAGACTGAAAGCCTTTATGCAAGCTATGCTGGAAAATGAAGGTTCATGTAGACCACAGTTTTATAGGTGTGAAAGACAAAAATCTGAAACAAAATAACACACTTTAGTTCTGAAATGTACAGAGCATTTATTGCAGAAATCCAACTGTGCATTGGGGGTTTCAGTCTTGTTTAATACACACAGGGCTATCTACCTTGCAAATCAGCTTTCATCAATGCAACTTTGTCAGCAAAATAAAAAAGCAAAATATAGTAAATGTTAGTAAGCAATATTGAAATGGCAGCAAACACAGAAAAAAACCATTCAGAGTAAAGTGCATGCTGCTGTTAAAGAGAGAAAGAAATGCCATATAATGCAAACAAATTAATGCTAATAGCCATAAATCTTCAGGCAAGCCAAAATAAGAAAGCAGTAATTTGCCAGTATTTTACTAGAAATATAATGGTTCATTGAGCTGATGACATGTAATGAAGGAAAATTAAAAGTGGGTTGGGTTTTTTTCTTCCTTGGATAGATATGAATGCATTAACAGAGTAAATGCATGGCTGAATCCTGACTAGCCATTTGTCATGTTCAGATACACTGAATTCAAGAATAATTAGCACCATCATCCACTGTGGTCTTTTTTCTAGCCCCTTTCTTTGTGACAGGTGAATGAAGACTGAAATACAGACCATGAACCACAGTTTACTATGAGCTCACACACACATTTCACACTAACTCTTGACACTACAAAGGAAAGTTTGGCTCTGGGATTATAGAATTTTCCTAAATTGTTTTGGAGAAGACACATCAATACCCATTTGTCAGTCATTGATGACAGGGCAAAACTGGTCCAAAGATTAGATAAATATATTTTTTAAAAAAAAATCACACTTCAGAGAGAAATCCACATAACCCTTCTTTTACATTAGAGCTTCTTCAAATATCTCAGTGTGGGACTTTCTTCTGATTTGCCAGTATTTTAGAAAAATCCATATGAATATGATTTAAGTCAGTTCAATGGCCACTTCCTTTAAATGAGGCACTGCTGCAGCACGTCTCTGAACCAGGGCCTGAGCAGCCAGCAGAGTGACTGAGATTGAGGGCAGCGTACGCTGCATCCCTGTTTTGGCAAAGCTATGGGCTGTTCTATTTTCTCCTGGTATAATAATAATAATAATAATAATAATAACAACTGACTTACTGCAGTAGGCAGACATTAGATAGTGATTTCCCTTTGGAGTTTTGAGCCCAGAAGTTTAAACATTTGGGCATTACATCACCCTTTCTTGAGCTGGGGATTATAATGACAGAATCCCGTAGCTGACAAGACACATTTTTTCTCACCAGATTCTGCTACTCAGAAACTTTACAAAGCTGAAGTGAAAATATCTGTAGGTGTTTAAATGTTATATATTCATGGATTTATTTACACTTTAGTTATGCAATGTTGAATTTCCTCATCTTTTGCAAAAGTAGAGCAAAAGTCACAAGGACTTAAAAGTACAAAAACTGCAGGACCTTGTAGGCACATTAAGAAGTATATGCCAAAACACATATATTTAGAAAAAATACAGATACAACCTTGTTACAAAACAAGGTATTTTTCTTTTTATTAAATTGATTCTTAGCAGTTTTAGCTTATCTATATTAGCCATTATTCAGAAATTACCATCAAGACTAGCTTTCATATAAGCATTTCTTTTAATAAAAGTAGGTTTTTTTATTGTTTTTCAAAGAACAGAGGAGGACTGTTTAATGTTGTTAAATACTATAATATTTACCATAACAGGTCCATATTTTCCTATATATATTTCAGAACCAAGCTCTTTAGTAAAAAGACTGTAATATATTCTTCTCTAGC
This sequence comes from Grallaria varia, assembly GCA_013396735.1. Taxonomy (NCBI): domain Eukaryota; kingdom Metazoa; phylum Chordata; class Aves; order Passeriformes; family Formicariidae; genus Grallaria; species Grallaria varia. Next base: position 82,505 of record VWZG01009263.1, on the reverse strand, counting down.
ACTCATCTTTTTATTCGTAGTCAATCTAAATATTTTAATTTATTCGGTCTTCACTGCAGACTTTTTAATTGACTGGATTTAGTCTCTCATTTACATTTCTCCTATGTGAGGGCTTAAAGCAATATATAACATTAAAATATTTTAAAGTATCAATACATTGTTTTGCAATCTATATTGCAAAAAAAATTCCTTATCTTACCACCAAAAATCTTCACATATGTTGATACTCTGAAACTTTTCACATACCTTACCCAGGCTGTACCTGAATTATATTATATACACACATGCATGCACACAGTGCATTTTCCCCCTAAATATATAAAAGCTATATTTGTATCAAACTATAATTTCTATAATTCTGCTTTATTTAAAGTGTGTAAAGAAAGAACAATGGATTTGACTAGAGCAAAACAGTGTTGACACAACCTGGCTCTGGGGTCTGCCATTAACAATTCGAAGAGCTAGTTAGCATATTTATGTCTCTAGCTGTTAGTTTCTATCTGTTCTAGTCATTGAAAATTTGTCAACAAGGTGGATCCAGTCAAGTGTAAATTCTGTCCAACGGTAGAGAACAGAGATATCTGGCTTCAAAATGCAAACCTTACAACTTGCCACACCAACGCCATGGGAGGGTTTATAAAAAATGTTTCATACATTTATGACAGTAAAGTCATAGAGAAATAAAAATATTTAAAGTACAAAATCTAACAGACTAGTGCATTATGGCTTCATAGTTTGACAGAAAGGAGAAAAAGGGCTTTCACTTTTTATTATTATTATTATTTTTTACTTTTTTTTTTTTTTATATGTCCCAGAAAGTGGAGGAATTCAATCCCATAAATCTGAAAAACATCAAATCCAAGTGCCGCACTTCTCAGGCCTGATTTTCCAGCAGCCTGATGTCTCAGCAAAGGACATATACCAGCTGTCTTTTGGATTGAGAGAGGTGCTGACTAACACTTTTGAAATTACTTCTGCTCCCGTGTCCTGAGCTCTTTGGACTTGACATCTCAGGGGACTTTCAGAGCTTAACACATCCCACTGTAGCGCGAGACCGATGAAAAACACCCATCTCTGGGAAGTCCTGGCTGTACCCAGCAGCAGAGGGATGAGCAGCTTGGGGCAGACGAGAGTTTTCAAGGCAACAGCTAAACCTGCAAGTGACTTAAATCATATTTTAATTGGCAGAACACTGTTTTCTACAGCTGATTCATGGTCCACAAACTTAAGATTGACAGATGGGTCAGACACAAAGACTTGAAGCAAACAGATGAGATGGAAGAGTTAACTTGCAAGGTTATGCAGAAAGGCTGGAAGGGAATATATCATTCCATGCTGTTCTAGGTCTCCTTCTGTGGGCAGAGGACTTTTGATGAGGCAGTTCTCTGGGAGCCAGGCAGCACATCTGGTTCGACCAATTTGTTGTGTCAGAGGATTTTGGTGTTGGAAAAAACTGACTACCAAAAAGGACAACAGTTGCACAGCCTTTAATGAATGGTTGGTAGCTTTATTAAATTCACTGATGGATGAGTTGTGCCACTGGTTTATAGGTGAACACACATACTGGGCCTGTGGCTGTACTTCTGTGAAGTGCATAAAATTCATTTATGAAATTACATGATTTCATTTAGAAAATTACATAATTTCAAAAGAAGCTATGGAATACATAATGGAAGTAAGGCATACTTTGACTCTCTGAAGGGATGGTGCAGGCATGGAACTTGCTAACACCCATGTAACACCCAATAGAACTTATACTGCTAACTAAATGTAGCAAGTAAAGAACAAAAAAATCCATTTTTACAAATGTACTATAGGCACAACAAAAGAGGAAATAGAATTAATCCACCAGAAAGCTTTATCTGGAGAAGTTTGAGGAAAACCCCTGAGCTCTGCTTAGATTTGTTATGTCAGTTTTTAAACTTAACAAACTTTGTATCAGAATCATCAAGATTCCATCTTGAAATTAATTTTACAATGTCATTTACACATTTTTCTGTCAAGAGAAGAATGGCACTTGAGAGAAGGGAGAACACATAGAATTGAACATAGACACAACATCCAGAATTATGTGAATAAAGTAGATATGCAGGGACAGAAAATGTATTCAAATTATTCCATAAATCATAGGAAAAATAATGTGGGATCAGAAGACAGCTGGAAAAATAGCTAGAGATTGACACCCCTGCATTAAAAATACACCTCTTCTAATTCTGTCTTTTCTTAAATTCCATGTGATTCCAGATGATTCAATAAAGACATAAAAATGTGAGATAAAACATTTTTCAGTCTGTTACTGATTTCAGATAGAAAGACTCATGACAATACCATTTCAGGGTGAGCAAAAATAGACAATATAAAAGATTGGTCTGAAATAGTTTCATAAATTAACCTTGAATTAATCAACTCAAAATGTCTGCTTTAAAAATGGAATTAGTGGGTTAATGTCTCAGCAATAACTATTGCCTAAGTGTTATGAAGACATAAAGAACTTCATTGAAGCTAATTGGTATTGTTTCTGTCATTAATTAAAATACATCAGAAGTAAACAAAATACATGCAAAACATCTTGCCACTGGAGAAGTGTGGAAAGTACATTAAACATCAGGAAGTTAACTCATGTTCTCTGTGCTGTAGGGCAGGCACATGCTTGTCTCCATAATACTAAAGAAATGCAGTCCTTATATAAGAAAGGATCAAGCAAGATCCATTAGAAGCAGGTAGAATACGGTCTCTTGATGTATGGAGTATACATATCAACAAAACACTGCAGGATTCACAAAATACTTTCACTATAATATAAAAACAAACAAAAAATCAGCATATTTAATACCTTCACATCCTCTTTCTATTTGCCCATTGCAGAAGAGAGCATCTGAGATTAGATCAGGGAGTCGTCCATTCAAGTCAACTGATGCAAGACAGCCTTGGAATCCCTCCTTTGCATGCACTAATTTTGGCAAGGACTTAAACATTTCTTTGGCCACTCCTCCAATATACAAATCACCTGTTAAGGAGAAATAAATATTAGATACAGAAAATAACCTGTAGAACCTTTGACCTGCTTGATCTTTGTGCTGAGGGACAGGTATATAACAAAGGTTCTTCAAAATAAATTAAGAAAACAAACACTGATCATACATATGATACTATCACATTTTTCAAATGCAGATGTAGACTTCAAATTTTTATGACTAATTACTTAGAAGTACTTGGTAATGTTATTTATGTGCCATGCACATGTTCAGGAAACATACATCTATTTCACAGAAGAGAATTAAATCACAGAATCCCCATCTAGAAACACATCTAGCACTGATGCATATTGTTCACATACTCAGTGGATCTGACCACAGATCATACAAATGATGGATCCAGCAAAGTGAGATAAAAGGTAACAATGAAGCACCAAGATCCAGCCAAAGTCCATGTATCCAGAATTATCCATTCAGAAGTACACAAAAAAATAGAAGACTTAGGAACACATGAAAGGAGGAACTTACGGATACCATTGTTACGTGACAAAATGACTAATTATCCCCACCCCAACTCGTACCCTGTGTCTGTCATATGGGAACAAGGGGAGTTAGGTGCTTTAAATTGGCAATATACACACTGAACAAACAGGATTCTCTTGCCAAAAGTAATTGTGATGACAGATACCAATTATAAACAACTCACTCTGGTGAACCTCAGGCAATTCACTCAGGACTAAAAACATTTCTCCCATCCAGTAATTCTTAGCTCTAAGACTTACTTTGAAAGGACAGAACTATAACTTTTCTCTGAAACACTGAGGGGAGGATGTTTTTTTGTTTTAAAACAATTCAGGCTCTGACTTTCTTTCACGTTTGGGTGTGTCTGGAAGACCGAACAGTGACCTTTCAAGCCAACATAACCTGCTCCCCTCGAGTGTGCCTTGAATGTCAGAGTGTAGGTTTAACTAGGTGCTTTCCATACCTGTTGCTGCAGGAAAGAACCTGACTGTTGCTTGGCCAGAGAGGGAAGAAAGGACAGCAGGAACACAGTCCTAGCTAATAGACTTCTGTCCTTCTCCTGGCAGACAAGATGTGCTTGATTCCTTCAGTCACAGACAGCAAGGAATGAAACCACAGTTTCCTACATCTTCCATGAGTTTAGGTCCTGCTTCGTAATCCTCATACTCAGAAAAAGCAGTAATCTTTGTCAGCTTGGTGGGGGTGTTCTGAGGATGGCTATAGGCAAGCCCCTTCAGGGTCCCAGGAAGAGATTCTGAGAGGCATTGAACCTGTTTGCAGGAAGGTGCTCATGGCAGCATCTGACTCTAAAACATCACCCAGTGACACAATTCTTATTCTACCTATGCATTAATTCCTCACTGATGACATGTTTTTTGCTAGCATAAATTTTCAGCAGACTATCTGAACACACATTTTAAACCACATTGTACTTTCCAGTACATCCACCAGACTGGATGATATTGGAGCCTAGGCCACAGGATGGACCAAAGAGTGTTTCTGCAGCAACTCAAATGCAAAACTGTTGATTTCTTAGTGTCTGCTGAGCTTTGTAGACAGGTCTTACAGCGACAGAACTCAGAATATACTAGCTATCACTACTACCCATGTGGCTAATTTTCATCTCCCTCTTATCAAAGTAAACCACAGTCACCTCTTTTACTGGTTCTCCTGGGATACTTTCCTGTTTGAAAGGGAGTACAGTTTAGTGCTGTTTCTATTTACAGTTTGCCTGCAAGGAAATAACCTGGAACAAAAAAATGTCCATCAGACCGTAGAAAAATTTTTGTCACTACATACCAGCCCTAAAACTCAACTGCACTGATTTAGTAAAACATAGATTATAAATTTAGGAATATGCATATTATTAAATGTATAAGCCAGCCAACCAGAAGTCTCAGCAACCTTTATAGCATCATGTACTAAGAAACCTCAAGATTTATTCATTCTATATGGATTATTTGGAGAACAAGATACTGCTTTCCTCTAGGTACAGTGTAAATCTCAGAAGCATGAGATTAGACGTAACAGATTAAAATATGATGATCCATCTGTTCCCACAAATGGGATCTAATTCATTTACAGCAGAAAGATTTCTGCATTTTTCAATCTGCTGAGCTGAAAACAAAGTTAAAATTCTTGCCTCATGATAAAGGCTCTTCATCTTTTTCTCATGTGGAACATCTAGAAAGCAAAACCCTTCCAGATTTCCTCAAGTTCTGGACATTCAGTCATTGTCAGCTCAGAATAGAGAGATAATTCATCTCATCTGATTCCAAAAGACTTAAAAGAGGGAAACTTCAGAGAACAGTACTAATAAAATCACTTCTATGGTAAAAAAGTTAAACTTGATGTATTTCACATGACAGTGTGCATCCTCTTTTTAAATGTATGCTGTCCAAACAACCATTTCTGTTCTGTGACTAGTTAAATCTTTAAAACTGCAACCCTTCAGTTAATCCCCTGCTAATTCCTAATATCCATCTCTCAAACATAATTGAGATTGCTACACACAGTTATATAGCAACTGTCAGTTATGATGAATGGCTAGTAGAAGTCCAGGTCAGTGTGCCAACATACAAACTTGAACTCAGAATACAAAAAAATACACTGGAAATACTTCTGAAAATATACACTGGAATATTGTCAACTAGGTATCATACGCAGTGAAAGACAATACATCAAGTTGAGTCAAAATAAGCTATATCTCTATGGATTACTTACAATTCCTTAAGTCCATTGATAATTAGATCCTTATATACTATTAAAGATACAATTCTAACAAAAAAATGTTCTGGGTATTATTTTGACTTTGCTGATGTTCAAGATAATTTGAGTTCTGCTTTTGCACTAGCTAATACCTTACACAAATACATGTCATATGTATTGAGCAGCCATACTGTTAAACTTCACCTTTCATAAAGCATAAACAAATATTTTTATGACTATGGGCTAAACTTTCCCAGATTTAATAAAAAATGTTTACTATCATATGCGGCTTGAGTTTGCTGCTGATGGCATGAAAACATGTCTCCTCTAAGAGACAACATTTTATGAAGGGACACTCTGATTTGTATTTTTAAGTTCAATTTTTTCACTTGGTTATTTTTCTTTTCTGCCATCACAAAATTTTTTGCATAGCTACTTTTATTTCAATTACTGTCATGCCATTTTCATGGTCATCTCAATGAATAAGTAGTTTCCTACAAAACTCAATCCATTAGAAATTCGGACAAGACAGGGTTGCAGAAAATATCATTAACTAAAATATTTTATATCAAGCATGCAATAGCAGACATTCAAAAAAAAAAAAAAAAATTTTCCCTACTCTTACTAAAAGAGAACAGAAGACTCAACATAGTACAATACAAATTCCCTCGTTTTCTCTTTTTCTCTTCTTATGTAAGTACAGCTTTACTACTGGAAATTTTACACACTCCAAAACAAATCTTTTCTTGTGTATCTGCCTACTTACTGTTACGAATTAGATGTAAGTTAATTCATTAAGTAATGTATCATGGTTCATCAGATCAATCGTATGAGATCATGACATTATGTAAACTAGCTGCAACCTAAATGCAATACTAATGCTACTCTGCTACTGCTGAAAATGTGTGACTGTACTTTCTGGAACTAAAGTTTAGCTACTGCCTTTCATACAC
>VWZG01009263.1:37406-75824 GCA_013396735.1 Grallaria varia | reverse complement strand
ATACACATTCTGATGTTTCGTTTGATTTACCCCTGAAAAAGTATCTTTTTTTTCATAATAATCCTGTTTTTTTTTTTAATTTATAAAGGAAAATAACCAATTTATATAAAATATATATCAATTGTCATACACAAAATAGCAGGTAGTAAAGAAAGGGGTGAGGGAATAGAGTGCTCGAAGATTTCCTTCTGATCTCTAGACAAGCTTGAAATAAAGCAGTTTATTTGAGAGTAGATCTCACAGCTCTCTTAGTTACATTAGGAGTCAGTGCACAGAGTTATCTCCTTTTGGTTAGAGTGGCAGGAGTGTTTTTTCCCTTTATCTTTTTTTGGGCCANCATCTTTCTGAGGCCAAAAAAAAAAAAAGAAAGAAGTGCGTTACAGTCATGTTCTCACTGGCATGTCCATTGCAGACCAGAGGAATCAACTGGAAGGCGGCACTTTCAGAACTATACCTGTTTATCATGACAACAATGGTTTGGGTCAATTATGCCATATGCATCTAGAGGAATTTAGTGGGTTTGATTTATATCTTTTACAGGTACTGCAGATCTTCAATTATTCCAGCAGGACCTCTCTTATCTACATCTTTTTATCTCTTTTCTAACTTAGAGCTGATTTGTGCTTTAAGGAACAAGTAAATTTAACACAGAAACAAACTGCTAGCTAATAAATGAGCCCAAGCTCTCAATGTATTCATTATTGGAATCACACTTATGCAAAAACACAGAACACCACACAACAGTGAGTCACACACAACTGTTGGTAAAACAAATGCCAAATCCTCCTGTAATAGCTCATCTTTTTTTATCCCAAGCCTCTGCATTTCTTCAAAATAAGAGCTTTGCAAATGCTAAACCAAAGAAATTTAAAATTAAAACTGAAAATGCTGTTCTATTTATTTCTTTTCTGAAAAACCAGCAGAAGTGTTTTATTATTCAGAACTAGTGACATTGCTGAGAGGTCACTTCACAGATTTTCCTCCTTTCCTGATTCATGTCCACACCTGAGACACATGCTGGTGGGCAAAAACTATTAACTTAATGTAACAGCTACTATTATCCTCAAACATTATTTCCATCTGTTTATAATGGTAGCAACAACACGGGAACACTGCTCGGGGGTGACAGGTGAAGTTGGCCCCCTTAACCACGCCAGCAGCAGTGTGGTACAGGAGGTAGGGGCCTGAGCCAAAGCTGAACCAAAAACTCCTCTAGGAAACCAAAAAAAGGAGCAAGGTGGCCCAGTGAGCAGTGATACCTCTGAGCTTGCAACACCAGCTTGTGTGATTAACACACGGATAGTGAGTGGCTCTTCAAGACTCATTTATCAAGGAACAAATGAATTTGCAGGTACAGAGAGTCTCAAGTACACCTTTCCCATTGTATGCAATTTGACTATGAGCCAACCACTTTATGGTGTAGATACAAAACAGCCTAAATATGTCTTCTTTGAGCTCTCACTGCCGGGCAGCAGGACAGTTATCTCTCCCTGTGCTGAGACACCTCTCAGGGTTGCTTCTTGAGGCACAGAGACCTTTCTATGAATGACATGGATGAGTCCAAATTGAGTTCTCTCTAAATTGCAACTTGACTGCACACCCAACTGTTGCCTTGAGGTTTGAGATTTCTTACCCAAGACTGAGAGACCATTCCTTACCCAAGGCAGAGACCCGCTAATCCCAACAGATCCTCTCTAAGTTGCTGATTAGTTGTATGCTAAATTAGTACTAATGAAATCCATTTAGTTCACTTCTTTAGATATAAACCATTGTACAAGTCTGAGACCAAGACTGGAGCTAGCTGCACCTAAATGCCATCAGGAATTTAGAAAGCGAGGGGGTCCACTCAACCTCATGACTCGATGGGAGGGCCTTCCTCACCCTTTGGTCTTTGTGTAAATAATTCTAAATCGATTCTAACTTTATTGTCCTTTGTATGTTCCATTCATGTAATAACTAATACAGCGAACATTGCTATCAAACCTTGTTAAGTTGCATTTTTATAACTTCATATTTAAAATATATTTGCTAAGACCTTTGATGGTGATCCTTTGAGCAACCCTAAACCACCCATTTGTAGAAAACTAGTGTAGTCCACAGGAACCTAAATCAGGATTTGTGACATCAGGGAACAAGATAATAAAGCAGTCAAAGGAGTTGTGGCTTGGCTTTTTCATAATCCATAAAGAAAATATCCTGGGAATGCTTTTATATGAGTGAACAAAGAACATCTTCAAATCCTTAATTCTTTCCAGAAGCAGATATTTTCTTCCTTCATCTCATTGTGCTGCTGGTTGCAACTGTACATTCAACTATTCCTCTAATTTATCTTTCCTTTTGGAAGAAATTGCTTTGTCTTGTTTCTAAGGCCACATTGTACTAAATCACTACTATGGCTAGGAACCAGAGTGCCTTGGTACTAGAGTGGTGTTACTATCCAATTAAGAAATGGATATGCCTGGCATACCTTGGTGGATTCTGAAAATACAACAGGCAACTCCACAATTCCTTTATATGACACATGAAAACACAAAGGAACATCTGGCTGTGGTGAAGCCAAAGTGTCAGGCACACTTTCCTCCAAATATGCTATTTCAAAATGATCAAGCATATAACACCTTCTTCCCTCAGGCAGGCAAAGAGGGATGAGGACTGCAAAGACTGAGAAATACCACAGAGTAAGTCTAATCTCGGAAGAAAAAAAGGGCTCACTTCATCCAAGTCCTTCCTACAGCAGATGATCTGCTGTTACAAGATCAATAGAAATCGCTTTGTGGTATCTTAATGGTTGCACAACAAAGTACAAGGTGGAATTCATCATAAGACAACCCACACAATCCCAACTCATGGTATTTTTGAGGCAACTGGATTGTAAAAATACATTACTCTCACACAAGCTGAATATGCGCTGATTTAAACACAACGGACAACATCCTGATCTCAAATGAAGGGACATTGTCTCAAATGAAAATGTCAGGTAGGCATAGAGATGCCTTTAACATTCACTGAAGTATATGAGCCTACTTGTCCTTGATGACCTTCTCACCTCTCCAATGCACAAAAGCACCTACCTTTTCCACATTTCGTTTGTACAACAGGCAGAACAGAGCAGTAGCTTCTCTTTCAGGTGGGGGGTTTCAACAAACTTTAGAAAAAGGAACCGGGCCTGAATAGCAGAAGATTGATCAATCTAGAATCTCTCTCCACTTTCATCGATAATGACTAAATATTTACTTTTTTGTCCATATCAAAAAAGTATTTGATCCTTTAAAAATAATGATGAAATATAATTGCTCTTTTTATTTCAATAAATCAAAAAGTCCACCCTGATCACAGCCCGTTAATAAACTGAAGGACAGTTGACAAAGACTTAAATGATGCATCCACACAGCTTCTGCAGCACATACGTTCCAGCATATGGCTTTTAAGATCCCCCTTTACAGTACAGAATATGTGCTTTTCTGCGCATTCACAGGATTGTTTGGTAGAGCATGACGGAATTTTGTCTACCACTTGCAAGGGCACTTGAGGGAAGACATGAAAATGTAAACTTTGTGTTTTACGTCCACTTGCTTCAGAGTCTATTCTGTACCTCCAGTATTGATTTGTGGTTGATGTCTTTTGGTTTTGATGTGATTTTTTTTTTAAAGAAAAATAGTCTTTTCAAATATTTTTTCCTGTTTGAGTTATGAATTCTATCACTTTTAGACCCTCTCTCACCCAAGAAGGGAAAGGGTAGCTAGTTTACTTGTCCAGGCTCTGCTGAGTTATCCATCTTTTCAAATACTTCAGGCAGGAGGCCATTTTATGCTGTGACAGGTGGTGGCTTTCATCTTTCACAGTCCCTGAACTGATAACCAAAGCAAGGCAAAAAGTTTACAGGAAAATAATAAAAAAAGAGTTTATAGGTTAGCAAGTCACTCTTTTGGGAAGGAATATAGAAACTGATCTTTTCACCCCAATTCTACACTTCTTTCAGTATCTTGCTCGAATACCCCATTAAAGGTATTTTGAAAATAAGAGACATCACCAGCACTGAAATGCTGACGTGGCGGGTTTTCTTTAGGCACCCTGATTGGCACACAGTACATATTGGAGTTATTTATCAAGAGACTTGAACTTTGAAGATATTTCTTCCCTTGGCTGATACTGTTCTTTTTACAATTCCACAGTGTAGTCCACACTGACAGAAAAAAAGGCAGTGAGAATTAAGAGGTACCAGAGGGAATTTACAGTTGATGAGTGCACCAGGAAGAAGAGCTTACAGTTTTCTCTTGCCACCAATTTCGATGTCAGTCCACACTGGAGATATCGCTGCTGCACTACCTTTCTCCAAGTCTCCTGATTCCATCACACTACTCATAACCATGCTACTCTCACAACTGCATTGAAGACTTTTCACACTTGTACAAATGTTCTGTCTAGAAACTTTTTCTCATGCTATTGCGATGCTGCTCCCTGTTTGACAGCTCAGCTCCACTGAATGTGCTCTCCACTTCTGCACTCACCTCTTGGTGCTCAGTTTTCATTCTCACTACACTTTTTGACTCTGTTCAGTACTGCTCAATGGTTATGCAAATATGCCTGTGTTTCATGGGCCAGTAAAGCTGTGTCATAGGAAGTGTGTGTGTGTGAGAAACAGCAAGAATACAACATTGTCTTTAGCAGCTATGTTCTGAATAGACAAAAGTAGATACTCAGAAGGTAAGTGCTCACACCTGAATATTCCCCTAGATTTCTCGAGGTTAAAATCCACTATTTCCCAAAAAATCCTGTTCTCAAACAACATGTATTGTCAAACAAGGAACAGTTACAATAAAAATCTTCAGATTCCCAACCACTTTATTTCTCTTTCCTTGTTTTACTCCCAATAAAAACAAGATGGAAAGCACTGGCATTGAAAAAGATTAAACAGATGTAAAACCAAAGCAGTCTGCTTGTGCAATGGAGTGTGAGGAAAGTTGGTGATGCATGTTAAATGGTAAATAATAAAATCTAATTGCCATATAAATGTGCATGGCAATCCATCTCCCACATAATCAATGCTAGGCCAATTACGCTGTATGAGTGGGATGGTTGTGGTGGAGAGGTGAGGCATTCAAGCACATCAAATGTCCTTCATTTCTTTCATGTTCTGACCACTTTTGTATATTGTATAAACCTGAAAAATAGACAAAATCTAATGAAGCTGGCAATTGTACGGCATATTAAATACAGATTTCCCTTCCTCCTGATACAATTTTTTCACTCTCTGCTTTGATGACCAATACATGCTCTTAGCAGAGCCTGTTGACAAAAGAGCAAGGAATTCCTCCTTCCAACAGACACACTAGGCCTCTGAGATCAACATGTACAAAACTCTTCCTTTAGCTAGTATTTCAGACATGTTCTCCATGTGAAGCTACCAAAGAGCTGAGATGCTAAATGTTCTCATTTTGAATGTAGGTTTGCAGAGAGTAACTTTATACGACTCTACTCTTGAGCAAGGCAATCACCTCTAGACTCAGGATATTCCACAAAACCACCCTTTTGCAAAAAGGACTGCTCAGTTAGAATACCAAGGTCAATGAGGGTGGTGCTCTCATAGTCATGTTGTATGCAATTAAAAACAAGTTTAGGATGTGCTTCTTGGCTGCAAGAGGGCAGTGCTAGGATGCAGTGGGATGCATTTATGCTTAATATCCAGATTTTTATGCAAGTTTTAAGAACATACATGTTTCCTGTATTATCCTTATCATAACTTTTACTTGGTATTCCAAAAAGGCTTGAATGAAATTCCACAATTATCAACAGTAATAACTTGCATGCTGAAAGCTGTAGGAATGAAGGCAAATCTACCCATTCATATGTGTATGAAAGACCCAGAAAAGCAGGGGAGAAGAAGCAGAAAGTAAAAACCTTTCTCACCGTGGAGTGATCTGACAGACGACTGCACTGTTACTGGCTCCACAGAACTCAGCACTAGAATACTGTTATTTAATCTAGTACTACTAGAGTAGATTTTCTGTTTCTTCCCCCTCCCCATGTCATAATTTTGGCAATTTGGATACAATTTCCAAAGGCTCAGCGCTGCCAAAATTATTTTCACAGCCTGGGAGACAGTATTGCTTTTTAGAAGCAGCATGTGACAAGTTGCAAAGAAAGGAGGATAAAGGAATTGCCGTTAGACCAGGTTGTTCAATCACCTGTTGGTTATGAGTCCCTAGAATTTTGCTACACAGGAAGTCCCAAAGAAGAGTTCTCAGTTTGAAGTCTCTGGTTTCCCTCTGTGCATAGACTGCTTTCCTACACTATCAGGAAGACAACAGCTGCATTTGCCATTGTCTACTCCAACAGGTCACATTGGGAAGATCTATCTGCTGTTGACAGTATTAGGAGCAGAACATTATTTCTGCATGAAGAGTTCACAGCCCACTGGCAAGGCCATTACAATTAGCTCAAGCATGATTATCTGAGAAATTTAAGCATTAATACTTGTTTATTTGTGCAAATTTGTGTTTTTATATGAAATACTTCTCCATGTTTCTTAAAGTTTTGTTTCTCTAGTAACAGAAATATGAAGAATCACTGCCATTGATGGAGACCTTGCAATACAGAGAAAAACATACAGTGAAACAGCAATAATAATTGGCTCAACAGAGAGAAATATTACAAGAAATTGAAACAATTTCAATTTCCATTGCTGAAACAGGAAATCTTCTTTATGATCAAGACTAATTTAGCTCAGCATGAATAACCTACTTTGACAAGCAAATGAAATATCAATAGATTAAGGGACTATTACTAATCATCAATGAATATGCCAGGCTAGTAGATCTACTGATAATTTTGTTAATTGCATTAAAAGTTTACAATGTTGAAATAATTGCCAAGCATGTGGCATTTTTGTGCATGGAAGAATTATAACTCAGTGCATTTGTAAAACCACTGAGGGGATATCAAAAATGAACATGACTGCTTTTTTTTCAAATGCTTCAGACTAGTCTGTTTTCATTATTGGAGAAAACAGCAAATGAAAAAGCAAATGTATATAGCAGCAGCTGTATCTCACAAAGCAATAGAAGAAGCCAGGGGCCAGTGAAGAGCTACAGAAATAAAAATAAAACAGACAGTGAGAGATCAAGACAGGTTTTTTAAGCCAAGGAGGTTGATTCTAATGTATGCTCTAATACGAATAGTACTTTTTGAGGATGCAGTGATACAACAGCACAGGAATAACATGACTTACAATGGACTCTAAAGCTGATGTCTGGGAAGGCCATGTGATGATGACAGTGACACAAGCTGAAATTATGAATGTCAATTCAAAAAAGCAAGCCTTAAGAACATACGAAATGATGCACAGACCTTCAAAGTTAACCCAAAAATGTTGAGTTGTGCCAGATTTTTTCATAATGGTGATTTCCCTTTAAAAAGAAAATACAGTTAGACCAATATAAAACTTAGGATGACTACAAATCATACTGGAGGATACAGCATATCTGTGATTGGAAAGTTAAACCAGGATGGAATACTAAAGTACTGTAATTATCAACTCTTACAAAAGTTTGTTACTTCTTGTTAAATCTAAAATAACCGTGTTCTTTATTTTCGCATTTTGTAAGAGTGCAATATTTCAACATCTCATTTCAATTTATAAACTATTAAAATGCTAAAATATTTTAATTTTCTGATGAGTATTCCAAGAGAATTTTGATTGGATTTTTGTAGGTTTTTCTATGCTTGCTCTCTAAAAAAAGTGTATGAAGACTTTGGGAATTAAAATACTGTCTGTATGTGTAGGAGAGAAGCAAAAGGAAGATCAAACCCCAGTAGGTAAGTGGATATAAAGTATGCTTGAGGATGTCCTCCTCCTTGAAAGCAGATCAAGCATCTTCAAACACTTATAAAATAATTTCCTACAGAACTACAGTTTCCCACACCACAGGAAAAAAATGTGGAGAGAGAACAGACATTATTGATACTACAAAACCTACAGTCTGAGCAAGGGAGACATCTTTTCCTTGGCAACAGTGAAGAACAAGAATCATAGAATGGTTTGAGTTGGAAGGGACCTTAAGGATCATCCAGTTCCAACCTCCCTGCCATCGACAGGGACATCTTTCACTAGACCAGGTAGCTCAGGGCTCCATCCAGCCTGGCCTTGAACACTTCCGTGGAATGGGGTATCCACAGCTGCTCTGGGCCACCTGTTCCAGTGCCTCACTATCCTGACAGTAAATATTTTCTTCCCAATATTTAATCTAAACCTACTCTTTTCTAGTTTGAATCCATTCCCCCTTGTGCTGTCACTATACACCATTGTAAAAAGCCCTCTCCATCTTTCTTGTGGGCTCCCCTCAGGTACTGGAAGGCTACAATTAGGTTACCCCAAAGCTTTCCTTTTTCCAGGCTAAACAATCCTAATTCTCTCAGCATTTACTTGTAGGAGAGGTGCTTCATCCCTCTAATCATCTTGGTGGCCCTCCTCTGGACTCACTCCAACAGGTCAAGGTCCTTCCTGTGCTGAGGACCTCAGAGCTGGATGCAGCACTCTAGGTGGGGTCTCACCAGAGGGGAGTACAGGGGCAGAATCACCTCTCTTGACCTGATGCCCACAATGCTTTGGCTGCAGCCCAAGATACAATTTTGTTTCTGGGCTGCAAGTGCACATCACTGGGTCCAGTCTTTCATCCACCAGCAGCCACAAGTTCTTCTGGTCAGGGCTGCTCTCAGCTTGTTCATCCCCAGCCTGTATTGATACCAGGGACTACCCCGGCCCAGGTACAGCACCTTGCACTTGGTCTTGTTAAACCTCATGAGATTAACACAGTCCCACTTCTCAAGCTTATCCAGATCCCTGTGGATGGCATCTTGTCCTTCAGGTACGTCAACAGCACCACTCAGCTTGGTGTCACCTGCAAATATGCTGAAGGTGCACTTCCTCCCTTCTTCTCTGTCATTACTGAAGATATTAAATAACACAGGTCCAAACATGACACCACATGTCACTGACATCCACTGGTACTCTAAGCCATTGACCACCACCCTCTGGATGTGACTGTCCATCCACTTTTGTATCCATTTAACAGTCCACTCATGAAATCCATCCCTCTCCAATTTGGAGAGAAGAATATTGGCAGGGGCCCATGTCAAAGGCTTTGCAAATGTCCAGAAAAATGACATCTGTAATCCTTTCCTTGTCCACTGATGCAGTCCCTCCATCATAGAAGTCAAATTCCACTTTCACTTGTGCCCCTTTGAGGCTACTAAAACCTCTCAAATCATAAGAGCACAACATCAAGTGCAGCAAGCAAAAAATCTCTCTACCTATTTCAGTCTGTGAAGGCCTTGAATTGCAGTCACGCTAACCATCTGAGCTGTATTTAAAGCAGGACATGGAATTTGCCCATGAAATACATGAAAGCAAATTTGCTGTGTAACTGAGCGTTGGTAGCTTGAGCTGCATTGCCTTTGCTGGTAAGACTGATTTATCTTTACAGGTTATCTGCTGGAACTGCACCCAAGTACACTTTCGCTAATTTTCTCTGCTAGGAAAACTAACACAGCTCTTGGAATCCAAACACAGAATTATTTTTACTCATTTATTTGTCTCCAACTTGTAATTTACCTGTCTAATTACATCAATAATTAAGCTGGAGAATTTAATACAAGTGTTTCCACATGTACCTGCTGAAATTGTACTGGAGGTTATGCAGGGAATGGATGCCTGTAATAATGAACTTTCTGTGTTATATAGCAAAATCCTACACCCAAAGTGAAATATATATTGGAAATGCTCTCCCATACTTTTATGGCAGCTGTCTGCTTTCTGAGACAACTTCCATGCTGTGCAGGCTCTACAACACAATCTGTGTCTTACCTTCACACTGAATTCACTGTGTATTTGCAAAAAAACCTCATATATGGGATGTATCTTTCCAGGATTAACTTGGATTTCAGCATCAGAATTCTGGTAACTCTACAATTACTCAGAAAGGCTGCAGATTCTATATTATCTGTACATATTTATATTTCACCTAATGATAACTCTAGTGAAGCAGAACTATTGATACCAGTAGCAAGAAGTGTAATTTTGAATTTGCTAAAATAATACAGGACAATGAATTTACTGTAATTGCTTCTATCAAGAAAGTGCATAGAGTGTTTATAGCATAACAGAAAGACATCACTGTAAAAAACACTGACATAAAATAGAAAAGAAACAACTACAGGAGAGCATTTCAACTGAATACAAAGGAATGAAAAACGGAAATGAAAAGCAATTTTTTTTTTCTCCTTTTTAGCCTGCTGGATAAAATGTATCAGCTTGAACACCCTCCACCACCTCCCCCCAAAAAGTCCAGCCAAAATTCTCATGATATATACTGTGCCTTTTTAAAGGGAAGCTGACTGAACANAAAAAATTAAACATAATATTACAAGAAGACAAAGACTGAGGACCTGGGTATACTACACCAGTTCAGAAGGATGCTTGTTATATATTCCAGCACTGAATATGTCAGGCTTGTTATTCCTTTACTATACACGATCCCTGGGTGGTGAGTTACAGAAAATCAGCATCTAACACAATTCACCTTCCTCGCTTCAAATCTCAGTATGCTTTTTCATGCTCCTCATTTCTTATTTCCAAAGGAATTCAAGGTTAGAAAAATGCAACCACTATGGATACAGTTTTACTTCAAAAGCGTAAAGCAAAAGTAGAATTTTCAAAGTGCAGAAAACAAAGGAATATTGGATTTTATAGGCTGTCCTTGCTGATGAGCATTCCGTGGGACTGAGCAGCGCATTCAGTGAGATCACAGCGCTCTCTAGTGCCTTTAGTCGGCACATGGCACAAACTTCGTTTTCTTAAATGAGGCAACACAGCAAAACACCCTAATCGGTTTGAAACTCATGTAGGATAAAATGACTGTGTTAATTCAATTGTCAGCTCATAACAGGTTTATTTTTCCTGCCCATGTCTAATTAATCGACTAGGAAAAAAAACCAAATATATTAAATACATGTACATATGCATAAGTATCACTTGCCATCATAAAATACGTGGCAGAATAAGGTGGATGCTTTCTCTACAGCATCAAAAATACCACTGAAATATTACACTACCTCAATAAACATTGATGATATGTAATAGAATGCAAAAATGAGAAATAACATGGCACAAATTTCAAATAAAATTTTAGGAATGGAGTGTGAGCCATCAAAAAAGCTTTATCAGAAATGCTAGGTTTATAAATTAAAGAATCTCATATTGAAGATTATGATATAACAAGGTACTGTGTTCACAGTCTTTCTTACAATCTTAATAGCACTTTAAAGTGAGGCAAACATGTAAAATATCACAAAATCAAGAATAATTACCAAGGGCAGCTCATTATCTGTGACTCAGAGGTAGCTAAAAGAAAATCCAGCAAGGAATAAGCTCTTGATAGAATATTAATAACTTCTTTGAACATCCTGGCTTTTGAAACACTGTTTTTCTTAGACTGCTATGAAATTTTGGTTTTCCTGATAAGAACTTTTTTAAAGAATGTTAAAATACACAATACTTTTCCACATGACAGAACATACATTCTTATGTCTGATTAGGTAACCAGGATTTTAAAAGTATATTTATGCATCCTTTCAAAAAGATATTTTCCTCTAATGCAAATTAAGCTTTTCAGAAACCCATCCTTAGAACTGATTGCCATCACTTACTTTAAAATATATAGTTTGTTTTATCAAAAGGGATCATAAGAATATAGCTAGATCTATAACACATAGGTTTACATCTATAAAACAAAGTTTATCCCACCTGCAACTGAAATTACATTACTTGACATATTCAGGTGAGTAGGTTAATGGTTCAATGCATCTTGCAACTTGTATTTATAACTGATTTGAAGGGTGGCCACATAAAATCACTTTACTTAGAAGACAATTTATGATAGTAAACCAACACATTGCACCACTTTTCCCAGAAAAAGGTCACTGTTATGCGAAATATTGACCAGTGAGGGACAGGTCAAAGGGTTCTCCAATTCTCTTACATAAAGATAAGCAGTTCTGTGAAGCCTCTCTGACTACTGTAAAGCTTGGGCTGTGGTTTTCACGTCACTCACGTAACTTAAGTTCATGTAAAAATCATGCTTTTTACATAGACGTTGTGGGCTTCATTTAGTTCCCCAATAATCTTTTGGTTCATATGAGCTACTCTGTGTTCTTATCATTTCCTAGCTTTTTTTCCCCATGGTACTTTGGTGCATTTAAAGTTGTACCTACATGTGCAGAACTACTACTAAACTTGCACTGTCAGGTTAAGATGATGTAATCTCTTGCAATCATATTCATTATTATAAAAGGTTTCACATGATATTACAAAATTATATTGTACTTTACATACACAATTTTTTTTGTTTATCATTCTGTAATGACCCTCACTGTAGATTATACAAGAATAATTGTACTTACTTTTGAGATCTAAATTTCTGGCTCCTGCTGTGCTCTGTGTTGTGATTTTAGTGTCAATCTTTACAGTGTGGAGATTGTTGGTATCCCTTGATATCATCACATTATGCCACTGGTTGTCATTGAGAGGTTTATTAGAACTTCCTTTGATGAGATTCGCACCATTTCCCAAGTCAAACACATAGTGTAAATACCTGGGAAAAGAGAAAAAATTGGAAAAGTTTCCCTTCCTTTACATAGCAAGGGGGCACTAATTTTTATGTCTAATATTTTCTATTTGCTTTCACTCCTTAGTAGTGCTGGTAAAACCAGAAGAAAACAATGAATCCCAGATGGGGAAGCAACCATCATTCAGAGAAATTGCCACTGGTTTAGATGAGTTGAGGTGTAGTTCCAAGTTTCTGCAAAGAGCACTCCATGTACTAAGACATGAATACATATCTAGAGAGGGAACAAGAGGAAGCTACAAACTAGTACTTCTTTGTGGTAAACACGAGAGAAGTTATACCCATTATTTACTTTCATATATTTCAGGCATGTAACTTCATCTGAAAGAAAGAGCCACAATAAAGCATATGAAGTTTAACATGAAGAAACATTAATCAGTCAGATAGAGATTTGTATCCTAAACTTTCTCTTGTATTTCTCCTGTATATACATTTTGAGTAGACTGGTTTTGTTGTTACGCTAATCCATACATACCCTTTTACTAATTCAACCACAATGAAATCATTTCCATCTCCACTGTTATAAAGTATCAATCCATCCAGAGAGGTGGTTTTGAACTGGAAAAAAAGGTGCATAGATGTATATGCTTGTAGCGTGGCCAGTGCAACATAACTTGCTTTTGTTTTAAAGGTTACAGGGTCTGCTATGATGTTCCTGAACCCAAATCTTGCATTTAGCTCACAATAATCGATGTCTCCGTTTTTACATAAGTCAATGTATGCCATGCCATTAAATGTGAGACTCTGTAGATGTCCAATAAAATTAGAAGGCACAGAAGACAGGTAGCGCCGTTCCGTTATTATTCCTGTTTCGATGTTGTGGAATTCCAGTCGTGTGTGATCACCAGCCATTTGACCTTTAAACAGAAACAAGAAAACATATGTTAGCATCTGAAATGGGAGGTCAAAAAGCACATCATGTGATGAAGTATCTGCATCAATTCACACTTTTCAGAACGTGCAATGCCAGTCATTGGCTTAACTCATCCAAACTATTGGTAGATCCACGAGTCTTTTCACTGAGCTCAATATGTTTGGATAAGGCCAACAGCAAGATTTCTAAACTGAAACACAATACCATAGCATATTTAACTGCCAACAAAATCCCTCACTTTGGTTACACTTAACCAGATGTGGGATTTTACTATAAGCAAGCACAGTTACTTCACATGAAGATAACAAAGACCAATCTCAGAGCTAAACCAGCAATATCAGAGTTTCATCAAAGAGAGACATAAAAGCTTGAGGGATATTATTCCATGTAGTTTGCTTAAAAGTGTATGTTCTGGCTAGAGGCAGGAAGGATTCCTGTTTCAGCTGTCTTTGGTACATTAATGCTGCCTCTGCTGCAAAACCCTGTGCTGCAAGGGTGGACAGTTGCTTGAAAGAAGCTAAGCTTTGTACCATGGGGATAAACCATGACAGAAGGGGCAAAACCCAAGAGATGGGCAGAGCAGAAAGCCTGCAGCAAGGGTATAAACCAGCTTCTTGTGATCCTGAAAATAACAAGGGACTTGCTTACATCAGAAAGGTGGCCAAAAGCAAGCCCCACAGCTACCTTTGAGTCTCTCTTTGTCTACCTGGACTACTGCAGAGCAAAAGGAATGAAATCTGCTGACTGTACAGCAAAACTGAAGGAAAGAGTCAACACTACGAGGGTACACTGCATACAGGTCAGGCAAGTTTTTAAGCTAGTTATTAAATACCTTACCCAGCACATCAAAATTTTATCCACTGAAGAGTCCCCTTTGCTGACAAAACTTAGATTTTTATTTTTTTTTAAATTTTTTTTCCCCAAGCTTATTTTAAAGAAGTAGGACAGTATCGTCACAAGGCTGATTCCTGATCACGTGTACCCAACGTGGTACACAGTGGTGATGAAAGAGCTTTTTATTACTAATCAATTTTACCACTCAGTGCACCTACTGCAAACCATGGCCTTGATTTCCCAGTTCTTTCATTCTTTCATGTCTCTTATGGAGTACTGAGAAGGTGAAGAGCAGACCTAGCCAAGCTGGACTAAATACCAGCACAAAACTGCAGTTCCCACAGTGGCAGTACAAAACTGTTAAGCCAAGTTCCTCCCTCTGTCCTTCCTTAAACATACCATTCCAAGAGAAGAGTGTGAGCTCTGCCCCAGGCTGGACACATTTATCAGAAGCCCTGGTGGCAGGCTTACACAGCTGCACCTTCCTAGGTGTCATAAGCAAGTGTCTGTGTACATATGTGTGAACAGGGAAAAAAACAAGGGAAAGATAAATGTAGATATTTGGGCTTTGCTCAGGGACATGATTTCACAAACAGTTTAAGTCACTGCACTGAGATACTAGTACAGGCATAAATGAAGTTACAGTGAAAATAGCTCTGCAAGTTTCAACACCATTCAGATCACACACGCTCAAGAATTGTTCTAATGTATTCTGATAAATATTTACAAGTAGCTTACTTAGCTTCAGGATGATTTCTGTATGAGAACCTGTTCTATGGATGCCACTGAACACCATCACCATCTGTGATCTGCACTCACAGCAGTGCACTGTAAGAGGCACCTTAAACCCCAAGGACACTCATCTTGATGTTCTTGTTTCTAAACATCCGTTGTGATGATACTACTTTCCCTGATGTATTAAGCAAAAGTGGGTTCTTCCTTGCAGTAATGAGTCAGGGAGCTGTCTTGAAAAATGCAAAATTTTTATTTGTTGCAAGGACAAGAGCTGTCCGTATATTGGATACCAGCCAAAGAGCTGAGCATCATGGTTTAGAGGGGAACATTATATATTCCAGTCTTACATCACTTCAGATGGCATTGCATTAGTCATGGCAAAAATCCACTAAGCTTTGGCCTATAGCGCAGTATCCCTACCACATTAAATGTTTTTCTTTCTTGAGCATAGTAATAAAAAAGTTCCAAAATCTGGGCTCACATCCCAAATCTCCTTCTAATATTTCGGTTCTACAAACATTCTAACAGGACCTTCAGACTTCATATAATGCTCCACAGGATTTGCAAATACAACAATGAAGAAAAAGAGAGAGTGTAGTTTGTACTTACATGGTGGGTCATTTGGAGTTTTGTATGGGTTTTTTTGGTGGGTTTTGGTGGTTTGGGGGTTTTTTGTTTGGTTGTTTGGTTGGGTCTTTGTTTATTGGGGTTTTTTTTAGCTTATCAGGTTCATGTGAAAAATACATTGCCTGTTGCAACGTTATGGGACACAACTGAATTTCTGTTCATAAACATAAGCTAGGTATCTATTCTGCTACCCAACTTCAGTGATCTCCTTCAATCCACTTTTATTTTCTACACATTTTCAGAAAACAGAATGCATCAGGGCTGCAAGTATTCAAAATCTTGCACGATGAGCAAAATCTTCATGACTTCCGATAAAAGCTAATTATGATTCTGAGTTACATTATTCATCCATGCGCACATTATGCATTTGTCAAAGATAAAAAATCTCAATCCATGCATAAATAAGTGATATTTTATAATCTGCAAAAACTGGAAAGTCAGGCTGAATTTTTTAATGGCTTCCTCTCCAGTTTAAGCTTTCTGGATTTGATGATATTTTTTTTTTTCATATATGATATAAGAAATAGAATCTAAAAAGGAAAAAACAGTATGTGGTGGGGGAAGCTGGAATTTTTGATGGGAAGTCAGTTTTCTTCCTTATTCTTCTTATAACATTTATAATAACTTTTCATATGAAAAATTAATGGATTATATTTTAACCAAATTTCTGATTGTTGGGACATCTGAAGAAAAGTTCTAAGTAGTTTAGAGCAAGTGCACTCCAATCTGATATGGTAACTCTTCCCCTATCCTTTCAGGAAATTCAAAGCTACTACATAGATTTGAAATTTAAACTCAGAGGCTTTGAAAACACTAAACGTTGAAATACAAAAACAAAACAACAACAACAAACACGCAAACAGAACTAACCGCAAACAAACAAACAAAAAAAACCACAGCGCAACAATAAAGATAACTAACAGCAGATTCCCCATGTTATCAGACTCTCAAGTTCCCTCTCTTCCTTCTCTTATGCCAGTCCCTCCTTATTGAAGGCCACAGATTGGCCACACAGATTCCTGCAGGGAGTTTAGGAAGTTTAGGAAGACTCTTTCCCTCCAAAATACTGGGATCACTTTCTCCCTTTGGATGAACAACATTAAACAACTGTGTATTATGCAAATGTAGGGAACTTCCAGCCTGAAGAACTGAGAGGGATTCCAAGTTAACTGGCTAATTTCCAATACAGATACTGGGATGTGGAAAGAATAAAAGTGTTGTACCAGAAAGCTGGACCCACAGGCAACGCTTTGATGGATCAGGAGGCAACTGAACTGTCTCACTGGCTTTGGCAGTTAGAATAGAGTAGAATAGAGTAGAATATTTCAGCTGGAGGAGACCTACAATAGTCACCTGGTCCAGCTGCCTGACTGCTTCACAGCTAACCAGAAGTTAAAGCATGTTATCAAGAGCATTACAGAAATGCCTCTGAAACACTGACAGGCTGAGGATACCCGACCCCTCCTCTAGGAAGCCTGTTTAAGTGTTTCAGCTATTTGCTAAAACCACTGTATTTGATAGTAACTACAGTCACAAGAGTGATTACAAGAACTTAAAGTCCTGCACTCTATACTTATTACCTGACTAGACCATGTATGATTGAAACCTCCTGGTATCATCTTAATCTTTCCTGTATATTTTGAACTATTTTTAACTGACGCTTCACTGAACAGTTGGGACTGAATCCAAAGGGGAAAACAGTACTTCTTGTTGGTTTTGTAACCTGTAGTTTTTGTAAATTAGAAATCTGCCATGAAGAATCATGGAATCATGCATGTGGATCTTGACACTACATTTTGATCTAATCATCTTCCTCTGTATTGGAATATGCCTTATTATTTGAGTGGCAATTGAAGCAGCAAGATTATAATTTTTTCAGTACACTTCTTCCAATGCTATGAATTTAATTTCAAAAATATAATAAATTATTTAAGCCATCTACATTCTTGGGAGAATAACCCTAAACATCATCACATATACAGACTTCACCCCGGAAGATGTATCAGTAATTTCTGATTCTATAAAATATGTTCTTGCAACTATTGAATACATAGCAATTATTTTTCAACCACTGACATGATCTTTGGTGTTCTGCTGAGTTGAAAAGGGATTATTAAAGAAGGTGCACTCCTTTTAAAAACTCACTTAAATTGTTACCATTTTAACTTTGAACCAATGATAAAAGCTATTTAATGCTGCACAAAACCAAAGGAAAATACTAAATAGCTAACACAAAATTAGGCACATTGTATTGCACAAGGAATCAAGGCCAGAAGCCAAGTCTGTTGCTATTAATAACAGGTATGGAAGCATTAACTTTTACAGAACAGAATCAATGTGCTCTCTATTACCCTTTCTCGTAATGCATACATAGAAATATATTTCTAACATCTGCTAGCATGCATGCTATTTTATTCTCCCATCCCAAGTGCTATTTTTAGTATTTGTTGCCTAATATTTAATTATAGAGGACAGCTGATGCAAGATTTAAAACACAATAGCATATCCTTCAAACATTTACTAAAATCTTTCTAACAGCAATGGCTTAGAGTTTAGCCCTAACAATGTGTTGACAGAAGCATTTCACTTGCCTCCTCATTAGTGATGTATCAAATCACTTCAATTACCATATAAAAACATTCATTTAAGTCAGCGTGAAGGTTTTCATTAATTTCAATAGCAACCTTAGAGCAATATTAATATCAAGTGTAACAACATGCTTGTACCAGTATTTCAAGACACATAACATGGATTTTGAATCTTACCCAAGATAAGAAAAAAAACATCTGTTGCTTTCAGATAAAGTCATTTTACTTCTGTCATGTTTTGATTTGTGTTTCCCCCCAGTAACATGGAGTCACAATGACACACTACCTGTCACAGCCTGCTGGTCATCCACCATTAACTTTAAACTTTTTCCTCGCCGAACCACACGCACTGTGTGCCACTCATTATCATTGAGGTTATAGCCAGCAAAAAGGGTTTCTGGACCTTTGCCTGTAGGATATGCCAAACAGTCATTATGCAATCTTTAAATCAGTTTACATGTGAACCTCACAGAGAGAGAGACAGAGAGACTGGCTGGGCAAATGTAAAAACTCACCAAAAGTCACACCAAGCAAGAAAATTACCAAGTATAAGCAAACCTCAAAATATAGAACTACTACATTAAAAGACTTTTAATGTATATTTAACTATGTAAATGCACTGTATATGCACCAGGTTTTCATAAATAGGCACAGTCAACATGGTTTTAATTATGCATTTTTAAAACATATAAAGGTCTTTAAGAAATGGGGTTACTGAGCCAAAAGAACTTCAGCATCCATTTACAAGACTGAATTTTTGTTCCTTCTTTAATTTGGTGGAAAATAACAAGTGGCAAACGTGTATGCATGTGTGTTATATTTTTCTCATTCTATGGCAACTTTTCTGTCTGTTTAGCCTCTGTTGTTTGTTAGACTTCTCAGAACATCATCTATTACCTGATCATCCAGATGACTTGCTAGTATTCAGATCCAGTACCTTCTGACATTAGTGAATCTTTGAACCATACTTTCTTTCTTCATTTAATGGATAACTTTTTTGTAATCTGCTATTTTTTTTTCAGCAGTACAGCAAACAATTTTGAAGCAAATTCTACGCATAGCACAATGTACCTGCATTAACCAAAGTATTCACAAACCTAAGAAACAGGATATCTTTAATGCCTATGAAAAAAATTCTCATAAGAAAAGGATAATGGAAATTGTCCCTTACG
Organism: Grallaria varia; assembly: GCA_013396735.1. Taxonomy (NCBI): domain Eukaryota; kingdom Metazoa; phylum Chordata; class Aves; order Passeriformes; family Formicariidae; genus Grallaria; species Grallaria varia. Next base: position 56,314 of record VWZG01009263.1, on the reverse strand, counting down.
CTGTTGTCCAAGAAGAGAAAGAAAAATCCTGACTTTGAACTGTTATTGATATGAATAGATCAAACACTGAACCAATCAATCAAAATTTATATGGTGACTGTACAAAACGTAAAGCTAATCTGCAATTAACAAATTACATTCTTGTAAAATAGAGACCTCCCTGGTCTGTTTTCCAGTTCCTGTGGCACAATAACTGCTTATAGCTAAAGTTGTCAATTAACTTCTGAGCTCCTCAGTACAAGAGAAACATGGAGCTTCTGGAGTGGGTCTAGTGGAGGGCAATAAGAACAATTCGTGGACTGTAGCATCTCTCTTACGAGAAAAGGCTGAAAGAGCTGTGCCTGTTCAGGCTTCTGAAGAGATGACTAAGAGGGGACCTCATCAATGTATGTAAGATCTGAAGGGTGGGTGCCAAGAAGCTAGTCAGGCTCTTTTCACAATGCCAACCAACAGGACAAGAGGTAATAGGCACAGACCAATGCACAGAAAGTTCCAGCTGAATCTAAGGAAGAAGTTCTTCACTCTGTGTGTGACCATGCAGTGGAACAGATTGCCCAGGGAGGTTGCGGAGTGTCCCTCAATAGAGATATTCAAGAACCATCTGTACACAATCCTGTGCAACGTGAACTGCTTGAGAAGGGACGTTTGACCAGACCACCAACCTTACCCATTCTGTGATTCTGTAAAAGAGACAGATAATATCTTTTGACACAAAAACAGTAGGATTAGTCTGAGTCAGACAGTTACCTCCACTGTGTCCCTTCCAGGTAACTGTATCCCATGTGTCAGTCTTCTTTTGAAAGAGATATGCTACTGGCTCTGAAACTCTCCCAGATTTCAATTTGGACTCTTTTCCAGCCAGCACAGGATAACTGTGATGGGTGAGGTCTGTTAATAAATGGGTATCATTTGACAGTCTCTAAAATCAAAACCTCTCTGACTTCAGGACTGCATAGATGGAAAAGAACACTAAGAGCTTGATGTAGCTGTTCAGCACATTGGACAGTTTTCTTCAGATATTTTTTCATTTTCAGCAGCATTTTTTAATTCCTCATGGTTTATTGCCCTGCTTTTATATACAACCTTTGCTATTTTGAGTATGCCAAGGGATCCCCAGGAAGAAAAATATTAACCTCAGCAAAAAGGCAGTGAGATTCTAAGAATACTGTTTCTCTACATCTCCGTATTGACACTAAGCTAGGAAAGGTGTTTGAACCAAGTACAAGAAGATTGGTGTCAACTGCCTGAATCATTCTGTTCCTTACATGTTTATGTTCTCTGACAGGAAAAAGACCAGTTTTCCATAAAGCTTAAGTGAATAATGTTCTCTTTGAATGTGATGATATAAATCTCTTAAGTAATTTCTATTATTCTATATTCTATTAGGCACTTCAGTGGAAACAATTGCTAACTAGCAATGGAGAAAACAGATAGATTTACAAAAAATGCTTAAATGACGTGAGCAAAAAACCTAGTGACAGTCAATAGGCCTGTCTAGATATACATAATTTGGTGGTATTGTAAACATATTCACACTTCTTCATTTGTTAGTCCCACTCTGTTTTTAAAAAAAAAAAATAATTAAAGTAGTTCAACTACTTAATCTTCCTTAACTCACTTCAGATTTCTAAAAGACCTAAAAGCATATGCAATTTTAATTTACTCTCACATTAAGAACCCTCTGTAGTGTCCCATTCATGTAAAGGTGCCTCAGCGTATATAAATATCAAATGGAATTTGGCTGCTCACATTTATACAGGCAAATATATCTATTAACTTTTAATGGCTAGGGACTTGCAAATTCTTCCTGTTGTAAAATTAAACTTATGTTTTCCTATGCATGACTCTATTTTCCTTGCAAGAAGTACTCTGAGTGAAAAAATCAGGTCAGAACTACTTGAAAACTGTCTGTTCACACTGCACGCAATCCAAAAGAGGATTAAAGGGATCCATGGTGAGAGGGCTAAAAAAAGGACAAACATGGGTATAACACGCCATGGGAGCAGTGCACTGAAAATAGTCCCGGCCATTGACTTGCTACCTTGCATGGAAAAGAGACTTTTCTTTCCTGAAGCTGATCTCTAACAGAGAAGGGTTTTTGCTTTGTCATAGAGAGGACAATAAACTACCAAATAGCAAGATCCAGTGCCTAGGTACTGTGTCCCATCGTGCTCTGTCTCTGCACAGTACTACAGTTCTCCATGGCAGCTGGAGAGGTAGCTGAGGAAGCGTGGATGCTCATCATTCCTGTGCAGAGGCAGGGCTTGGGCTCCTTCCAGGCCAAGAACACGCATTTGCATATAAAAGCAGCAAAAGCGCTTGTGGCCAGAGTACTGAGGAGAAAATTGTCTAAATGCTTAAACAAAAAAACATGCAGGAATCCCTTGAAAGTACACAAGAGTTCCAGAACTGCAGAAGAAAATTCTTAACATGGCTTGCTAAATGGCATAGGCCAACCTCATGCATAGTTTATTTCAGCATTTTCCTCACTGGCTTGCAAATATATTGACCTGAAACTAATTTAAGCATCATATTATTGAGATCATAACAGTTCAGAGTCTTCTTCTGCCCTGGTTTGTAGTTCTCTACTTTACAGTGAATCTACTGTAAATTTATATCTACTAAATCATTGGCTCTCCAATCGTATGTTGACTTGGCACTGATCTGATTCCACTTCAGTTAAATCANAAAAAAAACCAAAAAAAACCAAAACAAAAAAAAATATTTGGCTGGGGTTTTTTTTGTTTTATTTTGTTTTCCATGGATTGACACTATTCTTTCAAACTTATGTCCCTCCAATTCTATTTCCCATCCGGTCCTTCACCTGGATTTCATCTGTCTCTAGACAGGACATAGTTAATTTGCTTCATGTACCCAACCAGAACTGGCTCACTTTCTGATCTACTGGTTCTCTCAGACTCTAATACCGTAATCATAAACCTTTCCTTTCTGAGGAAAGATGCAAGCTGGAAAGAAATACACTAAGTATCTCTGCTTGTTTAAGTAGGAAATTTATTATCAATGTCTATATTCAGCTCTTTTCCTATTTTAAAGGCTTAAAAAACTACTTATTTTATGCATCCCTAGAGGAAATTGATAGTACCAAATAAAAGAGTACTGGCACTTTTATGGCTATCACAATTTTCTCATTGTCCATCATGCCAGTAAATTTGCACATCCATTTAAAAGCAGATAATTGCTTGTACAACCGCCTTTTTACATAGCAAAATGGAGACTGTGTAGTCAGTCGATACAGGTACATATCTGGTGATGTAATTCATTACGAACTGGGACATGTGAATGCAAACCCTCAAAAATTCCAAGTTATAGGTTTACTTAGGCGCCTGAAGTTGAGTTTACTTTGTTGTCAGCACCTCAGCTGGAACTTAACTGTCTTTGGTCCTTTTCAAAGTTAAAGGAAAAAAGTATGAGCCTCCAAGAGTAAAATCTCATTTTTAACGTGCTGAATATGTTAAACATTCTCTGGACATTTCTGTTCTCTTTACTATCTTGTGAGGAGCTTATTCAGCATAATTCAAGTTCTGAGGATTTGCTGAATTTAAACAAGTCAGTCAAATAATGATAATATGAATACATTTTTCCCTGATAGGTATTTAGTCCATGGTACCTTTATTTTAACCAACTATTTAAACAGAACTTCATAAAAAACAAACTGATAATTTTGAAAGAAGGTACTAGCTTTTGGCATTGTACCAAAACACATTCAAAACTAGTTGTCTCAACCAAACACCTGAATTATTATTAGTTCCTACAACGCCATCTACCACTACCAAGGCTTGGAGCAATCAATTCTGCAATCAAAAGTAGATATCAAAAATGAAGTATAGAAAGAAGGACAAAGTAAACAGGGACTAGCAAAGGGAGACTGGATGGTTCAGTGAATGCTAGACTAACCTATGGAACCCAAGTTAGATACAGACAAATCACTACTATCTGTTTACTGGTTAGTATAAGAGGGATCAGTGGTTTCAGCCTCCTTTGTTAACATTAGACTATGCATACTACAGCTGTAAATATCATGTGGCATTTAGAAAAAAAAGCACATTTGGACAAGAAGACAAAACCCTGAGATCGCTTCAGTTAACGGAGAATGTTAGTTTAAGTCAGAGTTGCCAGGATTTCAGATAGAGTCTTACGGCTAAAATAAAAAATACAATTCAGCTTGCTATGTATAGACAGCTGAGTGTCTCTGAGACAACTAAGAACGTTACTGTAAATACCTATGTCAGACTGGAGAACTCTGTGCCATTTCATTTATCCTGCTTTCCAGAGCAAACCCAGCATGGCTCTAATCTAGGCTTCTGTTCCAGCATTCAGCCAGTCTCACAGGCACTGTGCAGATCTCAGGAGGCATCGATATTACATGCCAGCCTACTGCACAGAAAGTTCAGAAAAGATTCCTTCAGAACTATACAGAGAAACACAAGATATATAGGAGAAAGCATCTTAATCTTCACTATCCTTTCTGTGATGGTTGGCTGCAGAAAAAAAAATCTGGTTTTCCAAAACACTAGTTTGCAAACTTGATTTTAAAAAGTCAATTAATATTGTGGACGACTTGTATTTTAAATGACTCTGTGTGTATCATCCTGAAATTCCCTGACCATGTATATTTCTTTAAAATAGAAAAACTGGAAAAAGTCTATTTGCAGGTCAAAGAAATTTTGTCTACTGCATTTTTTTCCCAACAGACTTGTACAGAAAATTCCACAAGAATAGCACATTCACTGAATTGTATCAAGCAAAACATATCAATCTTGCACTGCCCACAATAGCTTTATTACATGCAAAATTCCTTTTGGCAATTTTGGTAATATATTGGCAGTTTAGGGTTTTATTACTTTTTTTTTAATTAAAAAATGACATTTCAGAAATTAAAACAAAGGACATTGGAGTTGCTAATATCATTCATTAGCCTTCATTTCAGCTAGGGAATAGATTTCCACATATTCTTTAGAATAACAGGAATATACTGTTAAATCTGTTTCCATAGAGGCACTCATACAGAAATGTAGAAAGCTAAGCAAGGTATTTTTGAAAATTCTACTGGCTACCTCTACATGACCAAACTACAAACAAACTGCATTTAATATTGATCTAGCTCACTGGTAAGGAGAAACAGCATATGCAGTGAATTTACTGGGGATGAAAAATCCATAGAAGGATATAAAAAACAACAAATCCAGGAGTCAAGCACCATATGTATCTCTGAGGACACAAAGTTTTCTATAGTCATTTGTCTGGTTCTTTTCTCTCTTTTCTGTGAATTTGCTTCCCCTGTCCACAGTCTGGGCTGCTCAGTATTTCCCCTCTACCAGCTTTGCCTTCCTTATGTTGGGATATAAAATAGCACATATTCAATTAATGTCTTTTAAGCTGTGAGATATTAATGGTTGGTGAGAATATCTAAATAGAGCCACTGGATCAGGATTGGAGGGCAGAAAATAGATCTATTAGATTAATTAAATCTAAGGATTTTACCAAGAATAGTGCTGTTGATAACCACTGTCTTGTGAAAGCCTATTGTCTACAAATAGAACGAGGACCAGTACTGAATTTCACTGAGAGAGAAAGAAAAATGTCAGAAAGCAGCAAACTTTAGGGTGGCACCTCTTGGTCTCTAGATTTCCTTGCCGGACCAAAGCATATGTAGAAGACACACAAATGCTCTCAAAATTGGGGAGTGTGCTTTGCTGGTTAATAATTGGTCCTATATTAATTGGAACCATGTGCCCTGAAAAAAAGGGTTTGACATTTCAGTGACAACTATATGTGAACTCAGAGCACATGAGAGGATAAAACTTGGAAAGGATAAACTTTCTTTATTTTGTTACTGTGTTATGAAATGTCTAACCCAAGTTAGAGACATTTCTCAAGATATTACTCAAAACATTTATGGCTTAAAATCAGCTGCATTTTAATTTAGTTTTGTAAGGCATATATCTAAGCATGTGAAACACAAACAGCCCTAAGGACACATATTTTCTTTCTTCTTGGAAATAATGAAAGAAGAGTATCTTTTAAAAGCAGCTAAAACCAGAAGTCAGATAGATCTCTGTATTTTTAATAAGTGTGCAGTTTCTCTTTTGTACTGTTCTCTGAGGATCATAACTATCAGAAAATGTGCTGAAGGTACTAAAGGTTTTATGAATCTACCTCAAGGCTCTGAACTAAAAGGACGTTAGTCATGGACTAAAGTCAATGAGCTTGAAAAATATGGTTGTTGCTTTGTCAGCTCACTGCAGAGTGTTTTGAGACAAATTTTCAGAAATCATGGTGAATTGGACAATTGACTTTGCTGTAGGTAAGGTAAATGTGAACTTTAATACATGACAATTCTATGCTAATTTAAAGCAAACGGGCACAAGCTTATTTACTGCGAGTAAAGAAATGTGCACTTGCAAAGATCGTGCAGATTCTGTGGGTTTGTAAGGTCATATCGTGCCTTGAATCATGCTAAATTTTTTAAACTGCACTCAAAACCTAACAGTCTGAGTTGGTATTCAGCAGGCTCATTTCCACAAATTACTTGTGTGACTTTAGCAAATCTTAATTTGTTTTCACCTTAGTTTGACATGGCTGCTATAATGAAAAATTCCAAACATTTTAAGATGAATACTTTTGAGTATTTTGTTTTAAGTCAGATACACTTAACACAAACACTCTCAAATCAACTTCTTTGACTTCATTCTAGCTAAGCTACTGCAGTACAATAGGAAAGCAGTGATTTCAGAAGGCTGCTATCCCATTTTCTCAGGTAGTTTCCCACTTTCCTGAACACTCCTATAGCTGAGCCTGAGAAAAGATCACAGAAAGATGACAGTAAGGGAAACCAGATAGTCTGGCTGCTAAGGAGGGGACTGACTTGAAGAGCCTGGAGTGCCACTGCAACAACTCATATAGACACACATAGACACTGAATAATACAGAGGAAAAAAGTCAATTTGGCTTCGTAACTGAAAAATGGTTTGTTTTTTTTTAAAATATCATCCACCACAAGCTAGTGTTGTGCACAAGGAAGGAAAAAAAAAAGGAAATTTTAATTAATTTACAATACTGAAATTTTCCTGTGCAGAATGCTTGTATTACACAGAGCTTGTTTCAATGGAAAATTCCTTTTGAGTCTTACTTAACAAAAACATTGTAAAACCAGTAGGGAAAAGAATGGCTGCGTTTACTTTTTCCCCCTTCTATTAGAGGAATAGGATTGAAAATCATAAGAACAGACTTGGGAATTTCTATGTAAACACCAATTTTATGTAATACTGATTTATTTTTTTTTTTAAGTAAATGGTCATTGTTCAGATATGACTTTCATAGCAGCCAGAATCTCTAATATTCATCAATTTTCTAAAAATTCAGAGTTCTGTCAATAGTACTGATTTGTAAAATGCGGCTTAAAATAAGAGAAAAAAAAGTGATCTTAAGATGAATTCAATTTTATTTTCAGCTTTCCCAAGAAGAGGTAGATTTTTACCTCAGCAGATTCACTATTGTGTCTTGACTACCCAAACCAGAAGTACAAAACCCTACAAAACACAGAGACAGAAACATCCACTCCCTGTCCTGGATTTCTAGAATCAGCAAGAATATGGTTCTGTGTTTTCACAGAAATAGAGAGCAATACATCTGACAATCTTCTTTGCCTTAGACATCATGTCCACAAGTTGCTATTCAAATACAGCACCTCAACGTCCAGAGAAATTTTGCTGTCTCCTCTGAACCCAAGAGAACTGAAGGAATTCTGACTTGAAAGAAGGATTTCTCCATAAGATGGCTATCTAAATAACTTTGATAATCTGGACTTTAATTATTGCTCTGCAAATCGCTCTCATTCATCTAATAAACAGACAAACAAAAAACCTGAGACACACAGCTGCTGCAGGCAACAAATATCGCTGATCTCTAAGTGTACCCTTATGAGCCTGAAGAACCTGTGCTACTGCTTTCCACTTGAATACAATGAAGGAAAAATAACCCAACTTATAGAGTTTTTTGCACAAAAAGTAGGTTGTGTTTTTTGTTTTGTTTTTTTTTTTTTTTTTTTACAGAGAGAATTGGAAAATCTGTTGTACTTTGGCTAGATTATAAGTGACAACAGGACAAAAGCAGAAACAGCTTTGATCACACACGAGCCTGACTTTTACATTGACTGTGCCCATTTACATCAAAACCATGGCTGTCAAAACTCTGAAGTACATTTTAAAATATAAGTTAGCACAACTTAAGTATGCTTATCCATAATTTACCTTTTTATAAAAAAACCCAAACTTATGTTTAGACAAAATGAACACAAGAGAAAAAAATCATCATTTCATTTTACCCTTATATTTTGTACAGTGTGCTTAAGAATAAGCAGATTGGTAACTAGTGGTCATAGAAGAGAATTTGGACTGTGACTTTATTTTAAGAATAAGCTCCTCAATTTATAGGTGTCTTCATCCTCAAAAAACTGCTGTTATGTAATAGTTACAACAAAATCTCACACTCATATCCTATATTTTTAAATTAAAATGCTGAATTAAAACATTTTACCTAGTTATGAGTAACAAGAATAATGTTTAAAGATTTATTATCCTTGATTATTTAAATGTTTTAAAATATTTTTATACTAATAATGGATTGAAACGCACAGTTTATTGACACTGCTTATTCTTGGATACTTCTACACAGACAGGAGTCAAGCAAGGAGGAGTAAAATAAACATTTCGGATTGTTTTCAGAGATTACAAATAGATGAATAAAAAGGTTGATCTCTATATTTATAAACAGCCTCCACTATCTTTGATGGGTATTCTCTTGCACGCCCAAGTGAAAAACCATGGCTTTTAAATTTTAGTACATGGAATTGATTTCAACACTGAGAGAATCTCTCCAATGCTCTTGTGTCATTTATTATCTCTTAAGGTTTGTGCTCTCCATCAGTGAGTGACAATTTTTTATGGAACAAAACAGGTAAGCTTCTTGACAGAAGTTCCTACTTGCACAGGTGTGCTCTGTATCTTGCTTTATGTAACTTTAGGAAATTAGGAATCTAATATTTTGACTTTTATAGGCAGTGCTGCTTTTATTCATAGCCAGTTAGCTTGTTGCCCAATTTTCTAAGTGTCCTGTGTCATGTCAGTGACGGTGTCAGCTGTCTCATGTTAGATGGAGATGCAAGAACACTTCTTCCTCTAAGAGCGAATGGTGCAGGTGCTCCATCCTAGGAAGTAACATACTTGTTTTTAAGCTGCTGAAATGTTACATAGCAAAAACTGCAAAGACAGTTCAAAGTATAGCAGTAACCACAACACAAAATCACCAGGTAATTTTCACTCAATAAACATAGTGCTTAAATTTTAATAAAACTAGAATTCCTTCAATGTCAGTAAGCATACAATATATTATTGTTATTTTTACTTCTGATCTGATTTCCACAAGTCCCACATAAACAGTTCATGGCATGTGAGTGAAAGATGGAATTGTTGACTTACCTATTTGGTCCTTCCTCTTCAGAGAGATTTTACTATTAGTGACAAAAGCCTTAATGTGCAGAGACTAAGGAAATGTTATTTCTACATACATGTGCTTCACTGCTTGGAGAAACATCTCAGAGAATATAAAATGATGATGAATAATACCAAAGAATTAGCATAAGCTACAAGAACCACAACTTCCTGTTTTCTTTAATTGCTTTTTCTCATTCCATGTCTTGGTCTTCATCTTGTGTCTTGTTGCTTCAAGACTGCCTAGACAAATAACTGCTGCAGAACTCTTTGCACATTTCCCAAAGGGGACTGCATCTCAGAAAGCCAACTTTATCTTGATGTCTCAACTCAACAGAGTAATATCTCCTTTGAAGTGACTTGTCTGATGGATTGAGGCCTAGAAATCAGCTGGAAGGGAGCGTAAGTTAACCTCTTGACATGTCATCCAAAAAAGCAATGTGTTTGGACGGAAATTTTAACAGCTACCTGAATATAATTTATTAAAGTTATTGTTCAGAAGAGATAATAAGGAAGCAGTTTTGTGGTTCCAGTAATAAGCTACTGAGTGCTTAAAATGTTATGATAGATGTTTCATGAATTTTAATAGACATAAATGCAAAATGTGCTAGATAGAAAGCAAGTGCTTTTAATACAAGAAACTTCTCATCAGTGACACGCACTGCGTAGATGTTTTTAATGTTATCAGCTCTTCAGAAAAAGCACATTGAAAAATGAATTACTGTTCCTATAACATTAATGAAGAATAATGTTGTCGCTAAGTGCTTGCTAGACTTCTTCATCAAGACTGAACTTATGAAACAATGACTTGCTGCAGAGAAGTGAAGCAACGATAAAATAGCCCACCTCTCTGAAACAGTCATACAGCTAAAACTAATACATACTTACACAATGGTTTTTTGCAGATGAAGCAAAGGAGGGGCTGTCAAAATCCCACAGATGACTCAGAAACCATGTTCTGTGAACTTGTATTTATGCAAATAGGCAGATAACTCAACTTCTGTGCTACATATGGAAAAGACAAAAGCTCTATGCTCATGTACTGTTCCCAACTGCCTATAATCACATTTCACTGATCTTAATGCTTAAGGAGTAAGATAATTACTTGCCAGGGTTTTATTCCAGACTTCTAGCAGAACAAATAAACAAATGTATAAAAATAATTCTCATTTATGCAAAATTTTAGTTTGGCACTCTTTTCGTTTCCTCCCTTTTTTCTTTTTGTCTTTGATTGAGGAAAAGGTAGTCAAGATTCCCTTAGGCAGCTTGGCTCTCCTAATCACAGAAAACTGAGGAATAGGATCAGATCTGACTCTCACTGAAATTAGCTGCACTTTTTTGGATAATGTAGAAGCATTCTATTCATAATATCTACTAATATGAGAGAGACAAAAAGAAACTAGACAATTCACCTCAGCATGTGTTAGACCTGCTGCAATGCTCACTACCTGTGTTAGTGAGAACCAGACATCCTATTCAAATTTCACTCTGGTTCTGTTTGCTCTCTCCCTTATTTCTTAGTCATGTATATGCATTTTATTAACAGAAATAAACACAAATGCCTATTATATGAATTCTTTACAAGGATATATTAGGTCAGAATGATGGCCGTCAGCATGTGATGTATTGATCAGAAAAGCAGTATCTACCTGCAGAGAGATGGCAATTTGTTTGGTTTTCCTTGAAAAGTTCTCAAAATAAGCAAGCATCATGGATTTAGTAAGGCTTTGCATTTGGAAAAACAGTCATATGCATTTTCTTAATATATTTAAATGCTTTCTGAACTAAATAAATAATGATTTTAGTACCTTTTTACACAGATTTATTTGGAAAAAAAACCTCCTAACTTTCTATTCCCTGAAAATAACTCTTCAAACTGTAATATTGTAATAGAAAGACTGGAGTATTTCTCCATAGAATTTTCATTTAAAAGCACTTCTAAATGTTTTCCACAGACATATTAATAAAAGCTTATCACAAGAACATTATATGTTAGAAACAGAATCCTAAAAAACAAAGGCAAAACAATGGGAACAGCAAAGAAAGGTATTTTTACATGAAGTTTGATACTGCTTCTAATCTGTGTATAAATTTAGAAATATTATCAACTGACCAATGCTGAGTTACTCTTATTTTTCCTTAAAACTGAATGCCAACAATGTCTTTCTTTACAAAGACCTACAGACCAAAATTTCTTGCCAGAAAGCCTTAGTATTAAGTCAAAGAAGTTATTCACAATGCTTAGTACATATGAAATAGCCAACTTAATTAATGGTTTATACTAATTTGACTGGATTTGTTGAAATATTGGCTTGTGCCATCTGCTGCCATCTGTCTGGTAATATTCTAATTTTCACAGAATCTGATTACAAAGTTTAGAATAACTGTATATGACCCAGTTGATGATAGATTTATGTATTTTTCAACCTTAATGATTCTATGAATCTACGATTACTTTCACTAGCAATTTCCTGTTTGCTCTGAATACAGGGTATAAATGAGTGATTAAATCATTAGGAAGTGAAGGTGCAAAATAAGAGGGGAAACAGTGCATAAGACTAGCTAGGTCAGCACTATGTTTTCAGGAGCAGCACAGAAGAGCAGGACTGCTCTGGAGTAATTACTGCTCTGATAGTCACAGCTTCCCATGATGGCCATGTTTGGGACTACTGCAGCTACAGAAATTGCCTTATCATGGGAAGTCCTTGATATATTTCCATTTCATTAAAAAAAATCAATTTATCGACTTCCTGCTGCTTCTTAAGGCTTTATAAGCATATATTTATAAAAATGCATTCATATTCTCTCAGGTATTTTTTTGCCCAGCTTGCCTAGCTGCTCCATGTAGGAAAGCTAATTCAAACTTGTAATCCTCCCTGTTGCAGTGACCTGTACTTTTCCTGTTTAAGCTAATCATTTGTACAGGAACGAAACACCCATGCAGCATTCAAGGAGTGGATAAACAATGACAGCATAATGCTGCGTTCTGTTCTGGTCTTACTTCCTTTCCTCATAGCTGCTAACATCCATTGGGATTCCTGATCACTTCTGAGCAGTGAACTGTTTTGAAAGAGCTATTTACAATGACTGCACAATTTCTTCAGCTCAGTGCTAACAGAATCCATTGCTGTAGTTGCATAATTAAGGTTACTCTTTTTTAATTAATTACTTTGTACATGTTGGTATTTAATTCCACCTACCATTTTACTATCCAGTCATGAAGCATTTTGAAACCCTTCAGAAAACTCTCACATCCTTGATTTGATTTTCCTTAATAATCTCACTGCATTTGCAAATAATATCTCAATATTCCTCTTCATCTCTCAATCGTTTATGAATACGTTAGTAGAGATTCCTGTGGGACCAGTTTTAGGGACCAGTAAAGAGGAGTTTTACTGCAAAATTACTGCCACTGCAGCCTAGTCCACTAATATGAATGACATTACAATAGCTTTTATATATTCTTCTCCAGGAGAGAATAGTACTCAATTGCTTTGCTATCACCGATTAGAATAGCATTCCTCATTATCCCCACAAGATTTTACTGTAACACCCACTTTCTCTCATGGAAAAAGATTGTGAGGATAAATTAAATCACCAGTCCTGCAATGTGATTAAGTCATCTTGCTTCTCAAAAGCTAAGTGAGAAAAACATAAAAGTAAAATATGAGAAATTTATGTCCTTCTATATATCAAAAAGTTACTTTCAACTACTTCTTCCCATTAAAATATTTAAGAGGCCTAGTCTACTTTTCTTCTGTAAAGTCCTTTTATGAAAGATTTGATAGGACCAGCATGAACTAGACATACATAACTCCCTTGCATATAAATCAGGATCTATTAATTCAAGAAAATCTATTCTTATAGATCTAGCACATCCTGGAGGCTGCTTTGTTCCTATTGGTAAAATGAGAGGCTACATGCTTGCAGCAATCTCTGCTTTCCTACCCTCCAAGTCCTCTTGTCATATTTAGTATTTGAGATGATATCCTGCTTCCTGCTCTCCTTTAAGAGTTCAGACTGAAGGTTCAGAGGCAACAACTTCAGTCCATTCCAGACCGTTCCCTTGGGCTCTGCTTGTAAACTATTGGTAGCATATCCATGCTCAGAGCCAGATGATATATAATATAGCCCAACATATACACTAAACTGACAGCTATCTATACCTGTCATAGCAAAAATTAAAGTATACACTGAAATAACACAAATTGAAAGTCTACTACTTTACATCCATCTTAAAGAAGTTTCCAAAAACGTTTATGTGGTAGTGCTAAAAAGGTATGACTTTATTTGAATGTAATCTAATGATTTTTCGCCACCAATTAGGGCAATTAGCCTTAATGTATGTGTTTTTAAATTTACTGAAAGAACCGTATGTTTAAGCTTTTACTGTTGGCTTTTTTTTTTTACTGCAGCTATTTGCAGAGCACACTGCTGTGCCTTGAGAAAGCCACAAATATACTACTATTATATATTTGATTATTGAGGCCCCTGTTAAATCAGTCATATCCTTAAAGTACCATGAGTAGAATGTGGGACTTAAAAAGATTAAAATAAGACAGATGAAAAGAGTGAAAAGAAAGAAAAGAAGCACACACACAAAAAAGGGAAAACATCTGTTTTCTAGTAAAAAAGAACTTGAAATTATATTTTATTGACAGTCTGCCAGAAGACTAATGGCAATTTTCCCCTCTGTTAGCTAAGAAAGAGCAAACACAGATGAGGTTTTATAAACAGCAAGTAGAATGCAGGCACAGAAATAAACTTTATTGCAGTCCTTCACATAGGCTGGAAGCACTGATAGAGAGAAGCCTTCAGTCCACAGCAGCTGACCTTGCAATCTTTGTCAGTAGGGAAACAGTAAATATGATAGACCCTTTAATGGTCAACCAGAATATCTAAGGCATTTATTTTCACTTTAATGAAGGATTGAGCTTCTGTTTGCTGTGCTATTATAATTGTCTCCCATGCCCCAGTTAAGCAGGTTCAGGCCTGAATTCGAGAGGAACTTACAGGGGCCACACCACTGACACTGAGAAATATGTGCAAGACTCTTCTCAAGATTTCTTTATAATAAGCTAGTTGATTCAAATTTTCTTATGCCCTTTATTAGTTCAAACTTTTAGTGTGTTTTTTGTGTTTTGTTTTTCTTAACAATTGGATAAGGAAGGGGCAAAAATGGCAGACTTTTAAGATAACTTGAGTATTTCCCTGAAAGACTTCTGTGATTACCAAAACATATGTTTTAGCTGATAAATCAGTATATCACAATCACCCACTGTGTGAGACAGGTCACACTCAGAAGTCCAACGTGCTTTCCCTGTTACTTTCTCCGAGTCCTCTCTCAAGCCAAATTATATCCATCTGAAATTTCACAAAAAGCCACAACATAAAACAGATTTCAAACCTTTCTTATATTATGTGAATGGTCAAAATGCTCAGCATCCCCTTAGCTGGCACCTCCTAATATGTATTCTCTTCATGATACTCAATGGCTTTCTCATGCTTGAATGTCCCTACAAGTGGGCCTCAGATATTTCCTAGGTTCAACTTACAGCTTGTTTTATGAGCCAAATTCAGGAGAAAAGAATAGTTGTGATGCACGTAACTGATGGTACACACGTTTACCCAGAAATCTTTCCAACACTTCCCTTCAGCTGTCTGAAAGATCACTTCCTTAACTGGTACAGATTAAGTATTCCACATCTCTAGAAGTGATGTTTCTGCATTTCTGTAAATAACATGCACTTTTCCAGGATGTCTGTGATTAGATGTAGGCCAGATGAATTCATTCTGGGACAGCATAAGTCTGCGTTGCTGAAAAAAAACAATCCACCCTCTCTACCAGAGGTTATTTTTCTACTGTCCCCACACTGCTCCTGCCTCCCTCATATCCTTTTTTATTCTACAACAGGTGTCAGAATACTGCAGCAAGTTAAAATTAACAATTTTGTTAATGGGTCACTTTAGTCAAATTCACCACATAGACACGTGAACATTTGTGCTGGCAGCAAAGCAATGGGTAATGTAAGAGCAGGACCAGCAGACAGGAAGCCAGAACACAATGTTTAAAGTAAATTAATTTTTTTTAAGAGATGAATGAAATTCTGCAGCGCAAAATCCCCCAAAATGGTATTTAAAAATGATCAGCAGTGGTCCTGCTGGTTCCCTTTACATTCCCAGCTAAGTCAGTCCTACCATTCAAGGAGTGGAGATCACTTTCTCAGAAATATTTTTGAGTGTTAACATCTGTCAGCATCTGGGAAAATACCCACTGCATATTTCCAACTTTTGATTAAAAAAACAAGCCACAGACTTTGCCCTAGGTGCTCTCAAGATTACAAATGAGAGGAAACAGCTACTACTTCTCTACAGAGCAGGTGGGCAAGTAGACTGCAGGAAGAGGTGAATGGCTCTGTCATCACTCCCCCCGTAAGCCAATCAATGTGATGGGCTCACACGGTATAACCTGTGCAGCGTCACTTCTTTTCACCCCAGATTTAAGAGAGAATGAGAAGCCATCACTCATAACCAGCTTCTGTGGCTCTCCAGAGCAAATGATGTGCTCTCCCTTAACTACTTTAGCCCTCCTGGTTCTCTTTATAAGGTGTTGCTTCTAAACCTGAATTTTTTTCCTCACTGAGCTGTTTTCAACTTTGCTTCACAAGACAGTGCCTGAAACAAAGATGGGGGGTGGTATTAATGCAATGTCAGGGCTGAGCACTGAGGAATCCAGTGAGAGTCTCTGAGTAAAGAAACAGTTTTTCCTTTTTCTTTTTGGCATGGTTTCCATTAGCAACTAGTAGATTGTAATCAGAATTTGATTGGAAAGGATCACATTTTTTCAGTTTCATTGCACAGCAGCAGACCCTGTTTTTCTTGAAATCATGTGAAAAGTGGCCTTTAAACTGATGCTGCTGAATGAGAAGGAATCCGATGACTTCCTATTCTAAATCTGCAAAGTAGAGGCAAAGTTTTAAAAGAATTATTTATAATTATTTCAATCTTTATGCCACAACCAGAGGGGAGTCCCTGACTGAACTTGCAGTGGAAGTACCCTGCTGATTTGCTGCATGGCCTCTATGGTAAAGCTCTCTTACATATTTTTAGCAGACTGTCAGCCATACTTAATGAGAAAAAGATCAACCTCTCACATGATTCATAAGCACTGTGTAAGAAAACAGGCCAAACACAAAATTTTACATTTTGTGTGGAGTGAAAAATTCTATAATCTTAATGATTTTCCTGCTGCCAATAACAGCAAAAATGGAGCATAGTATATTCTAATTATTCTTTTTACCATATAGTAAGAAGGTAATACATGGAAAAGTATGAATGATTTGTTTATCACAGTAGATTTTGGAATATCTATAAAGCACAGCTGAAGATTGTAGACTTTGCAATAAAATGCAGCTTTCAAGCAGTTGCTTTCAAAAGGATTGATAGTCTTTATTTAAGATTTTCTCCTGCTTAAAATTCATGTGTAAAAACAAAAATGCACTGTAATTGAACACCATTGGTGGTTCTTTAATATATACATTTCTCCTCTTATTTACCAATAATCTGACAGAGCTCCTTGTCATGCCCTGGATTTGTAGGATACTCTGACAAGAAAGAAATGCTTCAGTAACAGATATTGCATATTCCAAACAGAATAATTTAATCATCTGCAATGTGCATATCTGCAGAACAGAAAGTTTTAAAAGGAAAACCACACAAAACAAGAAAAAAAAGATTAAGGATTATAGAGAAATTAAATGGAGTCAGAATATAAAATGAGAGGGAAAATAGATGATATAGAGGTTGACAAAGGAAGAATGTGTGCATGTAAATACAAGTAACGGGGCACTTCACTGGAAGAACAAACACAAAATCCTCAAAGCTCAGGAAACTTCCTAATTTAAAAAGGCGGACACCCAGCTAGCACAGCTGGTTCACACATTCCCTGGGGAACTGTATACATGTATATTACCACAGTACTCTCTGCTCCCTAACATTCTGCAATTCATAATGATTCCTTGTGACAGTCCCACATTCAAGTGTAACTGAATTCAGTGTGATGACTCTATGAATTATTGCCTACAGAAGCAAAACTGTGTACTAGAAAACTGACCTAAATCTCTTGCACTGTGTGCCACTAGTTGAGCAATCTTTCACAGCAGTATTCAAAAAAAAAGTATTATCCTGTATCTTTTCATACTGAATAAAGTATCAGACTGGGAAATGATGAGCACCCGCTATTTACCGGTTAACAATATCAATGGTATTACGTATCAATTAATAAAAACCCTACAGTCCTACTCTGCTGACTCATGTAAAAATATAGACGATTTATTTTCAGAAATGATAGCAATACAATATAATAAAAAAACTCTCAAAACCCAAAAGATAAAATAACATGTAGGACTGCACATGCCCGTGACAAAAGGACATTGCATATTAAAACAAGCAGCCTTAAGAGCTAAAGGTATGTGGATTTACTTTCAGGTGCTGATGTTTTGGAAGCATTGAAACTGAGAAAAAAGGGAAATTAAAGTAAGTCACAGTGATAGCCCTTAACATTGCAGCAGTGAAAAATATGGAAATGTAGCACATCTGCATTTGTTCAGAAATCATTCAGAAACTGTTATTGAACTGTAATGTAAATTTTATGGGGTGAAGTTCTGTCTTTAAGAAACACTAACGAAAAATCCCATCCAGTTCAATAGGAGTCACTGTTCTTTATCATTTATGCTCTACAGTTTGCAATCCAAAGGTAACAATTACTTTCCTCTCTGAAAGGGACAAATGTTTTGGGTTTTTTAATTTTATTTTTTTAATAATTTATTCTTAGGCAATTTTAAGTATTAGCTCATCAATTTTTTTTTTTTTGTAAGAGCCGTATAGCCATCAACTTAATTTTAACAGAATGACTAATGACAAAAAAAGCTGTACATTCATGTTATGTGAACCAACAGAGTTCACTGCCGTCTTATTTTTAAATTAGTTCCTCAGCCTATGAACACTAATACTGAAACCATAGCAGCTACTTCTGTTCATAAAATAAGTTTTTCCCTTTCTCCTAGTGTCGGCTTCAACACTGACCTACATGTACCCACAGTTTAGAAAGACCATTTATTTCACTGCCTGACAGACAATTTTGTTGTGTAACCTTGTAGGTTGTGAAGAACACACTGAAGTGATTTAAAGATGCACAAAACCAACAATTCAGCAATGGTATTTTCTGACCAACATGAGACAGAATTTCTAATGGAATAAAGTTTTAGGAGAACATCAACTTTCCAGCTTAGCACAAAATATTTAGTATGCTACACAGTTCCATATAATTGGCATGAACAGTCTCCACAATATTATTAATGAGACACAAGCTCAGTAGTGACCTGATATCTGATTAACATT
>VWZG01009263.1:2393-28759 GCA_013396735.1 Grallaria varia | reverse complement strand
AAATTTCCTACAAGTGTTCC
This sequence comes from Grallaria varia, assembly GCA_013396735.1. Taxonomy (NCBI): domain Eukaryota; kingdom Metazoa; phylum Chordata; class Aves; order Passeriformes; family Formicariidae; genus Grallaria; species Grallaria varia. The sequence continues at coordinate 28,739 of VWZG01009263.1, read as the reverse complement.
TACCCTCAGAAATGCTGAACTGGATATTTCTAGGGAGAGGTAGAATTTTCCAAGGAGACGTTACTCTTCAATTCACAGCTTATTTAAATTATGGAGGGAAAGAAGTATGGACTAGGCACTTGAATTTCAGTACTCTCTCATAAGTTTTGAAGTCAAGTTTATGTTGTTTTAAAAACATGATGCTTGGTGAGTATTGGATGCCTATTGCATATGTATTTTAATAAAAAGGATCTTGTTTCCTCTGGACCCCTTGTAATGCCTGTGAAGTCTCAAACCCAGAATTATTCATTTTTTCTTGCTTTTTCAGTTTCAAAGTGTCTGCAATAATATGAGGACTGTGTTGTACCCCACAGATTATATTGCTGTGACATCTGTCTATCCATCTGCTGTAGTTTCCATAATTCACTAAAGCCAATCTACAGATTATACTGATGTTTAACCTTACTGAAAACCCAGAATAAAATCAATAGTAACTAGCAAAAGGATAAAATGGACACGGGCATAAAAAAAATTTATATATAATTTAAAGTATACACAAATTAAAATAACCCTAAGTAGTGTTCCAGGGGTTTTGTGCACTAATAAATTGAAATTATTTCATATTCTGTATTGTACACTAAACATCCATGTAAGCATGTTAGCACTCCTATTTCAGGGGAAATACCATGAAAAATAAATCATGGTAATAAAAAGTAGCTACACACTTTTGTTTCCTGAAGACACCTTAATCACTTAATGTTAAATATTCCAGTTATTTAATCTCCAATATTTTAATCAAAGGTTTCTTTTCTTTGTGAACCTGTATTGTTTGTTGAAATGAACATGTTCCTATTTTATTTAAATTAGTTTGAACAATTATAATTGTGTTGCTTGTATCACCAAAGACAAAAGTTTATCAGTTACGGCACATGGGTAGTTGTAATAACTTTGTGCGGTATGATGCCAACACAATGCTTTCAGAATCCCAAAATATATAATCTTATTAATGCGTGTCCATTTGGGATATGAGTATTACTGAGAAGACATCTCCTTTCAGTGTAGCTTCCTCTGGAGAGGGAAACCCAAGAGCAGGAAAAGATCCCCTAGTGCTCCACATTTTACTGCTGGACAAGAACCAAATGTTATTGTAGAGAAGCCAACAGCACTGCTATAGTACCACCACTCCCACTAGGGGGAAAAATGAAGCCTTAAACTGGACAATGGTTGAAAATACGGTATGGGAAATAAAAAAGACAAAGGTTTCTATACAAAGTATCACCACCCGACCCATGTATTTACAGGAAATTATTATGATGAAGCCTGCTTTGAAGTTCTTTGCAGATCTGCAATGTATTTATGTGTCTAACGCATATGTTTCCCGGCTTTTCGGGGATAAAAATTGCAAATCCGATTTTCACTTGTGCCCTATGTAGTAGGAGAGTCTGGCCACAGGGTGGTACACCAGCCATGTTTAACTGAAGGCTTCGGGGTTGCATCAGGCAGCTCTGCTGTGCCCTCAGCCAGCTCCACTCCACCCGCAACAACAGACTGCAGGGCTCAGAATAACTGGCCAGGAGCCAAAGGCATAAATTGCCAAAAAAAAAAAAAGACAGAAAAATCTCACAGAAAAACCTGAGAATCTACTTGTGAATGCTGATAATGTGGTGGTACTAATACTACATAAATGCATTTATCTGTTTACCTACAATTTAAAACATTAAATAAGGCTTTATTTTTAAAGAATACATTTTCCATTTCATCTGACTAACTAGGAAAAAAATCAAACTAGGTAAAAAGAACTTGTTTCCAGTCAATAAACTTTAGGTTTGGATTTCAGGTTAAAGAGAATCTGTACTGTGTCAAATGTGAGATGAAAAAAATACAACTTCTGGCATTGATACATTTTCTATATCAATAAGAATGAAAATAAACACCTGAAATATTAACTTCACTCTTTTATTGTTTTCCTACTTACATTAAAATATTTTGTTAGCCCACTCAATAATTGTAAATAAATTACAGGGGTTTCTACCTATTAACTAATTTCAACATCTGCCTTCTTTGCCACTGTCCACCTTTTCAATTAAAAAAAAAAAGAGTATTTCAATTTCACAGTTACGTTTTCTAGGCAAGAGGGATAGTCAGTGATTTAAGATAACTGCAAACAGTTTTCTTGGGTACTAGGATCTTTTTAAAAAGAGCTAAGTAAGAAATATTAATTCCTACACTGATTCCTTTGCTTTGACTCATGGATGAAATTCTGGTTGTGGATTTAAGTGATATTGTGGAATTCAAAAGTAAATTTAATTTAACTGGAATGTGACCATTTAGAAACGCAATAGTATTTAAAATTGCTTTCATAAAGCTTTTCTGAACTCAGCAATGTATGATGAGACACAAAAGGAAGCATTTTCTAAGAGACGTTCAACCATATTGTCTGTGTCATAGGTGATTAATGCTTCCTCCTGCATCCCCTAAGATTTTCCTTTAGAGTTCGTTCAGTCTAGAGCAGGGCTCCATCTCATATCAAGTGAAAACAAAGGAAGCTTTTTTTGCCTCAGCATAGTTAATGATATTTTACCATTTTTAACCATTGTGCAGGATTCTATAAAATAGAAATGCAGTCATCTCATGGAACCTACCTCTTTCACACGATCTGCCAAGGTACCCCGTGCCAGAGCAATCACAAACATATCTGTTCCACCCATCCCTGCATACACCATTGTTTTTACAGGGGTTGCTAAGGCAAGGTTTTGCAGTTTCTCTTGAGCATGAGGGTTTTACACCAGCTGTGCTTTGAATTTCAGCCATCTGTCGAATATCTTTGCTTTGACCATCAATAAATAAATCTCTAATGCAGCCGACGTATCCATAATTGAGAAGTGCTGTCCACACCTCTGTTGGGAAGACGAGGCCTGCTTTATTTTCTGGTAAGCCTCCAAGATATAAGTCATCATCCAAGTCAAGGATTTCACTTTCCCCCGGTGCAGTATATGGTGTACGTAATGTGTTCACAGATATGGTCCCTGAAAAGACAACAAAATGAATGATTTTCAAGACCTTTAAAAGATTCTGATAGTGCTTTTTTACTCATTCATCTGCATGTTACATTAGCTCCTGACAAATAGCTCTGATTGAAGCATAGGTATTTTATTTGTACAGCTACGCAATCGTGGATACACTTCACTATTCTAATGTAGTACAAATACTGTCAGGAAGTGAATGATGTAAAAACATTCATGTACAATATCGCATGATCACAATATGAAAAAAAAAGAAACAAAACCAAAAAAACCCAGTCAAAATCACCTTACCAATGTTGTAGGAGAAGGGGGAATGCAGTTAAGAGTTATTTTCAGAAATATCCTCATTGTGCAACAATGGCAAAAATCTTCACTACCTCATATGTGCTTCAAAAGATTAAGGCTGAGGCTGCATTGATACGTTGCAACCTGGGAGGCAAATCTGTGTCTTTGGTTTGGATCCAAAGACACAGTATTTTAAAATACTCCCATCACTTTCAGTGGGCTTTGGATAAGACTTTTCTTTACATGCAGAAGGAAAATACTCTCATCATCTGCCAGGTAGGCAATCATTAAGAAGGTAGTGTTGTGCTCCCAGAGGGAAAATCAATGCCTCTGACACTTACCTCGAAATCTGTGCATGTTACAAAGAGAGGGAGAGAAAATATATACAGAACTTCAGGAAACCAGAAGTATCTTTTCAATTTAAGTTTAAAAATAAAATAAACAAAATTAAATCTAAAATAACGCCCTTTTTTAACAAAGCATCTGAAAAAAAATAAACTAATCAACTTCAAGGATCCTTTTTGGTTATACATTTAAAAAATAATGAGGTACACAATTTTTACAATTTGAATAAACAGAAAAACAAGTTTAGTACATGAAGTCACAAAACATACTTATGTCAAATTTGACTTTATTTTTAAGTAAAATCACTTGAAAAAAAAAAATCTTCATGAAGATCTACACAGAAGTGACTCCTTATCATTCTATGTGCATTCAAAAGCAAACAAAATATAAACCAAAACATCATATAGGTCACCAGACTACTATAATGGACCAGTCACATCATGTAACAGTTATCTCCTGAACATGCCATTAAAAATGTGTTAATGATGACAGACACTGAAGAATCACATTCACCATGATAAATTTGTCATATATACATACACAAAACTAACATGATTCACTATCCCCACTGTTAGCCTGGAACAGATTCCACAAGATAACACCGATTATCAAAAATGTTTCCACTGTGGTAGAAGCTGCGCACAGGAATAAGAAATCCAGATTATTTCTTTTTTTAGCATACATACTAAAATGTGAGTTTTAAGCAAACAAAGGCAGGTCAGAAAAAGATCATTCTCTTACTCGGATACATCCTAGAATCTAGGCTTATATTTTAGCAATGGACTCCTCTGGAAGCTATATTTTTTCTGTTCTTTTGTTGGTTCGATAGGTTAACTTCAACAACACGGACAGAATGAGTAACTAAAGAATTTGGATCATTTGTGAAAGCTCTTTGGGGTAAAGATCTCAGGAGGTCCAACTCCCATGTGAGACTTGAGACACGTATTTTAGAAGAGCTGGATACCACTACAAACAGTCTCCCTACTAAAAGAAGACACCTAAAAAAGATAAAACAAAGGTTTGCAAAGCATTTTCACATCTTTATAAGCACATTTAAAGAATGAGAATCTGGTAAGTTTTCCCTTTTATGTATAATCAGAAATGTGTTAATTGAACAATCACATAGATGTAAAAATGAACTTTCAGTCTTAACTGTAAGAGATAGGCATGTTGAAACAAGATTCTTTTTCTTCCAAATCTCCATCTGCTTAAAACTGATAAGATTATTATGTTTTGCTAACTCTAAAGATTTGTATTACTGCTCAGATTCTCAAAGCAGAACTTGGCACTCGTATGGAACAGTTGCTATAGATTTCACCTTAGGCATTCAAGCATAAACATTTTGAGGTTTGATCTTATTACTCAGCTGCATCAAACAACGACACCTGTGAGTGACTTGTCACACCAAGATAGCTAACTTTTCAGAGAACATCAGGGCCAAGGATGGCTAAGAGACAATAGATCATTTCTCCTTTAAAAAAATAAAAGATGCTGTAAATATAAATCATACTTGTCCTCACAGTATTTCTTACTGCCACTGTTGCTTGCTCCCATCTGTTGCTGTACAGGCTAATTTAGGACCAAATGCTTTAAACCGATGTTCAGGCAGCACCCACTTGTGCACCCACACAAGTTAACTCGCTGCAGCCTCCAGCCCCAAGCTCATGAATGCTGTTTTCTATTGGACAGAGACATTTATATTTCCAAGACATTCAAGATGACTTCTAAGACTCCTTTTCTTGTTTATTTTCAATGCACAGGGAAAGACAGGTAAATCTCTGCCAGTGTAGCTGCAACATTACACGGTGTTCCAAGCAGATGCTTTCCAAGCACAGGAGGCTTAGAAAGGGGCATGATAAAGGGAGCTGTAGATCACCACCACCCTCTGGTGACTGTGACTTATAGTTAAATGATGGACTGAAACAGGAAATTTTATTTCGGTAAGTCATAAAGGATTACCTGGGAGAGAGCTTAAACATTATTTTGAATAGTCAGCAACAGCTACTTAAATAAATGAACTTTTCACCTTCCCAAAATATGAAACCCCATAAAACATGCCCTGGGAGAAGTCCTCTGAAATCTTAGTGCAATCACAGCATCTAATGACTATGGGGAGAAAAACATGTCAGGAAACAACTCATCTGTGCATCTTTTTCATGAAGGCCATGAAATCTCTATTACACCGCTGGACTACCTTCAATTTACTGCTGGACAAACCCATGACATTTCAACTGACTGCCATACTCTGTGCATTATCCTCAATCAAAATACTGTAAATCACCTCTCTTTAATTCTTTCAGTTGAAAGCTACACTAAGGCACATAGCACCTTCAAAAGGCCCAAGGCTGTTATATAGGAGCCTAAACAAAATATCATGTAGCGCACTGTCTAGAACAAGAACTAGAGCTATAATACAGATAGGCAGTAGTCTAGCTAAAAGCAGACAAGCCATGCCTGGGCACCAAGTTTCATGCTGTCAGTTATCAAGTTGTCCTACTTTCCAGCTGAACTTCTAATAGCATGTCCAGGCAATCGTATATCCCTTGATATCCAAATTACCTTTTATGTGTCTCTGACAGGTAATGCAAACTTTACTCACTAATTGCTTTGTAAATGCAGGTGAAAACATTCCAACAAAAATAAGCGGGAATAAAAAAAAAGTATTCCAAACTACAGTAAACATTACGAGGTCTTGTAAATATCCTAAAATGTCATGTAGAACTCAAGCTCATAGAACATGGGCGTAGAGAAAATAAATGATGGCTCTATATCAACACTTTTGGATTCACAGAGCACCCAGAGCTGTGACAGGAGCGTGCTGCTTTATCTTGGTGAGGCTTTTTGGGTTTTTGTTTGCTTGTTTGTTTGTTGTCCTCTCGGTTTGTTATTGTTTTGGGGTTTTTGGTTTTTGGTTTTTTTATAGCCTCTCCTCTTTCTTGAGGGAAACTTTTGAATTTCTACTGAAAACATCTCCAGTTGAACCTCATGACAATGGTAGATGCTACCTCAAACTGGGGACTGTAAGGCACACCCCCTTTGACAGATTTCAATTCTACTTTCTCTGGGAATTATAGGCAGATTAAAAGGAACTGTTTTGTCAATTCATTTGGATGTTTCTACTTATGAATGACAAGAGGTATTACTTTCCATAGAAGCAGAAAGAAGGAAAGCTAGTGGAGCATACAAATGTCTTCAGTGGCCAGAGCAAGAAAAGGTTAATAAATTGCCCTGCAAAGATACTCTAACATCAATCCTTCTCAAAACAGAATTGACAAGAGGAAAGAATGGGACACATCTCATTTTACAAAATAAGCTAGAGACAACAGATATGATGAGGAAGCAGGAGATTCAGAGGAGCACTGGCTACTCAAGAGAAAACTATATTCTTAAATAGTAACATCTCCGTAGTAAGAACCATCCTTCAAGTTCCATTTTTGCATACTACCTTGCATAACAGCACCCATAATCAGATCAGTGGTGATACTATTTCTTTGAAAAGAGCAATACTGAGACAATAATGCCTGCCAGGAAACAAGCAGCTTCCTTGCAAAGTTTTTTTTAATATTCAAAAGAGAAAACATTGTCTGTATTTCTATCAGAAAAAGGAAGAAAAGGAAAAATGCTGATAGTACATGGTTTGTCCAGCCTGAAAGTAGAAAAAGGGAATGAATGAAAGACAAGTGGGGTGACTTATCTAGTACAGTAATTCATGATCCAGCTTCACAAATAGCATTTCTAGTCTCCAGAAACCAGACATAAATTTAAGGACCTATGGATGCTCTGATTCTGCAGCATTTTACCTGAGAATACAGTGCAATTTAAAGACTCAGAAACTCCTTTATGTATTGGAAAAGTAGCTTCAAAAAAACTAATGAAATTGTGGTTTTCAGCAAGAATTATTGACCTTAAGAGTAACTGATTAGCGAGCAGTGCTTCACAGGAAGAGTCTACAATATCAATCAACAACAACACACATATGAGCTAAATGAGACATATATTGGGGGCTATAGAGAAGTCTGTTGTACTGCTTTACTGAGCATTGATAAAGTTTTATTTGGACTGAGAAAGATGTAGATCAGTCAAGGAGACTGCAGAAGGTGATAATAAAAGTGGTCAATAGCTACAGAACAAGATATATATGGATAGGAAACAGCTGGTGTTTCTTAGTCTAAACTGGAGACTGGCATAACATTCAAATCATAAGTATTAGAGAAGTATGACAGGGGAAAAATGTCATGTACTTTGTGCCTGCTATGGACAAGAAAATTATGGGGAAAATGGCTTGTTGTGCAAAGAGAAGTATTCAGATTATGAATGATTACATGTGAAGGTTGTACAGTGCCCACTGTTGAAGTTAACACCTGTCAAGATTTACGCAAGTACATTATCACTGCTTTCGCTGGAGGGATAAAATATTGGACGTCTCAAGGTCGCCCCATCTCAGTTTTATTATGAGCTTATGAATAAATGAAAAACACTAAGCGGATCATTGGAAGATTTTTCCTTCAAATGCATTATCAACCCATTCACCAAAATATGCAACCTATTAACATTTGTTGAAATGGGAATGTGGTAAACTGACAGTTCTTAAAAGGTTAAAAACATGTGCAAAGTAATATATAGAAGTGTGTATGTAGAAGAAAGAACCTGCAACACAATACGTGTAATTGATATCAACAAAGCACTGCTTATAGTGAGGTACTAATTACAGTTAAGCTCTAATTACATACTCTAGAAATAATTCCTGGTATTCAAGTTGAAATTCTAAGTTTAGTTCAAATTTTCAGTGACTTAGCCCTTAAATGCTACCTACCTTTGAATACATTCTGATGCATTCTGTTTTACACTGCCCTACACAATTGGAGGTTGACAAGAACAGTAAGTTTCCTCTCTGATTTCACTGTGTAATGATGATTTCCAGACAATGAACGGTGGTTTAGTAAAAAAACACTTGCATGGTTATCTTTGAATATGGAAAACAGTTTAACAAAATTTTAAATAATACTTAAGTCTCAGAAAATAGTTATTAAAACTATTTCTACTGTGTTACAAGAAACACTGTGAGCAAAGACCTTTACAGCTGCTTCATGATCAGTTTTTATTTAGTTGGGAGGTTTGGGGTTTTTTTCCCATTCCTTTTCTGCAGAATTAGCAGTACTGTTAAGAGCAGAACAGACAAACATTTCCCTTAGGTATGAGTTAATGAGCCTCTCCAATCATATTCATTATCTCAGCAATTTACTTTTTCATGAGACTGTGTATAAGAAACTAAATCATATTTCTAAACTTTTCTCAATCCAGATCAGTTAAGAAAATTGTAAGTACAGCTACTACAACTATTCTGACCTCTGTGCTTACTTGATGTGGCCTATTTAGCTGCTTTTTGTGCCCAGGAAAAACATTTGCATATAAAGAAACAGTGAAAAATCAGAGCAAGGTATGAATTTTTACATCTTGTGTGCTAAAGCAGGATATAATAGCTGCGGTGAGGACTGTGACCACAGCATACAGCCCATGGCCAAGACAGGGCACATGCAAAGCAGCTATGATGCTACTGTCCTTCACAGGGATTTGGGACATACAGTTCAGGAGTAATGGGGGGAAATTCAACTCATTAGGACAGGACACAGCAGTTGGGAACCAGGTCATGTCCTCTGCTGCATACCTAGCAAGAAAGATGCACCAGTGGAGAAGGTACAAAATCTTCCTTTACTTAACCCTGAGAAATATGACTTCAGGAGCTCCTTCTTACCAAAGATCGGCTTTTTCGGTAAGGAAGCACTCAGAGTAAGTCATGGGATTATAGACTGGAAAACTTCTGTAAGAATAATAGGTCAAAAGTTCCTTCAGCAAAAGGAAATTAAAAGGCATTGCCTCTTTTCTCTTCCTTGTATCTCTCAAAATCTGAGGAGATTGGCAGAATTGCCAGTGAACAGGTCCCAGATAATTATAATTTAAGAGTATGTTCTCATTTCTTACATCTCCCTTCCCTCCTCCACTGCAGTCCCCAACACGCAATGGCAAAGTCAGTGGTTTAGAGTGAATGCTCTCTGTGACTGAGAGTCTGGAAGAAAGCAAAGAATGAAAAATAAATCTAGTACTTGCTGATCCAGCTAATATGAAAGTCAAGAAAATTAGCAAAGCTCCTTGAGAAATGTCACAGCATTGTACTAGCAGAGGCAAGTGCTCCACATTGGATTTGAAGGCTAGGAGCAAAAGGTTGCAAGACATTAAACTTAAGTAAAAAGAAAATCATCACTTTTTATTTGAGCTACTTATTCATTAACAGAAGAATCTCTTCCTTTATACTTGATAGACATGGAAGTATGTGGTCAACAGCAAAAAGAAAGTCACAGAAAAGCACATTTTTTTTCGTATACAAGGTATATTCATTAACTTGGATAAAAATTCTGAAGGTAAGCAAGTGAAAAGTAATTATCTTCATGTGATATCCAGTAAGTTTAGTTTGAGCTAGAGAAAAGAAACCAAAAAGCACCCTGGAATAGTAAAGTTAATTTTATTATTCATGGAAAAAAATACACCCACAATGCATAATGAGATGAACAACTCCAAGAGATGGTGAAGTTATGAACACAAGATGGTGGAGTTTGAGATCCTCAGGGCAATGAGGAGGGTGCACAGTAAGCTCACTGCCCTGGACATCAGGAGAGCAGATTTTCGCCTCTTAAAGGACCTACTCCACAGAGTCCCATAGGAAAGTGCCCTAAAGGGCAGAGGGGCACAAGAATGCTGACTGATATTCAAGGATCATTTTCTCCAAGCTAAGGAGCGAAGCATCCCGACAAAGAAGAAATCAAGCAAAAATGCCATGAGGTCACCATTGATGGATAAGGAGCTGCTGAGCAAACTCTGAGCAAAGCAAGGTTTCAGAAGGTGGAAATGAGGACAAGTGGCCTAGGATGAACACAGGGAAATTGGACAAGAAGCTAGGAATAAGGTTAGGGAACCCAAGGCCCAGATAAAATTGAGTCTGGCCAGGCATAGCAAGGATGACAGGAAGGGCTTCCACAGATCATCAGCATGGCAGGCTTTGCGAATTAAGACTCGGGAAGGGCTCTACCCACGCTTGCAGCAAGCGCATTGATGGCTAAAAAGGCCAATGCGAGATAGCCAAGTCCAGTTGCAAAAGGCGCAGCAGAAAGTCTCCATAGGCGGTGTTGGCGAGGCACGGTTCTTTCTGTGTTGTCTTTTCTCCTCGAGACTGATTCTGCGTGCATTCTCAAAGGAAGCAACAGCGTTACGGACTGTGTGTCTCCATGCCTCCCGATTGGAGGCCAGAGTGGGCCATTGATGGTAGTCAATATGGCCAAGGCTGAGGTATTGTTTCAGAGAGTCCTTGTATCTCCTCTTTGGGGCTCCTCTCTTGTGGCAGCCGGTGGGAAGTTCACCATAGAGCACGATCTTAGGGAGGCGGTGATCCTCCATCCTGGAGACGTGCCCTGCCCAGCGCAGCTGCGTTCTCAGCAGCATCGCCTCAATGCTGGTGACTGCTGCCTGTTCAAGGACAGACACATTGGTTACGTAATCAGACCAGTGGATGTTCAGGATAGTGCGGAGGCAGCGCTGATGGAAGCGTTCGAGGAGACGCAGATGGCGGCGGTAGATGACCCACGATTCAGACCCATATAAAAGAGTGGACAGCACAACGGCTTTACAGAAACTAATCTTCATACTTTTCTTCAGGTGTTTATTGCACCAGACCCTTTTATAGAGTCTTCCAAAAGCACTGTAGGCCTTTGCTAACCTGTTGTCTATCTCTTGGTCAACCTTACCATCTGAGGAAATGATGCTTCCCAGATAGATGAACTGCTGGACTGACTTGAGTTCTGATTCACCTATGGTGATGTGGAGGTGATGGAAGGCTTCCTGAGGTGCAGGTTGGAAGAGAACTTGTGTCTTCTTCAAGCTGACTTCCAGCCCAAAAAGCTCAGCAGCCTCTGCAAAGCAGGATGTTAAGCGCTGCAGAGCTGCTTCAGGGCTTCCACACATATGTGAGAAATAATATGTGAGCCCTCTCCAGAAAGAAATGGAAGACCTGGCTACTGTGGATAAAGAAAAGGCTGAGGCTGTCAATGACTTCTGTGCCTCAGTCTTCAGTGGCCAGTGTTCCAGCCATGCTGCCCAAGACAAGAAAGGCAAATGCAGGGACTGGGAGAACGAAGGTACAAAGCCCACTGTGGGATTGGTTTGAGACCATCTGAGGAACCTGAATGCGCACAAATTCACAGGTTCATGGGACCTGATGAGATTCATCTGCAGGTCCCGAGGGAGCTGGCAGATGAAATTCCTAAGCCACTATCCATTATTTTTGAAAAATTGTGGCTTTCAGGTGAGGTCCCCAGTGACTGGAAAAGGGGAAACATAACCCTCATTTTTAAAAAGGGGAAAGTGGAGGAGCCAAAGACCTACATACCCATCAGTCTCACCTCTGTGCTAGGCAAGATAATGGAGCAGATGCTCTTGGAAACTATACGAAGGCACATGGAAAACAGATGTGATTGGTAACAGTCACCATGGCTTTACAAAGGGGAAATTATGCCTGACAATTTGGTGAGCTCCTATGACAGGGCTACAGCACTGGTAGAAAGGGGCAGAGCAACTGGCATCGTGTATCTGAAGTTATGCTAAGCATTTGACACTGCATGACATCCTTGTCTCCAAGTTGGAGAGACATGGATTTGATGGATGGACCACTCAGCGGATAAAGAATTGGCTATATGGTTGTACACAAAGAGTTGTGGTCAATGGCTCATTGTCCATGTGAAGACCAGTGACGAGTGGAGTCCCTCAGGGGTTGGTACTGGGGCCGATACTCTGGGATCAAGAGCACGCTCAGCAGGCTTGCTGATGACACCAAGCTGTGTGGTGCAGTCAACATACTGGAGGAGAAGGGATGCCATGCAGAGGGACCTTGACAAGCTTGAGAGGTGGGCCTCTGTGAAATTCACAAAGTTCAACAAAGCAAAGTGAAAACTCCTATACTTGAGTCAAGACAATCCCAGGCACACCTACATGTAGGGTGGAGAAATGATTGAGAGTAGCCCAGCAGAGAAAAACTTGGGGGTGATGCTTGACGAAAAACTCAGTATGAACAGGCAGTGTGGGCTCACAGCCCAGAAAGCCAGCCAAATCCTGGGCTGCATCAAAAGCAGCATGGGCAGCAGGTTGAAGGAGGTGATTCTCACCCCCTATTCTGCTCATGTGAGAGCCCATGTGGAGTACTGCATACAATTCTGGTGCCTCCAACACAAGGAGGACATGGAGCTGCTGGAGCAAGTCCAGAGGAGGACCACAAAGTTGGTAAGAGGACTGGAGCACCTCTCCTATGCAGTCATGATGAGAAAGTTGGAGTACTTCAGCCTGGCCAAGAGAAGGTTGTGTTGAGACCTCATACCAACATTCCAGTTTCTGAAGGCGACCTACAGGGAAGGGACTCTTCATCAGGAACTGTAGTGATACAACAAGGAGTAAAGGGTATTAACTGAAAGAGAGGGAAATTAGGCTGGATATTAGAAAGAAATTCTTTACTGTGAGGGTGATGAAATACTGGAACAGGTTGCACAGGGAGTCTGTGGATGCCCCAGCAATGTCAGTGTTCAAGGCCAGGTTGGATGAGACCTTGAGCAACCTGGTCTAGTGGGAGGTGTCCCTGCCCATGACAAGGGGAGTTGGGCCTTGATGATCCTTAAGGTTCCTTCCAACACTCAACATTCTATAAGTCATGAAGAACTAATCTAAATACTTAACACATCAGAACTTCATGAGCCAATCAGAAGAAAATAGGAGAATATAGTTGATTCTTTACTTAATTGCTAGAAAGTAATTTTACTTGGTTCAATCTGATGGTCATGATTCTACTCAGCTAATATTCTCATTAAGAAAAATAACAGCATTGCCAGTGTTATTGGTACTTCTCCTACTGTAAAGTATTGATGTATGTATTAGAATAACAGAAAAACTTTGCTATCTGGTTCAGACTGCAACTCAAAATTCAGTTTGTGAATCCATAAGCCTGTATATTTTATCACGTATTCCTGGTAGCAGTTCAATATTTTAGATTGAATAGGTATTATGGTCAGTTTTCAAGAGTGACAGGATAAATAAATTTCATTCAACTTGATCACAGGCAAGTAATCAGATGGATTAATTAGATTATTTATAATTCTACTTAAAAATATTATGCTGTTCTGGACACCAGGTTTATTTGTTTCCCAAAATTAATACACATTCTTGTTGATGTCCATCAACAGTTTTAAAAATTAAAGTATGCCCTAAACTCTCTTAATGGCTCTGTGAGCTACATTTTTTGTGAAGCAATGAAAATGCAGAACATACCTTCAAATGTAAACAATTGCTATGCATTTATTTCTTTACTTTATAGTTCTGCTGGCTTTGGATGTAAGAATAAACTTTGCTTTCAGCAGAGTCCCACAGGCATGATTATTATGGGATTTACTGCCTCTTATGAATCACTGAAACAGCACTTAAGAAGGAAGTCTGAAATGAAGATTGTAGTATAAATAATATAACTGCTGGATATTCCATCCCAACTGAGGATTTTGAGAAGCTGTGTTTTGTTGTTTGGTTAGGATTTATTTTCTTTTTTGGTTGGTTCGTTGTTTTTTGTTTTTGTTTTTGTTTTTTTGGTTGGGTTTTGTTCTTATTTGATTGTGTTTTTTAACCTCAAGAAGTGTAAATAAGCAATGGACATAATATAATAAAGAAAATCAAAATCTCTACAATTAGAATTTGAAGCCACACAGAACAGGATTCAATTTATTACTTTTTATAATTGTAGGGCAGATAAATTGAATTTGGTCTGATTTTCAGCATGGGTTTGACTGAAATCTTCAATTTAAACCTGAACCTATTATTTACTTGATCTGATTTGTGGGAAATAAGAAAATAATTCATAAACCAGTAACTTTTGGGGGGTTAAATTTCAGAAAGAAATTATATGTTATAAAAGTTATGGAAAAGGAGTCACCAGAAGGCAGAAAGTGGGGAAAACCACACAAAATCCAAAAGAAGAGGAGTTTACATTTTATAATACTGAATTTCAGAGTGTATATAAACTTCAGATTAAATACCAATATTAATCAGAATGTCCTTTGATGGACAGAATTACAAACTCATTACATTCCCCACTTCCTTCTTCTCCAAATCCTGGTATGAACTACAGGAATGATACCATAGAAGAGATTTGTCCTTCAATTAATGTATGCTGATTATTTACTTAAGTCAAGATATACACTCAAGATCAGATGCAGTTGAAACATAATGACAATTTCACTAATTAAAAGCTTTTTATGCCATAATATATTTCAGTAGCATAAGGAAGAGTTCACAAATTCTTTATTTTTACCCTTTTAAGTGAGATAATTTTTTTGAATAAACTACTACAGAACAGGAATCATACTGTCAGAATGCAGCAAGGCAATTATTTCTGTTTTGGCTGATATGTGTTGTTAGCCATTCATTAGCATATCTTTTAATTATGCTGAGACCCGCTGACATGATTGGAAGTTCTGTGCTGTTTCTGTGGGCCAGTTATTCCTTGTGTTGGGTATTACTTTCAATAATCCTTTTTCGTTTTACTTTTGTTCTTGAAATTTGCTACTTCAGCTATTTGGTGTAAGCAAGCACAGAGGGAGATTACAATTGGTTTTTCAAGTACACAACATGCTTATTTGCAAGATTAAGTACTTGACTACCCAATAATGTTAACAGAAGATATTTTATTCAGCAAATTACTGCATTCTGGTACCTGACAATAATGACTTCTTTTATTTCCCTTAATTTTCAGATGATGCACAACTCTAATTGTGGCAACATTCATAGGTACCCAGTATTCCCTTAGATACAACAGCAAAAAACATACTGAATGTTAAGAAAAAAAAACTTACCTGATCGTCCATCCCGTTGAAAATCCACATGGTACCATTCACCATCATTCACTTTCTTCTGCAAGGCTTTTATTTTTATAGTACCTGATCCCATGTCTAACAGCAGATACAGGTGGCCATCAAGCATCTCAATGGCAAAAAAGTCAACCTTCACCATCTGTGGATGTTTGGCATCTTTTTGGTGCCTTGGTTTTCCATGACTGAAAAGAATTAGGCCATTTGGCTCAGTTGTACGAAAATCAAATGATATTGAGCCTGTTTTCTTGGCATTCCACTTTGGCAAAGAGATGAATGACTCTGGTGTTTCAAATGTGATTGGATCTAAGGTTGCAACATTCTCACATTTAAATGCTACAACCCCATGAATCTTCATTTTAGGATCTCCTTGCTTGGCAAGTCGAGATAACTCCAACCTGACGTCATTATTTTTATATACAACCTGCAAGCAAAGCAGAGAAGTTACTGAGAGAAACCTGACCATTTTAACCAAACAGATATAATCCTGAATAGGCACATTATTTAAAGGATAATAATGATGATATATGAGATGATAATTTACATACACACAAAATTAAATAACTATTTTCATCGACTAATGATTTAATAATTGTTTTCATTAAACCAAACTGAGTTGCTCTAAAAATATCCCTACAGTTAATTCTAATAATCTGAAAGAATCTACACATAATTTGTACTATGAGTTACAAATCAGCGTGTGTGGCCTTGATTACTTAAAAGCCCTCTTTGCACAGCGATTCTGTAACAAAAGAAAATAATTAGATTCCTTCTTTCTCCAAACCCTTTGTCACTGTCTTAACCCTACCGTTCAGGTACAGAAAATGTACCAAGGTCAGATACCTCATAACTAACAACTTCTCAATTTGTCCTTGGGGCTGGGGAATAGTAACATTCACGGTAACCATTAAGCTATGAGATAGGCAAACTAGTATCATACAGATCAAAACAGACAAAACAAGGAAAACCTTTGAGCCTGTTCAATTGGACAGAAAATAAATCAACTTGCATATTTCCCCTGACTGAAGACTTTTCTGATGAAAATGAGAGACAATATTAGTTTTAAATCCAATTGACCTCTGCAGCAAATATTCTTGCATCAAATCACATTTTTACTTGCTCCAGATAAGTCTGTCATGATATAACCATTTCCCAGGGTTCTAGTCTTTATCAGTATATTCTGAAATTGCTGCTATTTCTGAGTTGCCCAGTATAGGAGGGCTGCTTAAATGAAGCTCCCTAATACCAAAGGAGTGCACAAGTATTTTGTCAATACTTCTAATTGTTCAGTAAATGATACACTCATGCTAAAATACCACTGAAGGGCTGACTATGACCCCATAGTTACAGAAGCTAAAACCTTCTTCTCTGTTACCAAGATTAAACTCTACATTAAAAAGCAATTTGAAGAAAAGGCAACAGCTCAGCAAAACCAAGCACTTTGTGCTGAGTCGTCTTCATCTACAGATCTATACCATTCAGGACTAGATCATGTCTGCCTCCTGATCCAATATTCCAGTCTAGTTGGAAGCTGTTCAGGGACCAATCACCGATTTAGACCTTACATCCCTATTAGTGGTTAGAAAGTGCTTATTGACTACTCAGGATAGAGCTCTGGATTAATTTCCTCCGAGACCTAGTTGGAACTCACATGAAACCCACTCTGACACACAGAAGAGGAAGACACAGGGGATGTGCTGCAGAACTGTGCTACTGTTAGAAATCAAAACACTAGCATACACACAGTCTAAGATGGCATACTCCATAAGGAATAGTTGTTACTGAAAAATGGTGTTTAAAGATAACAGAACACTAAAGAAATGATTGATACAGTGACAATTTTTTACTGTAAAAACTGCGTTCTTGCAAATTATATCATTATCCACCCTGCAAATTTCATCATAAGACATGGCAGAATTATTTCACTAAAGTTCTACTAAAAGCTAATAAATAAGCCTATTTTTTCATTTTATTACAGAGTTGAGTACAAGTAGTGCTGTTCCCATGGGAGCTGTGTCTCCAAAGACAACAGAGAAACCTCACTGTGGATTGCTGACAGCAGAAATGATACTCTGCCTCACAGAGGCAGATAATGTGTTGAAATCTTCAACTGAAGCCATCAGAAGTGAATAGAATTGGACTAAATTGTAACATTAGAGAGCAAGAATCCATATTTCCATTTATCAAATACATCCATAACACCTCAGATATTACAGAGAGCACCAAGCAATTAAGAAAAGTACTGGAGAATAAGTACATGCAAGTGATGTCCCTCTGGGGGTGCCTTTCTGTCTTTAGAGTGAAGACAGCCAAAAGGCAGCAGAATGCAGTGAGAAGCCAGTAGCCTGGAAGGTTACTTAGGTACATCTGGTCCCATGAAACATGGGCCACTTCCTATGACAAAAAGGGATTTTGGATAGGTTCCACTTCATTTCAAGTTATAGGGGGAAACATTTCTAGATTAGACTGAAAAGCATTAAATATCAGCCTGAGGACATGATTTAAAAAAAAAAAAAAAAAAGAAGGAACACATGGGCTTTTATCAAAATTAAATCACGCATGATGACAATGAAAGTAAATAAGGAAACAAAGAATATGAGAACTTCTTTAATTGCCTGCTGAACAAAGGTAGGTTCCAGGACAAGGCAAATAAATGTACAAAGAGATTTAATTGTTTATGGACAAATCAAACTGTCTGATATTAATGAAAGCTGGTTGATTGAATATTAAAATTAGGAGTTAATAGCTACGTTAGCAGACTAAAGGAGAGGTAGGCTTTCCCTGATGCCTAAAACAGCTTTATAGGATTTGAAGTCATTTGCTAACTCAGACAAAATACTTTTTAATAAATGTGGTTCTTGAACAACAACCTACAGGACAAAGTATAAACAGAAATACTGGCAATTGTTTTCTCAAGAACTTGTCACCAGCTCTTTAAGTAGCTTAATATATAAGAGAGAAAAATTGACAGAACAATTGAGTAAGAGTGGCAAATACTGTCAATTTTATGCCAATATTTAAACATTATTGGAATCCCTAAACATTGCATATGACAATTTCTAACTTCCATATTCCACAACTGAAACTTCATAGCTACTGAGAAGCAAATGTCCACATATTATTACATTCATTTTGTGGAAACTGAAAAAAAGCCTATATTTAAGTTTCAGAGTGCTTATATTGTATGTTTTAAAATGATTATATTATTTTAATCTTACTAAATGGAAAATTCGGAACTGAATTATCATGGACAATTAGTATTAAAGCAGGAATTGATGAACCATAACTGAAAAGAACTGTAAACTGCTAACTGAACACAGCTGGCATTTGGAAGCCCTTTTCCTGGATTCGTGCTGGGATTCTTACCCTTCTGCCTGTCCATGAAAAATGTACTCAGGCATCAGTGAAGCACAGCAAACAGGAGAAACACAGTATGTTCACAGAAAGATGTCATCATTAAATTTTGGGAAAACAACTGAACAGTAAGGAATAATTCTGAGATGAATATCTGCTTTATAACTCATGAAGGTACACGCTTCAGAAATCATAGCCTCTAGGATACAAATAATTTATGCATTTATCCAATCATTTTGCCTTTTTTTTTTTCCTTCTGGGTACATAAGGACAAACATGTTTTTAACAGGGCTTATATTATCCACCATTTCCATCTAAGGTTAATGCTAACTCCGTACGTTCTCCTTCCATTAGAGACATGGATCCACAATTAGTCAAGCGAGGGTGATTTGCAGTGGAGAAATATTTGAGTCACGTTGACCTTCACTCCCACACAACCTACGCCAGTGTCCTTGCACTGCTTTGTGCTGTCCCAGCATCTGTTGGGTCGACACCGGTAACAAGTTTCTTGTTCTTGCACTCACTTTCATACCTGAGCAACAATGTAAGTTCCCTTCACGTGAAACTGCCAGTCCCCAGGGAATTGTATTATGCTACTAAGAGCACCTTGAATTTGTCTTATATTCTTAATACTAAGTAAGCTTCAAGACCTCAGTCTTTAAAACATATAATGGCCTCATTCTTGGAAACTGTAAAAGGTCACCTAAACTTCCAAGAGAAATGGGGCAGTTAGCAATTCCTCACATAACTTGCAACCAAGCTAGCCAAAGCGAATAATAACTTTGGTTTCTAACACAGACATTTATCATTTTACATCAAGATACAAACTTTCTTTGCTACCATCTAGGCCAACCACATCCTGGGTAATTGCAATAACACAGAGCTGAGTCTTCACAAGTAAGTCCAGCTATGAGACAGCAAATATTACTTTAAGCTCAGCACTCTTTAACTTGGTCCATGGTCATCTTGGATCATAACCTAAATTAATTCATGCTTCCCAAAGATATATCACATGTATAGTTTTTTAGGAAGCCAGGGCCTTAGTATACAATGAACTCCAGAAGCGTATCAAGTATTCACAACAGATCCTGGCAGTGGTCGTGGCCGGTGCCTTCAACAACAAAAAATGTAGCAGAGCAGCCAATGAAATTACAGTATTAAACCAGCAATATATAAATCTATGAAAGACCTTGAGAAAAAGTGAAGGAAAAGAGAAGAAATTCTTATCAGGGACATACCCTAAATATACAACCATTCAATTATGAAGTTAAAAAGTTTAAAAAAACAAAAACAAACAAACAAAAAAACCCAGAACCCTATATTTCTACTGACCCTAACCCATGAGATTTAAAATCATTGAAGATGTGAATTAATTCCAATTTCAAAGCCATTTTCAGTTCAATGTGCAGTCCTTTTCACATCAAACACTATGAATCAAGAAAGGCAATACCCTCAAATATCTCAGAATACTGACCAACTCTGCCAGCTATGATCACTATGATTAAAATCCTTTAAGTGACAATAAGGCATTTCTTTCCAATTATTTTATGTTATTAAAACCAAAAATGATCCTCAAGTTGATAATCATCTCTCCTGATTTGCAGCATCTAGGTTTCCTTGAGAATCAAAGAGAAGCCAGGAGCACCTACCACTATCATCTTGCTCCAAAGTGTTTGTTGAGGCAGGGGAGGAAAAAGACTTTTCTAAATGCAATTTAAATGAATGGATGAATCTAGTACCAAAATCTGTTAGAATCTGGATCAGATAAATCTTTGTGCTACCATAAAGCAGTATTTTAATATTTTCACATTTTATTGAAACCGGGATCCCCTAGTGCAAACAATGACAGTCAATTCTCTAAAATGGAGATTAGTATCATCTGAAATGGCTCAGGTAGGTGCTGCTAATCTGCAAGTTTATGTGGCACAGTGGAGTCAGCAGGAGATAACTCGCTGATATCACAGAGCGTAACAATGAGACTTACAGTCCGGGAAGCCTGAGGCAATTTTTATCAGCTTGCTTTAACAGCCACTAGAATTTCCATCCTCGTTGAGAACTACCTGGTGCATATAGCATCACATTCTCAAGAAATCTAAATACAAAACTAACCATTAAGAGTTTTAGTATTTGTTGTATAATTTTGAACTAAACGATGAATGTCAGATTCTCACAGAAGGCTTGTCATTTTGCTAATATGACTGTTATTTTCAAGCTTCAAAATTAATATATCAATGAACACAGTAAAATACAGACTATTTACACAAAACTTAAGTTCAATTGTTTGCAATAGGGTGCATTTTTTAAAAAAACTGTGAAAGCACACAACACTAATCACAATAGCTATTCAAGACTCTAGTATTACTCTAGCATTACTCAACACTATAAACCACCTTTCTTTTCTGAACACAGAGAAGAAATTAACAGGTATAGTAGAAGCTCCGAGGGAAAAACTTATTCATCCTCAAGTGAAATGATTTTCATTATTCTGAGGTTGATATGTGTGCATGTGTGGTGGTGGTGGTGGTGATAGGGTGGGGCATTTAGAAGGGGGGCATTTTGAGCACCAAAACAAAAACCAAGGTCTCTAGAGTCCTCCTAAGGGTGCTAAGTAAGCCTCAGGATAAAAGGATAGGGTTCCATGGTATAGAAACTTGATTGAAGACTGAAGACAAGGTCTAATGCAGCTTCATCCAAAATCAGACATATCTGCATGCACATAAAAGCTGGACTGGAACAATCCATGTTTCAAGGTAGCATAAAAGTGTAACATCTCATGCCCTGATAATACACTTGGCAAGTGCTTTAATGCCACACTAAATGGCTAATAAATTTGTGATATTTATTGTTTCTGTAACTAAGCAATATTAACATTTTCTGCACACCTCTTTCTTAATATTACAGGATATATTGCACATCACACATTTTGAAAATTTCTGTTCATACAAAGCAGACATACTGAATGCACACAAATATGTCCTCTATTTAAATTGCTAGTTATCATAGACTCGCAAATTCTAGGAAGGCAAATGGGTACCAAAATAAAGGTAAAATTAGCATAATCATATGGAATTCCACTATGAAGTCAATAGCACACCTGAAGATCCACTGTAGACTATTTAAAAAACATCACTTTCCTACCCCCAAATAATGATGTAAAAAGAATGAAAAAACCACAACAGGCCTAAACCAAAAAACACAACCTCCCAGAAAACCCCAGAAGAACAAATAACTTACAATTTGGTACAGAGAAGACACTGTAATTATTAATTATTCTAAGGCAATAAAAAAATTGTTAATGGATACATACAGCTGTGGAAACAAAACCAGTACTAACAGAAACAAAGTTGTAAGTATATTGTGAATGTGAATTTAGATTCACTGTGCAGTACTGGGAAAGTCACCTCATTTTAATGCATGCCACCTATTTGGAGAATTAATACAGTCATCATAGCTGACCTTCTAGGAAAACTAGTCTCTTCTGCTGGAGTTTTGAATGCAGATCCAGAAGAGCTTGTTTCTTTTCCCTCCCACTTTGACTGCCTGAATAGAGATGTTTAAAGAGGATGCCAGAAAATGCCTTTTTATGTTCTAAGTTACTGGCATACTTAACATGATACATTGGTAGAACTTAGAAAAAAAAATCAACTTTTTTTTCTAACAACCCCAATAATGGAATTGTTATGTTTTTCACCCTGCTGTGGACACAAGTCTTTTGAAGATCTTTTTTCCTCTCTTCAATAGGCTATTTTGTTATTCTTTGTATGTCTTGCTGTCTACTGCCAGACTGCTAAATGTTTCTGACTGTGGTTGCTATGCTTTCTGTTTTTAAGAAATGGGTTCAGGTTTTCTTTTTCTTTTCTTTTCTTTTTTTTTTTTTTTTTTAACTTCCCATGGCAAAGACTCATAGGAATTTCTTGGCACCAGCTACATTGCAGTTTAGGAACAAGCTGGTCCCACAGAAACTCAATCGGCTTCCAAGAAAGAATAAAGTCTTTACCAAGACATAAGTCATGAAACAAAAACAATAGAAACAAGAATCACCAAAAGAAAAACAAAATGTATTATTTGAGGCAAAAGCAGCTTTGCATTAATATATTGCACAAATTCTAAGAAACATATGCTACCTCAAATGACTGTTTGGGAAAAGAAAGGACTACAGGAAACTCAGTTGTTGGGCAGGATTTAAGCTTTTTCCTCTTCTTTCTTTCACAGTGCAGCAAGAGTTACCAAAGACTAATTCTGCAGCAAAGGCAGAGACATGCTATTTTCCCCTTTCTCCATTAACCACTCTTATCCAAGATCAAGTAAAAGAACTCTTTAAAGGCTGCAAGAAAGAGGTACTGTAAAGCAGAACACAATAATTATCATTGTAGGGTTGAAGCCTTATTTCTTTAGCATAATATTCTTTATATGCTACATTTTCCCAATCTTTAGCACTGAAAGCTTTAAATTCAAGGTCAGAAAATACAAAAGCAAATCATGGAAAAAGGAAAAGAATATAAATGCAAAAATTAATGTTCCAAGGAACATCTCAACTCCAGTGCATCTGAAAGCAACATGACAGATGTACTTAAAAACTGAGCTACTTTTCATCAGGGTAGGAGTCGTACAAGCTAAAATGGAAGTTGTCACAAAAAGATAAAAAGAATGAATCTCAAATTAAAGAGAAAAGCTAAAATTCACCCATCACAATCCAAGTTTGAAAGATCAGTGATCTGAAGACAAACTAAGAAAAACTTGTTAAAATATTCAGTTACCGATATACCTAACCCTGAACACCTGAAATATTTGAACAACTGTTTTTTCCATATTAAACATGATTAAAAACATACAAAAAGAACTGTCAATTCAGTGTATTCTTTGGTGAAATGAGGGATGTTTATTTCACCACTTACTAGCTATCCTTCCTTCTGCCTCTCCCATCAGTTTATTAATAGCTGCCAACTTAGAACTCCTGATGTATTACTTCTCCAGAATGACAAATACCTGACTGGCTTTATCTTCCCCTTCTCTCTCACCTGTATAGGTTACCCTTGCCTCTAGCTGAATAGCTTGCTCTTGGCTGATGGGGTTCCTGGCTGCTTTCTGTTTTGGACTCATCTCCATTTCCCAGTTCCTGGTTTGAAAGAACCTTCTGTTCCGCTGGGGGAAAAAAGCCCTCTAATCCTGCGCTGAAATGTCCTGCCTATTGTATGAGCTTCTGGGTAGTTTCCACACAGATGCCGCCACTCCCTTTCAGCTCTGTTGGCTGACTGTGGGTTCAGTGAAGATGGCTACTTGTTGACAAGCCACAGAAACTTTGATTCTCCCATTCTTAGAGCCAGCACAGTACCCAGCTACCTTAACAGCTCTCTGACTTTTTTTCTTCTTTTAATATTAATATAGCTACAACTTATGCAGTTGTTGGCTAAATTCTGCTTTACCATGATAGGTAAACAGTTTAAAAATAAAAACAAAAATCAAATTTCCACTCACTAACTACACTGGTAGCACTTTTCTTTTTGGTGGAATGACCGGCACGTTCTGGAAGACATTCAAGAAAATTCTTCCCTACCTTCACCTGCAATTTCTTATGAATCCTTATAATCCTTTTAATGCAACCTTTTATCTTTCCAGTACTGCAATGTCAGCAACTCTTCACATCAGTGATATGAAACAAACTTTGCTTTCTCAGATACCTATGACAATTGGAAACAAAACTTTTCTGTAGTACTTTTGCGTGCAAGGTTATTACTATAATTCTAACACAAGGTATGAAATTGCCACGTGTTTTTCACAGGCAGCTTTTCCTTCACCATTTTTCAATGACAGAAAGGTACACCTCGAGGCTGTTGTCGCTGTGTTTCTTCACACTGCATTCTGTGCTTACATTCCTTTTCTAAAAACCATATATTTTCTGAAATGACAAACAAAGAAACAGGACTCATGCACAGAAGCAAGAGGAAATGTAGGGCCCTTCCAACCTCAAACACTGCCCTGCATAGTGGACATCTGTGGCTAAAAGTATATGCCCATTCTCAAAAAAATAATTAACTCATGGGATATTTCTAAGGCATCTCTTTTATATTCAAAGGCATCTTTAACCATACTCTATCTACGGGCCAATTTTATGCTAATAAATTTTATTGAGATTATAGCTGTCCTGCAAAATAAACTTGCTGAACTAATTCAAATTAATTATCACTATCATGATAAGGAAGAGGGATGTATTATTTGGTTTTCAAGCCATGCCATCTTATTGTAGTGAACAAATGCAGCAGAGCATGCACACTTCAGTACAGCCTTTAAAGGATCTGATTCTACTTGATGACCTCCAAGCCTGAGACTCTGATGTCAGCTTAGTGCTAAACAAATGTCAGACAATACATTTGCTTTTCGTTTGGCACTGAGCATGAGGTACTCAGCCTCAGGCAAAATCAATTCTTTAGATAGATAATCAGCAAAAGCATATAATGCTACAACAATGTTTGTCCAATTACATTCAAGGAGAGCAGTTTGCCATAGAAAATGAACTACCAACAAGTACGTTTACATAAGTTATTACTGCTTATTGCAATTTAACACATATTCAAACTTTTAAATGTACATTGTTCAGCAAATGTTATAGATTTCCTAAAATATTTGATTATGTAAGTGTGTCTGTCACAATTAATACACCTCACAGTGGTTTTTTGGAAAATATCTGTGAAGAGTACTAATTCTGTGTAAAAGGTAGACAGTGCAATTATGCATTTCTCACTTCCCCACGCCATTGCATACATTAATGGAATGTCTCAGCAATGTTCTGACATTTGTTTTCACCTTTAAATGGTTTGTATTTTCTTTTTTTCACTTCAAAAAACATTTCAACATGAAGCTACTTTAAATATAAAGCACATTTTGAAATGTCACTTCAGAAAAATGGGAGGAAAATAGGCTTTTCCTCAGACAAAAGTGTCAGGCAAAAACGACTTTCTATTCTTGTTAAAATACTTTCTTGGGACTACATATGACATGTGTTGAATTATACATGTATAAAAAAAAAAGTCAAAAAGGGCATACATTAAATCTAAATAAAGAATTTAGGTAGCCACNAAAAAGACATCTGTAAAATAAATAATGTGAAAAAATCTATACAAGTTATAATGTCTATAAAATATCTAATATAAGGTATACATAAATAAAAATCTATAAAAGATAAAAATTCATACGTACAGTATTAATCCTAATATATATCAATAAATAATACCAGGGCACGAGACTAAATCCTACTGTGTGTACCTATTTCTGTTGTATTCCATTCCTTTCTGCAAAGGACTCTGTCTGTGTTACCAGGAAGAGATACAGCACTAATAAATCTCTGCTGCACAAAATATGAACCCACGCCCCACCGCAGCATCTCCTGAAAGCTTTGACTTAAAAAGGAGAATTTTAAAAGT
>VWZG01009261.1:9975-89953 GCA_013396735.1 Grallaria varia | reverse complement strand
CTCCCCCACGACAAGCGGGTGTCTGTGGAGAAGATACTAGTATAATGCTACTGTATTTGCCATTTGTTCAGATAAAAAAGAAAAATTATGGGTTGCTTTGGAATCTTCCCAGTGCTGCTTGTTCTGTAGAGGCAGTAAGAGTGGTCTGTCTCCACAGACACCCAGAGACCTGGCATATTAGCTCAGCTCTTGAGGCTTTTGTGAGCTCCAGATGCCTTGACATGCAAGACATAGTGAAGTTTAATGTCACTATAATCAATAAGTCCAGAAAAGCACAGTGAAATGTTAAAAATATGCATGTTATTAGTATAGTGTATTTTGAAAATTTTGTGAAATACTTTGCTCTTCAGTCACTTATTACTTCAGGTGTATCTTGGAAAACAGCTTTTCACGATATTTAAATTATTCCTATAAAGTGAGGTTTGACAAATATCTCTGCTTCATTGTCAAAGACTCTGGGATAAATGTTTAGTTCTGTCATTAGTTTTAAATTAATTTGGCTCTATCACTGACTTTCAGATGTGCTATCTAATGATGTGACAGGTTTCCAAGAAAGTTTAAAAGATTCTGTCTGATAATAAGGCAGCTTTTTAGATTAGAGAACTGCCGGAAAATAGTTTCATTTTTTTTTGTGACGTAAATATTTTTCTTATAGCATATTTTAGTTTAAGTTACATTAGATTACATTTAAAAATAAGGATATACATTATTTTCCAGTTCAGGTCACTCACTACCATTCTTAACCTTTTTATGGCCAGAAGATACAGTTAGAAGTAGCATTTATCTTTCAACATGAAGCAAGTTGGTTTTATACTGAAGTACTTTGAAACTTGTCAGAGGCTGGAGGGTGCCCATAGCTGCTGTGCCCAGTACCTCCTCTGGCTGGAAACCAGAAAGATGACACTGGCTTTCATTTCAGAGACAAAAGCCTCAGCTCTCACCAGTGTTTCCTGTGTCCATGTCTGCTCTTACCTTCCCCCATTGGAAGGCAAGATTGGTCATCTTAACAAAGCAGCCCACATTTCAGGGCCTTCCCTACCCCTCTGATATCCTGTCCTGATGCCTCTGCATGTTGAAAGAGCTGTGAATATTCTACTTCAACTAGAAGAAATATTAACACAAGTATAATACTGTGATCTGCCCCTAATCTTGTTCTTTAAATTTTGCCTTACAGTTATATTTGTCCTCTTCCATGGGACCACTTATTGCACTAAGTAGGAAAGCTGGGGAATTTATTCAGCTGCCAAAGAAATAGTACCTTTGTGCTCCCTTTGATCAACCAGTTTCACCCTTTAACTCTGGTGCTCTGGTGCCATCCCTAACTTTACTGCCCAAATTACTAAAACTCCATACAGGAGAAGACAGAATCCAAGGAATCCACTTCTTCAGCACAGTAATAAGTACATAGATTTCTACTGTCTTGTTTTGAAGATTTCTTGTGGTTTGAGGGGTTTTGGTTTCTTCTTTAAGAATTGGAAACCCTGCTTATGATTCAAATTCCTGGTACATCTGTCAGAGGATGGATATGAAACCCTATCAGCAATCTATATACTGCTATGTAACAATTTTTTGTGATGTTGTGGCATTCTGTCTGCATTACCTGCTATTAGATTTTAATTCAGAATGAAGGAAGGTGGCCTAGAAAAATGAAAATGAGGAGATTTGGTACAAACACATGAGTAAATTTAACAAAGCACGATTTACTAAAGCAGAGCCCATGCCTCCTTGTAATGTGTGTAACAATAATAAGGATTAATTTCCTCAAGAATTTCACATTGGCAGTTTTTTGAAGAAAAAATAATTAATGGGATGCTAATAATTTGTAATGTTACCTACAATAAGCTATTACCTTATCACTACAGAACCTATTTTTTCTTCGCACACATTAAACCCTTTTTCAATAAGAAGAATTACGCTTTCAATAAATGCTTATCTAAAACCTTTGAAAGGGTGAAGGTAATGCTCAGGAAGCAAGAAGGCAGTTCAAAACAAAAGCAGGCTTTAATCTGTTTTGCTTAAGTCATCTGATAAGCCGGCTGAGCAGCATGGCAGTGGGTGGCTGGAACAAATCAAACTGTTGGTGTATTGCACCACCAGGTCCCTTTGTGCCCAAAGTCATTTACTCACAACTGCCTAGCAGTTTTAAATGTCCAGACAGTTCTTTATCAGCCCTCCATCATGGTAAAATGGAAAAAAAAAATAACCCGACCCCCCTGTTGAGCAGTGAACTTGAATGTGGCTTATACTCTAAAAAACTGTCACTCTATAAATATATTTGCCATATTAATGTGCCCTGGGTTGCCATTCAACTGGCTGTGTCTTTGCTCTCACATGGACACCCTTGTGGTTGGAGTCAAGTCCTCCTCTGCCAGGGGCCAAGTTAATCCTATGGGCCAAGCTTCAAATGAAGCTGTAATAGGGAGTTTATGATATCACAGGAAGCTGGAAAAATAATTGCCATCACCAGCTCTGCTTCAAAGAAAGACATAATGTGTGGCTGAACTGCTCAAGTCCAATAAAATATTTAAGAGTATAATCTATTTAAAGTGCAGCATGCCATGTTCTTCCCTAGGTGCGAATTCTGGGACAGCTTTCCAGCTGGTGGGAGCTGGCATTTGTTTTACTTGCTCCAGCAGGAATGTGCAGATTTACTGCAGCTGAGGATGAAAACAGCTTTGCAGTTTGAGTGTACTTTTTCATGTGCAGGAAAAATTTATTCTAATCTTAAATTATGAGGGAAAGTTAAGTGTGGGAAGGTCTTTCTCTTCTCCTTTTGAGAAGGTTTCCTGCCTCTCTAAAGATTAGGTTAAAATGCTTTTCTGTTTTTGTGTTTCTGCAAATTAAGAGTGTTTTTCAAGAAAGAAGTTTGAGTACCTAATACTGCTTAAGCAGAGTTCATGCTGTCATCAGTTGCTGGTAGTTTTGTGTTGGTACATTCTGGTTTGACCCATTTACTTTCCACTTACTTTGTCATTATCTGACTCCCCTTCTTGCTGTAGCAGTATTTTCCTGTGTATTTCAGCACTCAACTCAGATATGTTTAAAGCCCCATGGGTTTGCTCGGTGCTTTAGTGATGATGTGTTTGCTTCACCTGTCTGTTTTCAGCCATCAGCAGGCCCAAGGGCTCAGTGTCTGTCTCTGCAGCTGGAGCGCCCTGGTACATTCCTGCAACCCAACCTATATGGGGAGGGAGTGGTTGCAGGGGCTCTCCAACATGAAACCCTGCCCAGTTATCTCCAGGCAGAAAGTTTCTTAGCTGAGTGCAATGACCAGAATAAGATTAATTAAATGCCCCAGTTCTGCTTTTAAAAGGAGGACAGCAGAAAGCAGTTCATTTCGCATCTTACATGCAGCTCAAAATTAATCACTTAAAGATACTGGGAAGAGAGTGGGGTGGGGAAGGTTATCATCTCCCTGCAGGAAGGTGGAAGATGACTTGGTGTGTGATGCTGCTACAGTCACAAGGCCCCCTGGGGTAAATTGATTGTGGGCTGCTTGCTGGCTTTGCACCTTGTCACCTTCCTTAGGTTTTCATCTGCTGCGTTGTCAATGGCAGCCTCCTTCCATGGCTTACTGGAAGCAGGCAAGCTAATAACTTTCTCAGCCAATATATCCTTGCTATCTTACTGTGAATCCCTCTCATCTCACTTATCAGTAATGGAAACCATCAGTTGTCTTTTGAAATGCTGAAACCTTCTATATTTGTACACAGCTGTCTTTTATTGATAAATAACTAAATTGTAAATAACGCTTTAAGCACTATTCTCCCTTCACTTTTATTACTTCTGGTGACTTGTATACCCTTCAGCAGATGTGCTAGTCCTGTATAATATGAGAGTAGTTAATTTTTTTAACTAATGGAAAGCCAAAATAAATAACAAAATGGATGACACTAGGAAAATTCATCATATTTTTCTCACATTACAAAGAAATCAAGCAACATAACCATCTAGGACCCAACTTAATATCTGGCTGAAAGTATTTAGGCTGATTTTTTGCATGGAGTTATTATGGTTTAATGGTCTTTGACACTGCTTCTGACAGGAAACAAAAAGGCTCATTAGCATTGAAGGCTTTCAGGAAGGTATGAACTTAGCAAGTAATCCATAAGTCTTCTTTCTCTACTTCTAATCCTAAACTAGAAGACAATTTTTCAGGTTGAGAAATAAGGAAGAGGGGGGGAAGGGTGTGTGTGTAACTTAGAAACAACACTAAGATTCAAGTGACACTTTGTCCAGCTTTATAGATACAAATCTAATAAATCAGGAATTTAGAACTAGTTATTGTACCAGAACTTCTGTACTACGTACGCATCATTAAATGTATTTTTAAGTCCTCTTTCTTTTATGATCCTTAATGTTGCATCTCAACTTACTTGAGAAAGGCTGTGGGGAAAAAAAAGTGTCAGACCCCAGATATTAAAAAGCAACGCAAGTAGAATCAGTTGCCAAATGTCACTTTCAGCATCATGATTCAGTAATGTCACAGCCAGGTTTATTCAGCCTATCTGTCCTGCATTATAAGCAGAAGTGTTGTATTTGCCTCTCAAAGTGGTGTATTCAGCTTATTCCTGATAAACCATAGAGCCAACGGAGATTTTGTCTCGTGTTTCTTATTAACATTTTCCCTCATTTGTCTCCAAAGGGAAATAAAATTAGCTTCCCTCTCACTTCTTGCTCACAACATTTGGAAAATGTTCATACTCTCATTGAGCTTGAAATCCATTGCTGCTGGAACTACAGTGCATCTTTCACTGCTTCCTTTCCCCTCAAGCAAGTCATGTGTGCTGCTTTCACATCTTCTCATATACGTTCTTATGACATTGTTTATACTTTTAAATCATTCAAAAGCTTTGTCTAAAGTATGCTTTGTAGGAAGAAGTTATTCGTGTGCGTTGAGTCTGTTTTAGAGATCATTGCTGGCTGAACGACAGGTCAAAGTTGAAAGAAGGTTAGGAGGGAAGGTGATGCTCGTGTACAAATGGCCTGGTGAGTTAAGGACCAGGAAGGTAAAAGTAGATATGTCCTAGGATAAAGCTGCCAAGTACAGGACCTACTGGAATTCAATAAACTCCTAGAAGCTCTACAGGAGCTCCCAGGGGCACCTGTGGGAGAAATAAATGCCAGCTAACTCTTTAGGACGACACTATGCTGTGTATTGCCACTAACTATGGTATGTATTTGAAAGCCAGCACAGGCTAGTACTCCCTGACAGTCTGGCAGTAGTTAAAACAAGATGTAAACACACTCCCTGTGCTCCACTGGTTGAATTGAAGCTGACCTCTGGTGACCTGGCATTGCCTTGTGACACCACTGTCTTAACTGGAAGGTGAGAGTTTATCTGTCCAGGGAACCCTTGAGCACTTGGTGTTTCAGCAGCACAAGGCACCTGAGCACAGCTCCCTGGCACAGAGGGAAGGATCTGCCTTGAAAGCTTGCTACCATCAGAAAGACACAGTAAACCAGTTACCAGGGAGACGCAGACCCTGGGCCTCTGCTGAAAGCAGTTTTCGCTTAGTGCCGTTTCTAGCATTGGAAATGCAAAGGTCTATTTTGTGTATTTTATGCAATGCAGATTGAAATCAACATCACACTTCATTTGGCTCCCAGCAGTTG
This sequence comes from Grallaria varia, assembly GCA_013396735.1. Taxonomy (NCBI): domain Eukaryota; kingdom Metazoa; phylum Chordata; class Aves; order Passeriformes; family Formicariidae; genus Grallaria; species Grallaria varia. The sequence goes on along the minus strand of VWZG01009261.1, from coordinate 84,337 downwards.
AAGTGGGAAAACACACAGAACTATAAACATATTTATTCTGGAATATTTTTCAAAGGGGGAAATCAAGCACCTGAGCCAAGCTGTTGGTTTCTGCACTGGACAGACTTAGGATGAAAAAGTTACTACATATTCCAAGCTGCAAGTGTTGCAGAGTTGCAATAAGCAGTTAGCCCTCCATAATGACATGTTCAACACTCCTGGGCATTAAAAAAATGGGGGCAGTCTCATTACACCTAGACGTAAAGAGGCTACTGCAGATATGTGGTCGCCTAAACTTTGACACAGTAAATTCCCTGATTGTCTCCAGAGACAGAGAGGAAGATTTTATGTTTTGTGCTCAACAGTAAAGAAAAGCAATTGAAGGAATTTCATAAGAAAATGACATTCCCCTTTTAAAGAGCTGAGAGCTCCTTCTCTGGGTATTTCCTCTAGATACAAATTTGACAGTTTGTAGTATTCTTACCTTTGCTGAATATGTGATACCCTATAAAGGTTCACGTTGCTGCCTGCAGCCAGGCAGGACCTGTGAAGTGCTCTGGGGCAAGGATCAAGTATCCAAGGCCCTCATTTGACAGAGGCTGGTAGGTCTGGAGCTGTTCTGTTCCAGAGTCATCCCTGCTGTCACAGATTGGAATCTATACATTTTTACAGCTGACTTTACATTTAGAATCATAGACTAGTTTGGGTTGGAAAATACCTTTTAAAGGTCTCTATTCCAACTCACCTGCAATGACCAGGGAAATCTTCACCATCCAACCTGACCTGGAATGTTTCCAGGAATGGGGCATCTACCACCTCCATCTGTTCCTGCATTTCACAATTCTCATTGTAAAAAAACCTCTTCCTTGCATCTCGACTGAATCTACCCTACTTTAGTCTAAAACTATCCTCTTGGATGGACAACCAATTCCTTATCTACCAGTCAGTGTACCCATCAAATCTTTTTCTCTCCAATATAGACAGAAGTATGTTGTGGTGGACTGTCAGAAGTCTTAGAGAAGTCCAGATAGGTGACATCCATACCTCTTCCCTTGTTCTCTGATTTTATTGCTCCTTCAGAGGAGGTTGTTCAGGCAGGACTTGCCCTTGGTGAAGCCATGCTGGCTGTCTCAAATCACCTCCCTGTTCTCCATGTGCCTTAGACCAGCTTCTAGGAGGATCTGTTCCATGATCTTCCCAGGCACAGAGGTGAGGCTCATGGGTCTGTAGTTCCCAGGGTCCTCCTTTCTGCTCTTTTTTAAAATGCATGCAATGTTGCTGTTTTTCCAGTCACCAGGACCATACCCTGATATTTGAAAAAATCCTAATGGTCAGCCAAAGTGGTTTGCCAGCTACACCAGCCAATTCCCTCAGGACTTGTGGTGCATGTCACCAGGTCCCATAGACGTATGCATGCTCAGGTTCCTCAGGTGGTCACCGTCCTGATCTCTTGAAGTGGGAGCAACTTCGCTCCTCTAGTCCCTGTCTTGTGGTCCATTCACTCGAGATGTGTGGGAAGAGAGATTGCAACAGACACAAAGTTTAGGACACTAGTCTCCTGCTCATTCACTCCTACAGGTTTTCCAGTCTTGCTCATTGGGGAGGTACACTTTCTTTGACCTTCCTTGTCTACTGGAGAAGCTCTTCTTGTTATTCTCTGCATCCCTTGCCAGGTACAGCTCCAGCTGTGCCTTGGCTTTCCTCACCTTTACTGACTTTACTCAGTAAAGTCACAGGAGACAACTTCCTTCTGAAATGCATCTGTCACTAAGCTTTGTTCTTTTCATTCCCTCTGCTCCCCCCAGCAGGTTCTGTTTTCTTGGTGAAATGTGTATGATTTCTGATAGCCCTGTAATAATAGTGATTTCCTGTATCCTTTAATGTCTTCCGGAGACAAATGGCATTAGCTCTGTGCAAGTCCTTTCACCTCTTTCCTTACTGCGTTACTTTGAATATTGAGGGTACTGCCTGTGCAGAGCGCACTGTAAATTGATGTTTGTGGTGTGTTTGTATGTCCAAGTGCAGAAGAAAAACTGAGTGCAGAAGGCAGGTGGCAGGCTGCTGTTGTTTGATTTCACAGTCTGCTATTTTCATTGCATGAAAAATTTCATCCTTGGATTTTTACAGCTATTAAGAGGTTTAGGTAATCAAAAGCAATTGTTAAACAGAACTTGTTTGTTTCTGATAGATGACTTTCTCAAGGATCTTCTATCCCCTGTATTTGTATGAGGAGTAAAGCATGGCTGTCCTCTACCAGCTCTGTTCTCCATGGCAATTCCCTCTAGTCTGAGAAAGGGTAGCCCCATCTCAGTTCTCTGGGACAAAGCTGGCCTCTACCAAAACACATCCTTAGCTAAACCCCCCATCTGCAGGGCAAAAATCACTCAGCACCTCCACTTTAAACTTCGGAGTTCATGTTCTGCCAAGTACAGATATGGCTATTTAGCCATATATGTATGTTTTGGCTGTTTCAAGAAGACCAGCCTTGCTTGCTTAAAACTGCAGGGATGTTTAAAGTCTTCCTTTTTCTATTTTTGCCACCTCCAGCTGAGCTCCCCTCAGCACGCTGTTACGACATCTTGCTCCCACCCTCTTGCACATCTGGCAGATAATAGTCACGAATTAATGCCAAATTGAAATTATAATACTTTCCTCTCTTGACTGCATCAACCGAGGTACCATCTTACAGACTAAGTAACTCCTACCCCCAGCTTGTCAGCTCATGATGGTGCCTTACCAGCAAATAATTTTAACACAAAGCAATCTTTGCAAATGGGACCTGTAGATTATTTTCACAGTGAAAATCATTAGCAAGGATAATTAACTAAGACTGTGGTGATGAATAGCGCTGCACTACTGATCAGTGTAATAAAGAACAGAAGCCACTAATTACAGATAGCAAGCCTTGAAGCCAGTGAGAAATTTAATTTAACGTTGCTACACAGACTCCACACAGTCTAATGTAACTTTGCAATTATCATAATACGGTCTTGCCACAGACGATGCTTCTGGGAATGTTCCAGATACAAGGATGTGTGTCCATCAGAATAAAAGGGTTTTTGCTCTATCAGTTACAACATCCTGAGACAATAGGTTGAAACTCCTGTGTCTGGCCAGGTACTTGGCTTCTGCGGCCCCCAAATGGATGCAGAACTTGAATCAGTCTCTATGAGCTCTAAAGGTCTCAGTGTCTCTCTGCAGTTTTTAAAGCAGCACCCTGATGTTGTTAGGGATGTTAGATACATGTTTTCTATCTAAAGGCATCTCAGAATGTCTAGTTCACTGTGTCAAGCACTCTCTTCACTTGGCATGTAACACAATCCATCGCATTAAAATGACAGGCAATGCCAAGTGATGGGAACCAACGGTATTATCCCCACATGCATATACAGCAAACTGTTTGACACGGACTGTGAAATGGCCTTCAGCTGCAGCGTGTTGTATTTCAAACCCTGAAAGAGGCTGAGTGAATTAAATGCCCATGCTGGTAACCAAAGTTATGGGCCACTTCCACAAATTAAGGCAAACCATGTCCCCTGTCAGCTCTCCAGCCTCCCCTTCATAGGCACTTGATTAATGCACTGGGGGAAGGGGAAGGCGGTGTGGGTTGCTGGTTTTTCGTGGATTTGATCATGGGTTTTGAAGGGTTTTTTTTAGCCCCCCTGCATATTATCTTTGATTACAGAATGCAATGATTATGAATGGTGCCTTGATATGTGCTGTCTCATGGACAGATTAGCTTCGCTGTAGTAACTGCAGGGTTTGGAGACGCATTAGCTGAGTGCAGGTGGAATAAGCAGGATTTTCAATAGCATAGCTGGTTTTTGACAGGAGTATTGATTGCTCTGCTGTAAGGTCCTCCTGTAAAGTAAAAATATCTAAAAGGAAACAGGAACAATAAGATACTATAGTCCTCAAAGGCTGGCTAAGAAGAGGTAGATAAGTGTTCTCTCTGTCCAGTCTGTAAGGGATAACCATTAATGTGTTTGTTACACGGACTTGAAGAAAGCTAGCTACTAAAAGGTGGTGGGATAGTAATTTGAATAGCTATCAGTTCACAAGGGTTTTTGAATAGTCTCTTAAAATAGGGTAGACAAATGCCTATTAGTAGTTGTCTGAGTTAAAATGCTCTGCCTCAGGGTAAAAGAATGGGCCATGGGGATTTGAGGCCCTTTCTAGGTCTATTTTGTATCTTTTCCTGTAATTACTGTTCAGATGAGCAGTAACCCTTTTTGTACCCGTCATGGAAACTTCCAGTATATTTCTGGATTTCTGTTTCAATTCCTGCAGTCTCTAAGTTTGTTAGAAATAACTATAAACCCGAGTTGGGGCAGGGGGGAAGTATCTGGAAGTACAGGCTGAAGCAAAACTGGAGTAAGCTGGATTAAAAGAACAACCTATGAAAGCTTACCTAGGCAAATGGACATGGGGAGTTGAGCTGAGTTCTGTCCAGGTGCTGTGTGACCCTCATGCCACTTCTGAGCGCCTCTGTTTGCGCTGAATGGTTTGATTGTATGCACTTCAATGCAGAGCCTTGGGGCTCAGGATCTGTCTATCACTATGGTTTTTTCAGAGCTGTGTACGGGGGAACTAAACTGGTGATGGCCCTATCTGATCCAGGGTCAAGTCAGTGCCTCACCACTTGTTTGCTTCCTTAATCCATATAACGGGTCAACAATCCTGACCCCAATGAAGGAAACTCTGCAGTTTGCATCATGCATCCCAGTTTTGTGTTTTCAGTGTGATCATATTGGGCTGGGAGTGAACACAGCTGAATTTCCACAAACTTCATCTTTTTGTTAATTTAAAAACAGTGTTTCTCCTGGCTTTCACTTTCAGTGACTTTTTTTTGAAAGGCAGTTTCAGGATTAAGTCTATATGGGAAATAAAAATGGAAGGCTAATAATAGTCTCGATCTAAAAACTGATAACTCAATTAACTCCCAGAGTTCGTTTGAATGGGAAAGAGTTAGTGTGGCCAGTCAAAAAAAGGTACAGACTATTAAACTATTACCGTTGACATCATCTGATCTTAAGGCAATGACACAAATGAGTTTAGTCCTCATTAGAGCATGAAGAGAGCAAAAGGTTGTGGTCTACTCTCTGCTATAGAGATATATCGTGATCAAAAGGAGAGTTACAATGCAAAAGTGGGTTAGTTCCTCTACTGAATCTAAGGTTTCAGCACAGTGCTTTTGCCTAACAAAACTGCCACTCTTTGTGGTATTTGTTACTTGTACATCAAGAGCACTATTGCTGAACCTTTAAGAAGTGACGTTGATGTAATGGTAATAGGAAAAGGGTCAAGGCTTCTGGTTTATTGCTAATAATGGTAAAAATTAATAATCACAGCACAAAATGTCTCTCGTGGATCAAAATTTATATGCATATTACTTTTTCCCCCAATCTGTGGCTGGGCAAAAGAGGTCTCTTTAAGTATTGAATTTACCTAGAATGGGTAATTAGGCTCACTCAGCTAAAAATAATCCGTCTTTCAGAAACTTGTTTTGAGATCTTTAATGTTACTGGAATGAGCTGGATTAATTGCAGCAAATTGTCAATCATCGTGTTTTACTGAAGCAAAAATAACCTGCAGACTTCAATCACTTCTGTTCTTTTTCAATGGAGATTTTTAGACCTGTCTTCAAAACCTGAATGGTAGTGAAATATGTGTTTTCAGATGAAAACCAAATATTTCTGTCTGCAGAGGAAAAGGTGAGGGTCTGTGTTTAGTGTGTACAATGACAAGGGCACTGGCCTGGGAACTTCTGAACTAACATTCAGAAAAACCTCAGAAGTATTAAGTTTTTATTATAATGGCAAACTTGCTCTGTGTAGAAAGGAATGCAAGCTGAGATTTTAAATTGACATCTTTATGCTTAATAGTATCAATTACGAAATAAAATCTATATCCCAGTGTAATCTTAGCAGAAGAGCAGAGGTTATAGGTGAATGGACCAGAGATGAAGCTCACCTAAGATGCAGGTTACAATAAATTTTTTTATGTATTTATGAAATAAGAAAATGCATAAATTTACCTCAAAGCAAAATGTGCTTGGACTAAATCTTACTTTTCATCATCACCTTTTAAAATGGTATTTTCAATAAGGAGTGAATAGGAGATAAAAATGAGAAAATAAAACATTCAGGTGAACTCTGAGAAACCTTCTATGTGTGCTGCTGTTTCCTTACACATCAGATTATTTAAGAGCTTTTAAAAACAGTGTCTGGACTTCAAAATGAACCCATTTTTTGGCAGCCAAGAGGACAGATTTCCAAAAGATGACTTTTTTTAAGGAGACAGGGAAGAATAACTCTCATCTGAAAAAGATTTCATTGCACCGTTTCAGTCTGGTCACTCAGAAGTGGAGAACACCCAGACTCTCTGGATTCACAGAATTACACGTGCTTACCATTCACTGCTGAGGAAATGACGTGGAAGATAAGTATTTCACAGTAATTCACAGTCAGGCAAACAGTCACCACCATCAAGGACCCTCTTTCTCTCTCATGTTGTCAGTAACAGTGGCTTTTATTCGGTGCTGCTCAAAGCAGTGCAAAGAAGGAGCGTGAGGCTCTTCTCACCTGTCCTGATGGCTGTCCCTTGCTGTTCCACAAGCAGTGCCCTGGTGGTGGACAAGAAGGATAAGTCTGTCTCGAAAGTATCTCATGTGCGTAGCTCTGTGCAAAGGAAGAGCAAACATTTACATCAGGCCTTGTTTCTCTTGTATTGCATTTTGATGGGCAGATCTCTGAACAACCTCATTGCTGAAAGTTATGCTGTCATGGCTAAAACGAGTCAAGATCCAGCACCGCTCTGTCATGATACGGTGCACTGTCGGAGCCCGTGCACTTAGGGAACCCTCAGTGGAGCCTGGGCTGTGCTCTTCCAGCTGTCCTGGAACAGGCTCTGAGCAAGATTCATGTGGAAATCTCTGCCAGTCAGTGCTGCTGAGTGGTGAGGTTTCCTTTCTGCAAATCCAGGTTTCGGGCTGTCCTGTTGCAGTAAGCTGGGTTGGCCTTTGCTGTCCTGCGGCTACAGCTGCTGAGACACACCAGTTCAGCTGGCTCTCTGCTGAGGCTCAGTAGGTCAGCTGAGTGTCCTGCTCGATGCACGCCGGGCAGGTGAGCCTCAGCTGAGAGGAAACAGGAAATCCATCATTGCTCAGGATAATCTGTGGATAACGATACATGACAAAGAGCACACTTGAAAACCTAACCACCCATGCTGGAAATCGTTATTAGGAAGAGATGGTTTGTGCACCAGGGTCATGTACATCGATGGTTTGGGAAGGGTGGAAAGTTAACAGATTTCATGGTAAATGATTGGTTGTGGTTGATTATGATCCTCTTTCTGGGTACCGATCAAGGTGCATATTTAAAGAAATAGTAAGAAATACTGACTTTTTTTTGTTTGCACCTAATACACGAGATTGTATAGATATGTCTTTACAGGGGAAAGCCATTTATAGTGGGAAGAAAATTTAAAAATGAGCACAGGAAGTGCAATCTGGTCCATGAAGAACTCCAAACCCTAACTCTTCTGCCACCATCAGTAACTCATAGTTTGTGTCTGGTGTGGCAAATGGGGACAGGAAAAATGTACTCATTGTTTTTGGTCTTTTATGAGTAGGTTATCCCCAGCACATAATCAAGAAGCAGAAACATTCAGTCCTTCCCCAACAAACATTCAACAGAGCCACAATGAAATATGTAGATTTTACCTTGTTAATACTGACGGATGCAAACAGGATAGCCTGGTTTAAAAATAAATAAGTAAATACAGTCATGCAAGACAAATGGATGTTGTGTTTGCATGGAGAAATCTGTGTTCACAATACCTTTAACAGCAACCTTCGGCAGAATGTAGACAGGCAGCAAGTATAAATACAATTGTGTCAATCATCTTTATTACCACAATGTTATTTGAGATAATCCACTGAGAGAGATGTGGAAGAATTCCTCAAATATGAAATTATTTCAAATAACACATCTGTGAAAATGTGTGTTAGCTTTTCATCTACACCTAGCATCTGCTGTTGACTTGAAAAAAACAACACCGAGCATCATGGGAAGTATATGAAATAAAGTACTATTTTTCCCTGGCACCTTATTATTTTAACAAAGTGTTTCACTAAATTCAACTGGATAGATAAAGCAATTACAGTGTCTCTGGAGAATCCATGTTGATTCTAAGAAAATCTGGATTATGATTAACTATTTAATTTTCTCTAATTCCTTAAAAGAAGTTTAAAAGTGGAAAATATCATGGGTTTTGTGCTCTGGGTTTAAATTGCAATTAGATTCCAGCTGGAGACTGCAAAACACAGCAGAACCCTTACAGGGAGAGTAGTTGCCTTGGCTTCTATTTTGAGACTTCTTAGCAATATCACCTTGTCACAACAGCTGTTCTGAGAGCTGGGATTGGTGTGAATTTCTCCTCTGCTGCCTGGCAAGCTTAAAAGTTGTAATACATTCTTCAGTTCATTTTAGGTTCAGGTATCGCTGGGAGCGATCTTCACGTTCGTCTAAAGGAATGAGATGCAAAGATTGCAAAGCAGGAATTCAGAAACTTATGCAAAGTGCTCTGTTGGAAGCCTCAACTGTAACTTTAATGCAAAAGCACCAGGTAATAGAAGATCAGTTGCTAAATTTGCCAGAATAAGTGTTCAGAGGGACAAAACTACTGCCAAGTCACTCCTTTGACAAAATGGGCAGGCTTGGCAGTAGACCTGAGAAGGGGTCTGGGTAAACAAGAACAAATTCAGTAGCTGTACCGTTTCAGTGAGTTGTTCATCCGTGGTCTCATTTGGCAGCAAAGCCTCATGTAGCCACCAGGTCTTTAGCTGTGCTCTTGGAAAACTGAAGATCTCAGTTACAGAGTGGTAAAATGCAGTAAATGGGCTGGGCTAAACAGGTAGAAAAGGTTTCTCTTGAAACTGAGGTGACTGACATGGCAAATAACAGATCATTTTTCCGATAACGTTGCCTGGAATCTTCTGCCACTGCTGTTGGCTTCTCCTCACTCTCACTTAGCCATTTGGTTTCCTGACAGTCTTAACCAGGGGATGTTTTGATACAGGAATGGTCTCCAGAATGTCCTTTCAAGTGGTAACTTAAGAAAGCTTCTGAAGGTTATGGTTAATTACAGAGCTTAAGGTTCAGCAAAAATATTCTTAGTGTCATTATTCACAGAAGTCATCCCAATCACTGAGATTCTTGAGAAGAATGGGCCGAGTGTCTGGGACATTTGGGGAAACTCCTCTGTCCCCTGCAGCTCAGTGCTGGCTGGCAGTGTACTGCGTGGTAGCAGCTGCCGAGTGCCAAGGATGGCTCTGAACTGCTCAGCTCCTGGGTGGAGGCCACGAGTGGGAGCCTGAGCTGGAGGTCTTCCAGGAACACCAAGATAGACAGAATGTGGTTTAAAAAGAAAGTAAAGCTTGCTAAAAAAGAAAAAAATCAGAAATTCACATTACAGTTAAATATTCATTCCTTTGCTTCTGAAGATGTCAGATTTCTAGGATTTTTCTGGGGTTTTTTTTGAAGCAGCAGACAAACATTTCCCCGTTCAGTGTGTAGACATCTATTGTGAATCCCAAGTTTCCAGCTCTGAGCATCCTTCCTAAGGTCTAACAACAGTGTCTTTTAACAGGCACCAGAGCATCTTGAGACTTATGTGCTGTGATTAATTCACTCAGCACTGCAGGCTACTTGGTGCAGGGTTCAGATGAAATATCAGCATGAGTGTAAGAGGAAAGGGAACATCCTTTCCTCCTAGTTGCCAGCCTTGTCATCAATTGTTTTATTCCTGTAGATATTTACAGATGTGAATAGAAGAAATCCCTATGCCCTGGTACCAATGTACCTTTTATCACTTTCTCGGAAAGCCATGTCTCAGTAGCCCACCAAAAACCAGCCTGAAAAGGAAAGACTGTCATTACTCTACTGATACAGCAAATCCCAGAGTCACTGTCTTTATAAGGAACTTAGGATTTCATTTATTGCTGCCTAACATGGGGGCAAACAGAGAATCAGAAGTAGATCTGGGGTATAGTCTGCGTTTGTTTCCACTTTAGGCTTTCCTTTGGCAGGTCTGTAACACTAGAAAAGTCAATGTAGACACTGATTTAAAATATCAGTTGTGACTGTGCATGTATTTAAGACTGTATTTGAAGAACACTGTTAAGGACAAGTAAATATCCATTACTCATAATGACCAGAAACTATTAGGTTTGTTATCATTAACATTTCTGTTGATATTGCTGTAAGAGTAAAGCAAAAACTTTGAACAGACGGGCAATCTCTTTCTGAAAAGTGGAACTGAACAGTTGTGGTCAGAAAAAAACCAGACTGTTTGCATTTTTGCTGTTTTGCAGATTATTTATTTTCAAGGACTCTTTTAATTCACTAAGCTATTATTATTGGGGAACTAAGCATCTTTTCCAAACATCTCAGCACGGTTAGCATTGGAAACAGTTGGCAGTCGTGTGCTGGTCTGGAAATGAAACATGCTGCCGTAGATTCCCTCCAGCCCTTCCCTCAATTTTCTGCTTAAATCTGGTAATACGGAAGGTTGAAAGGCAAATGCTTTAACAAGGCACATCCATGGGCCCTCCTAGAGCAGCAGGGCCCAAGTGTAAAGCACAGGGCAACATGAAAAACAGTGACAAAGAAAATTCCAGCCAGTGCTGGGATCATCTTCCAGTCTGTAGAGTTCACACTTACACTACAGAGCTTTGATACCAAGGGAAGCTGCTCATTTCGAAGTACGAACATAAAGCAGAAAGGAAATCGCATCCCCTTTATTTTAGTTAGTGCTGGGTCTCTGTAGTTCAGTTTGGCAAGTCATTTATCTTCTTTCATTAGTGATTAAATGTATCTGTGCAAATATTTTGCTCTGTAACTTTTGTGGAATTTTTCTTCCACTCTGCACCAAAATACCTCCTTTTTTTCCCCCCTAGAGAACAAAGAAAATAGATTTTCTGACCATATGGCTGTTGCAAAGTGGTTTCCCTGGCAACTGTAACCTACAGAACTTCTTAAAACTTCTTCCCCTCTGTGGATATTTTTTTCCCCTTTTTTAGTGGTTTGATTTCAGAATCTTCTCATCTTCTCCGAAATCATTACAGCAGGTGGAACAGAGGTTAACTGTGAAGGCCCTGGAGGGTGCTAGGGCTCTGGTGTATCTTAGAATTTGGATTCATTTGCTCAGAATTGTTCAAATCCTTTTAGCTCTGCAGATGTTTGGCTCGATTTGTAGGACGTTTAACAAATTTCCCTTGGAACCAGTGTTCTTCACATAAACACTACTGAAAGGTGTCCAGCATGGCTTAGAGTAAACGAAGACAAATTGAAAGATGAAAAATTAAGCCAATGGGATGTCATGTAGGCAAAAGCATCCTCTTTTTTGCAAGAAGTTGGCTGGGTTCTGCTCTGTTGTGGTACAAGATGTGGACCATTTCATGCTCTTCCCCCTCTAGTGCCCTGTGGTCTCTGCACCCACATGGAGAAAACAAAAGCAACTACTACTTGCTTCCTCCTTAGGAAGGCACAGCTCTGCCTCTGAAGCAAACACAAAGCAGCTGCCCCTCCTCTTAGTCTAAGGGGTAAAATGATGCAAAGTGTAATTTTCTGAAAGCCTGGCGTTTCTTCTGGTTGCAGTGACAAATCAAAAATCTGCTTCTAAGTGACGTGCAAGAGACCACTTAGAATAATAAATAGTCCTGTCATGAGTACCCGTGTGCATACCTACAGCCTCCCTGCTTTCAAGAACCATCTGTGAAGTACAGTTTCCACCGATTTCTTCTGTGAATTTAGTCTTCTCTCTATTTTTCCTAGACAAGAAGTAGCAAGATAAGATGCTTCAGGAAGTAGGCCAGGATTCCTGTCCCAAAGAAGACAAATTACACAATCAGATAATAGGCAACTTGGAGGGAGGGGGGCGGGGGGGGAGCAAAATCCACCACCCCACCCCACCCCACTTAGTTAGCTTTTGTTTTGTAATACCATAGTTCTCTGAAGGAGGGCAATTTGGAAACCACCTGAATTAATCAGTAAGTTGTCAAAAACTCATAAGTTGTTCCATTAAAATATTAATAATGTTTTTCAATTTCCTACTGTCTTTGAGTGAAATAAACAAAAGAAAGCAAACAAAAAATAAATCCAGAAAACCCTGCTGCGAACAAATCCCACAGGCTCTCATCATTAGCCAGTAAAACACACAGGACAACAGATGCTGGATCTGAATTTTTCCAAGGTAATAAATGCATTCAGTGTCCCCAAGAAGAAGATTTTAAAGCACATTTTTTGCAGCAAGCTAAATAATTCATCCTCAAAGCCTTTGTTTTACATACAGTGTTAAAACACAACACTGAAGTAGATAGTCATGATGTGCTGCTAAAGCAGGGATAACATTTTAGAAGTAACCAAACTCGGTGTTTAGAGTAATTATACAGGAATCTGAATTATTGCTTCAGTGTTTAACTCTTTATAATTTCTGCTTAGAGTGCTGTTGGGAACAACAGAAGTAGATTTACTCTGGAATAACTCCAAAGGAGTTACACACAGGGGTTTAGTTACAGGCTTCCCTATAGTGTTAGTATTTGGATATTTGATCAAGCATTTGGGGGGGCCTTTCTTTTCAAATAAAATACTGTTTCCTCTAGAGCTTGGACAAGCTTTTATACTTCTGTCCTTTAGGGGTGCCATCCATTTATTTCTTCCTCAGATCTCAGCTATTCAGTGTGTTTCTCCATCAATGGATCACAATGTTTACCTTTACCCCCATGGACACTGATACAGAAGTCAGAACTAAGTTTACCTGCTTTACCCTGGAACTCGCCAGTATAATGTCCCTTTAGATGTCAGATACCATTCTCATCCCACCTTTGATTACTGAGCTAATGTAGATTTCTGCTATCCTCTAAGAAGAAAGTAAATGGAATATCCCAAGAGTTTTATAAAGGAGCAGTCATTTGATTTAACTTCAATTATTTAGTATGGAAAGAATCTCATCTTTGAGTAGAGTTTAATATTGGATTGACTTTCAGCCAACATAAGAAACCACCTACGGAGACACAAATAAAAGGATCTTGCCAGCCCATGTGTTTTTATAAGATGCACCTTACTGTGAGCTCAAGGAGTCAATTAATTATTCAGGCATCTTCAAACACCAGGCAACTTTACGGAGCTCCCAGGGAGTGAAACTTTGGACGAGACTCTTTGGCAATAGTGTTTTGACATCAATTGGGTCAGAGCAGGGACTTGCAGATGTCGGTGGTACCCTGAAATACCTGGTACTGCAGAGTGGTTGTGGAAGGAGTGAGCAGTTGACCACAGAAGAAGAGCTGATGGTGGGAAGAGGACTGTGCTCAGCCCCTTTGCAGTTCCTCTCTAGAGAAAGGCAAGAGGAGAGCGACTGACTATCGAGGAGAACACACTGTGCTTTCAGGGCATTTTTTTATTCATACCTGTGCATTGTCTATTGCATTCTTATGAGAATTAGGGATTGGGGTGTTTAATCAGGATAACTTGAGAGCTGTCACTTGTTTATCTGGTAATGGCTACTAGATGAGGTTCCCAAATAGTAATATATTTGAACTCAAATGATTTAGAAAGATAAAGGAAAAATCTAAGCTGCCTTCAGGAGCTGTCAGGATTGTCGAATGATGTATTCAACAGGAGTTTTCTAGAAAAATGGGCTGAGCTACTAGTTCTGAAACTTTGCTTGTTTATGGCAAGTTGTAAAGGGATTTTTGGAGATGATAGTATTTCTCATCTGTAGAGAAGGCGTTTCTATGAAGAAAGCTGAAAAATAAATGTATTGTGACTTAGACCTTACAAGGGTATGTTTATTCCTTCTGTAGAAAGTCACAGAGCAGTTCAGTAGAGGATTATCAGGAGTGGGGAAAAGCCTTGGACCCAGGCAACAGTGCTGAGAGAGAAGAGCTGCTCTTGGCTGCCAAAGCTTAGGAAGAGGCCTCACATAGAGATCTCAGTCTCCTTCTAGAAATTACAAGGCTCCAAACTGTTTGAGAGCCTTTGGCAGTGGCTTTAAAGCTAGAAAAACATTACCTGGGTCAAGGAAGCACTGCCCCAACACCTTGGTTTCTGTGATGAGGAGATTAGTTCGGGTTTATTTATTAAATATTTTGTCAGGTACTCGTTGCAGTGATGTTAACTGCCTGCAACAGAGGGTAATCCAAGAGATGTGATTCAGTTTCCACTGACAAAAGTGTTCTCTTATTCATAACCTGCAAGACAGGCAAGTTGTAAAAGTTTTGGCTGATGTAGGACAGGATTGTCACATGGCAGTAGCTTCAGTGACAAGCCCTCCTTCCTTTTTTCTGTTACTCTATAAGAACTATTCCTAACATCTCTAACCAGCAGTATTTGTGAGATACCTTAAAGGTTTTCAGTGCAACAATTTTAGGTGGAACTGTTCTCGACACCCCCATCCACGCAAATTCACTTGCTGTTTTCACAAAAATTCTTACTTTATTATAATGCAAATAACACACTCCTTCAGGTTGTCTTCTCTCCCCACTTACACACTTTCTTTTAAACTCTGTTAATGATTTCTTTTTTTGTCTGTTTTTCACTTTAATATTGATGCTCTTACAAGGTCTAATAATATGTTGATACCTGATTATTATGTCAAATCATGATTTTAGAATAAGTCTGTAGTAATGGCATGTTTTTAAAACACATTCTGCAGCCTTAAAGACACACTGAGGTTACTTAAATGTTTTTAGTATAACCTGTTTGAAAATAAAAACTTCACTGGAAAAATTTATCAAAATACCTTGTATACAAATACAATACAAGCATGCAAATGTTCCTATGCTAAAATAGCTGAATATTAAAGACTTCCAGTAAGTTTTTACATATCACTTTAATGACATATGTCCTACCTGTAACAGGAGCACTGTCAAGGTTTGGATTATTCTACAAGAGTAGCTCAGAGTTGTGTTGTGGATACCAGTGGAAGCAAACTCTTTTCCTTGTCCTTCATCCCTGTCTCATTACTGATAGTATCAACAAAGTCTCATTTACTACTGTGTTTGGTGAAGAGTACAATAACATGGGACCAGCACAATCTGGAAAGAAGCCTTTACATCTTAAATGTTGCTTACCCCGGGGCTAATAAGGTGCTTGGGTTCGATCTAAAGTCATTGTATCTACAGGGAGAAGTCAAGTCTGAGTCAAGTCACAGGTAGCACCGCATTTTCAGTTACATCATTTGTTTTTAATATAGATGTTAATCCAGAAATCATGAACACAAAGTTCAACTTCAAAAAAGAAACAAACATTGTGAAATGGGGTGTGGTGTGTCTCCTCATTTTTGATATTTGTCTTGAAAGTCTCAGCATCTAGGAAAAGAGACTTCAAATGCTATCCAGAATTTTCTAGAATTTTTGTCTCCAGCTGCTTTAACTGATGGACAATTGAGATGTTACAGTCAGAAAATGGGAAAATTTGAGGTAATTTGCAGCTTTACTCTATACTTCAAAGCATAGATCATGACTTTATGGAAGAGATGATTACAGATCACCTCTTTGCTTCATGTAGGCAGCAACTTAACATCAATCCATCTAATGTTGTGCTATTGAAAATCCATGACGAAGATGAATTCCAAACAACTACCAAATATTTTATCCCTTTTCACCAAGCTACATACCTTCTGTATTTGATCCAAAGTCTTCTGGGGTTTTTCCACATGTGGGATTGTCCGTAGGCTAAGAGCAAAGCTTTGGAAAAGTTCTTTGGACTTTCAAGGAAATTGTATATTGTGTTTAGAGAGAGGAATCTGAATGCACAAAATCTCAGGATTCTCTGTGTGCCACAGTGCAGAACAGCTTTTTTTAAACGAAAAAATCCACCTCATAATCTGAGATCTAAAGCTTCTAGAGGAAAGTTAAGATGACGTTTCAGCAGACTTGGTCTTTAGGATTGAAGGATTAAAAGCAAAGGAACAAAAAAGATATTTTGTAATGAGTTTTGTGCACCATCATTTTGTGGAATCAGTCTTTAATAATATCTGTTCCTATAAGCTCTGTCAATAATAAGGATATGGTGACTCTATCAGAGATAAGATGTTGCATTTCACTGCGGTGGTGCAATGGAGCTCTTAAAAAAAATTTGTTAAATGGCCCTTGACTAAATGAGGCTGATTCAACTGGGTGAAATTTAATTTTTGTGTCTGTTGGCAGAAGATCAACAAGCTAGAAGCCTTCTCTAATTCAGCAACTTTTGGCAGAGGAGTGCTGCTGAAAAGGAAGGATTAAGTGCTCCGGTCTCTGCGTGTGGTGCTGCAGGCAAGAGTTTTCCCTTCGAGTGGTTCAGCAACATGTAGACCTGCTCTCACCGGAGAGGTCTGGGGAAGAGACGTGCAGGGATACTGAGCCTCTCTTTGTTGGTCAACATTGAATAGTTCAGGGCAAACATCCTTACTGAAGAGAAGTTAAAATGCCCAGAATATCTTAGTGGGTGGAGGAATGTCCCAGTCTGAAGTGAGGGAGTGGGGAATGTTTGTTCCCCGGGTGTAGTGCTATTTTTCATAGCTAGTCCCCCAGGCTGGTCCTGGTTGGTCACTCTGTCAGTGACATAAAGCTACTTACACAAGAAAAACCTGTAGTCCTGTGGCTTATAAAAGTGCACTGTTTTACTCAAATTGAAACAGCAGCCTCTTATGCATGCAGTAGCCCTTTTTTTTTTCCTACAGATATTGGTTTAAATGCAATTTACCACAGCCTTGCATTATGTATCATAGCACAAGAGAACTTTGATTTTCAACTTCTTTTTTCATTACAGAAAATATCTTGATTCTAATATAGTTAATATAGGGATTCTGTTTCTCTGCTATCCTTTACTTCAACAGAGGCTTTACATCATAATAATCTAAACCACATTCCATATATTGCAAATTTTTTCTGTTATAAGCTGAAAATGTGATTTGAGAACAGGATGAAAAGGCAGAGAGGTAATACCAAGCTAATTTGAGAAAAAATAAATAATAAGAAAAAGAATGATTTCCTGTCTCACCATCCATTTTATTTGCTGCCAGCCTTTTTGTCAGTTTGTCACCACAGATGAAGTTTTCTCCTTTTCCATTTATTCTTGTATTTAAATTGATCAATATTTGTATTGTGCTTGCTGGCATCATTTTATCACTTGCGCATTTACATAAGTGCAAGTTCCATTTCTGTATATTGATCCTTACCTTGCTCTGAAAAGCAGGTATAAGTTGTTCCATCTGCCAAAACTGACCTTTAGTGTAATTTAAATATCATTTCTGAACACTGATGGCATCATAAGGGAAAACAAAAGCAGGAGATGTTTCTACTGTTTGCACGTCTCAAAGAAATGCCAGTGTCCCACTGTGGAAGAGGCAGCATGGTAGAGAAGGGATGGCAAAAGCTGCTGTACAGGAAATCAGAGCCTCCCCTCTGTACCAGCCTTTGTTTTCAGCATCTAAATGGTATTGAAAGTTTCCCATGAGAAAGAAACCCAACGTGCCTGACAAGTCCTGTCAGTCCTCCTTGCTGTTTTCTTCTCCACCTTCAGTTTTCTGCTTTAGACTATTCATTGCTATGTATTTTTCCTACTGTGCAATGCAGTGCATTGGAAGTTGTGCACAGACTGTGATGGTCAGTTTGTATTCCTTTTTTTCGTCTCTTCATATTATATGGCAACCTTTTATCGATTGTAAAGTTTGTCACCTGGTCCTGCTATGTTAAGTCAATAAAATTTTTGTGGTTGCTTTTGTAAACTGAGGATCTCACTTCTGATACCGTGTTTGGAATACGATTTGTCTACAGACGTAGGTTAAACTTATTTTTGCATAGGACCATTGAGGGAATAAGAATAATATGTTCAGTGTGATGCATTTTTTCCTTAAAGATTTCTTTGAGTCAGGTGTTCCCTGCATGTTCTCTATGGACAACATCCAAAAATACCTCAGAAAATGATAGATACACTTCACGACTGTGTTTTGCTTCTTCCAGCAAACATTCACTTAGCTGGGTTAACGAATGGCTCAGCAGCCACACAAGGCTTGTTTATGTTGTTATGGGCTGTCTGTGTAATCACTTCCAGAGCCAACAGAAACCTAGAAGAAAAATTTGCCAAGCTGCAGCTGGAGCACTGCAAACAATCCATGACATTTGGTGAAAGTTTAAATTAACATATGTTATAGCAGACAACAAGGAAACAGCTGGGGAATATGACAGCTGTTATCCATAAATAATGCTATGTTATCAGCACCTATATTTATATGAAATTTTATTGGGTAAAGATGCAAATAAGTGTTTCATTACTCAACAACGTGACTGCACTGCAGGAAGAGCCCTGGCTACCTCCCGTGTGTCCCACGTGCTGGACAGTCAGCCTCAGGTCCTCCTAAGCTGCCATCTGAAAACCCAAAGCGCAGCTCTTAAGCAGTGAAGTGCTTCCAGATTTTCAGGAAGGTTTTCTCTCTACTGATGTGAAAGAGCTGAAATTATATTTTTGTTCTTCAGAGTTTACATTCTTGGGCTCCAGATTGGTGTATGGTTGGTGTTTGTTGAGGTTTTTTGTATAACCTTCTAAAATTGGAAAGTGGGCATCTGTTAGTCTTTAGACAGAATATTTTCTAGTTACTGGCTTTTCATTTTTGTCATCCTTTCTTTCTTCTTGATACAGCAAGATACAAACTCAGCAACTTTGGTCACAGTATCTGTTAAACATATAGCAGAAAACTCACTCCTGACATAATTCTGTTAACCAAGTGAGAAAAGAGGCCTCTGTGCTTCAGAACTGAATATCTCTGATTTGTGGCAAGTTTAAATGTAGCAAGAAAAGTTAATAGGTCCCCCAATACTGACCCATGGTATGCTATTTTGGTATGGATTCTCAGTTACGTGTAGACTCTACATAATCATATAGGGCAGCCACGGTATTAAATAATTATGGTATAGCATAATAATGTTGGTATAGCCAGGTAGGATTCTTTGGAATTTTTTTTGTAAGTGTAGATTTAAGTTTTGAAATAAAAGTTGTGCTAGCTGCTTCATTCAAACAGGAGAAACTGCCAGCAGAAGTTAAGACATCCACAAGATGTAAGATTCAGGACTTGTCTTTTCAAATCAATCAGCTCATTAAAGACCTGTCATAAATGAACTTAATCATTAATTATAGATGGTTTGCCTAAAATGATAACAATGGTTGCTGACTACTGTTGTCTGGTTTTACATTAACTTAATACAGAGGTTTGATATGAATTTCTTCCAAGTTTTCTACCTAGCATCTGTTCAGTTAAAAAAAAAAATTCTCTTGGACAATCATATGAATAATAATTGATATTTTCCAAAAGTGATCAGACCTGGAAAAGCAGTTCAAAGAAAACTTCTGTAGTATCAGTTGTCCAACTGGGTATTTTTTCACTACAGTAGAAACAGACATGAATTTTACTGTCTAGGGAAAGAGAATTGACAGTCTTGCTCAGGAAAATAGTGGTTTCTTTGTAAAGCTAGATAGTAATTTATGTATTTTAAATGCAAAGGCTCATATTGGCAACTCCTTATGCTAAAGAAAATATTCACAGGGAATATATGGAGCTTAAAAGCAAACAGATGAATGAAAAACGGTCTTTTTATCATCAGCACACTTGGTATATTGCTTTTAAATAGCTCTAATACAGATAGAAGATACATTAAGAAACCTATTTAATTCAGGCACTTTGCCAAGAATAGGCAATGATGTTGTTTACAGTTTATTAATACTGAATAAAGTGAAATTAGATTCAATTTTAGCATCTGGAGAAAACATAGCTTACTGAAAGGTCAGACAATTGAAAGGCTGCCCAGTTCTACAAAATCCAGGAGCTGAGGGTGTCATCTAGAGAACAACAGTGAGAGTGTCAGCAGAGATTCAAACAGAGACGAATTGATCTGAGATGTTCGTTGTATTAATTGTTGTATCACATTCTTTGCAATGCAAATTATTATATATGCTGACTCTCTGTATACTAAGCAAAGGCTCTGTGAGAGCAAGTGAAAGCTGGAAAAAATAATTGCACCGTCAAAGTGAAAATTGGTGTACCTGACCCAAAACTACTTGCCGGCAATTTGCCATGCCTTCTGATAAGAGAAGTGAGGAGCCGTTTAAAGTAACCAATTTGTAGCAGCAATAACATAGATTTGCAAAGCTGTACCAAGTCACTACAGTGACTGGGGAGGAACAAATTGGGTCATTTGTTGTTGAAGAGAGATTTGGTTTTTTTTTTTTCTCTGCTGGGGATATTTCTTTTCCCTGTTCCTTGTGCAGTGAAAACTGTGTTACAATCCATTGTCACAGTTTTCAAATATGCCCTGGAAAAGCTGGCACATTGAGTGAGTCTATCTGGGATACAAAACATTCAGAATAATCCATCACCTTTCCCTTGTTTTTGATATTTCATTGTTTTCCCCTCTTAAGTTGTCCTTTGGCGTCCTGGTAGCTGGGAGTGATAAACTCTAACATCATTTGGTGACAGAGAAGGTCCCCCCCACTGCCTTGTCCCAGAGAATGAACGAACAAACAAAGATCCTTCACTTTGAGGGTTTCTGGGGGAATTAGGAAGTACAAGAAGAGGACATGCAACTCAGTGTGGTGCAAGTAATCTGCATCTGGGTGATGCAGGAGTGTGGAACTGAAGTTAACAATAACATTTGCATATACACACATTAGGAATGGTTCTTTAAGCTCTGCTAACAGAGTCAATTAAAAGATTTTGGATAAAGACTGAAACCATCCTGCTGCTACGTGGGAAGGAATCTTTGTAGCCAAAAGATATTCTCATACTGGATATAGTTTCTTGACTCAAATATCACAGATTGACCTTCTTGATCTTAGCTTCAACTCACAAGGACTCCAAACGCTCATTGCCTCAGTTATTTTCATTCACAATTTCTAGTTGGAACCTGATGAGAAGACATCTTTGTTTTCCTGACTTTTGGAACTCTTTAATGGCTGCAATGACCCTGCTGAGTTTGGACGAGTGGGTCACCTGAGCTTGCCTGAACAAGTTCTGAACAGTTGAAAGGGGGAGCGTGTAACTGGACCTGGAAGTGACCACACAGCTAGGGAGGTGTGCTCAAAGTCTTCTTCCAACTGAAATAAACAGAGGGGTTGTAGAGGGAACTATTCTGGTGAAAAATTGGCATTGCTCTGTGCTTTAAAGTCATAGGAGCACCCACTAGTAAGGCTGTGGGTTAGTGCTGGTTTTTTTCATTGTGCAGCCCAAAGAAATATCCCATTTTGTGTTTTTAAAGATTGCATCAGTCTGAAAGTCTCAGCACCACACAAACATTCATAATTGCATCTGTCCTACAGATACCGGTATAGTCTGAAAACATGGTGAGGCCTTTCCATCTGTGGATCTGTGTTTGTCCTGTCTTGGATTTCCTTCATTTAGTCTCTGTCTTTCCATGTACTGGTTTTCAGTGTGGGATAATAACACTGAATTAGAGGACACATAAAATAATATACTCTGAAATGGTCTGTATTTATTTTTAGAAGAGAAGAGATGGTGTACTTGTTGCTGACCTCTAGAGCAACAAAAAGGATGTGTCTTGATGATAATTAACCTGACTGAGAATGCAAAGCAGCAATGAAATTGTTTCTTCAGCCTTTTGTATGACACAAGTGGTCTTCTAGGCAAACAGTAATCAAGGACATAATTTATACACCTAGTGGTACCTTGTGAAAGCTTACTCAAAGAACCTCACGTATGTCAGGAGAACCCAAGTTGTCATTTTAGTGCCAAGAACTGTGAAAAGCAGAGGGAATGTGTACAATGGTACAGAAGGATATCACTAACTAAACCTGACTAAGTGTGAGTAAATGTGGCCTTTAGTGTGCTACGATTTAAGGTATTTGACCAGGGGTTTGTAACCAACACGCAGCAGGAAATGATGAGAACGTATTTGGATTCATCATGTGAAAGTACAGGGTGACAAGCAGGTGTGTTGCGTGAAAAGGGGGATGTTACCGGCCAGCAACACTGGTCAGTAGGAAACAGCTACCAGAGGTGAGGGCTCCAGCACTGTGTGAGGAAAGACTATGTGAAAGAGGAGAAATTACACACCTGCCAGGAAAAGTCTTCACAACAAGACTAGGAATAGAGTTTAGGAAGGTCTATGTTACTGGGTAACGTGGTCTTTGATGCTCACGGCTCCTGACTCCTACAGACAACACAATGAGGAGCATGAGAGTTGTGGTAGTTGAAATTTTAGGCTTTGGTGAGGTTTGCTGTTCTTTAGGCCTTCCTTAACAACTGGGGTTCAAAAACTAAGGAAGTATTCCATCCTATTTCCTTGTGTAATCAGGTGCATATAAGAAGGTGACAGGGGAGGTCCCCTCTCTCTTGGGTTCCAGCGTTCCTCCTGGTCACAGCTCTGTGACAGCAGCTCTCAGTGTTTGGGCCTCGCTGATCTTTGTGGGCTGAGGCCTGAGCCAGGAGTTCTATCCGAGTCGTGTCAGAGGGAAGAGATTTGCTGCTCTTAAGGGACGTGGTGAGATTTCATTGTATTGGTTATTTTGTTAAACTATTCCCTGAGTTACGACTGTATATATCTGTGGTGTTTTTACCCCTTTTTTCCCCTTCCCTTTTCCCCTTTTCCCATTCGGGTTGGTTGGGGAGTTCCTCGGGGTCCCTACTCATATGTATATAGTGTTTCATTGTATGTAATTATATATATATGTAGAAATATATTTTTGCTGCAATTTTCCTCTGCTTGTTTTTTTCCCTTTCCCTTTCTCTGTTTTTGGGAAAGGAGTCGGGGGAAGGCTGTCTCGGGCTGCTCAGAGCTTGGCTGGGAGCCAACCCAAACTTTTACAAGGGTTTATACAGAATACACTGATGCATGCAAAGGTAATCCAGGCATGGGCTGTGAAATTAGAGGCCATCTACAACCGTTTAGCTTATTTAATCCGAGATGTCAAGCACAGAGGGAAAAAATGTATAGTACAATAATATGGTTGATGGTGAGCATGGAGACTGCTATAGCGATTGTAAAACCATTGGCGTAATGATAAATATGAACAAACGTTATAACAATTTCCTTCTCAAAGTGAGTAACTGTATGATTAGTGGAGTTGTGTTTGGCCATAAAAAGAAATTAATAACTATTAGCAAATAGAGTCAATAGGAAATAAAACACTTCTTTTACATGGAAAATTCATTTCAGTTGGCCACTAAAAGTGATGTAATCCTGTGAGCCATGAAGTGAAGAGCAAGGTTTTCCTTGCTGTGCTGTAACCTATGGGTAATGAAACCTCTGCTCTGAAGATCCCACTAATTCACAGTGCTCAGTTGTGCCATATTTTTTCTTGGGTCTGGCTAGACCATTATAGCATGTACAAAGATGGGTGTGTGTTTTTTCTACAGACTTTGAATAAAGAATGACAGACCCACAAATATAAGCAGCTTAGGTCTTTTGGCCTCCTTTATGACTCCTCCACAAATCAGACTCTCATGTAGTATGGCCTCGGACAGACACTTGCCAAATGTACCCTCAGATATAAGCTTTCTAACTTAAATATTGATAAACAAAAAGTGAAAATGTGGTGCTGTTCCTTCACGCATATATAAATATTCCAGGGGCAAGATACATCTTGCATTTAATGTATTATTAAATAGGGAGATGTTCTGAAAATTACTTTTCCACAGGTCTGTATCTGGCAAGTAGCTTTTTAAAAAGTAAAATAATATGATGGCAGCTCTCTCTCTATAATTCATTTGTCTAAGCATCTGTTATCCTATATAGTTCATGTACTCTTACTCTTTAAATAAATAGCTGAATTAGAACTGTATACATTTCCAAAAATAAAAAAAATTGAAAGAAAGAAAAGAAAAACCAGAAAACAACTTCAAACCTCTTATCTCTTTCCATTTCCCCCTTCTCCATGGGGGCGGAAAAAAACCAAATGAAAAAACCAACCAAACAAACCAACAAACAGAAAACCAATCCTAAATGCCCTGTAGGCAAATGGAAGGAAGTGGGAGTGCAGGAGCTGTCCGTGGTATGTCACTGGGGTTCTTGATTTACGGTTTTGGTACATTTACATCATCTGAGGATCTTACCCTCAATATTATTTATCCTTTTCACTTCAGCAAGATGACAGATCTCCTCATCTTCTATGTTTTATGGATATTTTAAGTCAGAAGACAATGAACTTGGAGAAGAAACAGGAGAAAAGGAGGCCCAAAGGCAAGAAAAGATGTGAAGGAGAATATCCAACAATGAAAGCCAAAGTATCCTCTGTGGTGTCTTTTTGCTAGTTGTTTGAATTACCCTATGAGCATACAAGAAATAACCTTGACAAGGTGGATATCTCAGTGAAAAGGTAAAAAGCTTTCTCCATCTTGAAACTTCTCTAGGGTTTTTGCATCTCCAAGGGGGTACGGGCATGTTTTCTTGGAGGAGCTAAGTTTCCACATGCATTTGCACAGGTAGTGCCGAGTGTTTTGACAAGGAGAATAATATCCCATTTTGCCTCATAATTATGCCTTCCAGAGACATTAACACATCTTGATCTTTTCCTAGCTTGCCTGGTGTCACTGATGTGACTTTAGATTTGAGAATTCTTTTTGGTTTCTGATATTCCTTTTCTTAGAGAATGAGGACCATTTGAAATGCTAATAGAGAAGCAGATGCAGGTAGTGTAAGCTGTCAATTTTGTGCAGGGAAACAGATTAGGGATCAAGGACTCAGTATGTAAAGCAAGCCTGCTGCTGGCCTTTGGGATGAATGTCATTATAGACAATGTGAAGATATGCCATGGGTATTAGTACTGGCATCCCGTTCCTGTGTATTCATCTAGCGTGAAGTCTGCAAGCACAAACTTTACACCGTTGTTTTGGCTATTTACTATAGCAACCTACCCTACTTATACTCTCTTTTTCAATAATCCTTTCATAAACTATGTAAGTGAAACTTTGTGTGAGATTCAAAATCTTCTGTGAGTATTTCACCTTGCTGGACAACGTTCTCATGTCTTGAGCTGTTACGATGAGGATCCTACTCGCTGCTTTGGTGCACACTGTGTGGCTGAGAAACAAAGTGCTGCATGTATGTCTTGTAGACTGACGAGGCTATAGGCATTGATACATCTCATCCACTTTCAATTCAAGAGAAAGCTTCATCCCAACTCAAAGTGAATTTGTTTACAAAGCGGAAAAGGGACAAGGAGATATCTTTATTCTACTGTGGAGAGATCTTATTAAAATTTGTTTTGGATAGTGCTGGCTGTTTTGGAGAGCACATGTATCGCAGAATCAAACCTTCAGCTTTGTGACTTGGAGAGGAAAGGCAGCCCAGGATGACAGAGTAGGTTGTATAAGAATCTAATTTTACTGATGTAGTTTGCCAAGGCTATTAAATAGCTTGCATTTTTTAAAATTGACAACTGCATATATGATTATTTATATTTTTTATGTTATTCAAAATCTACTCTTTGATTTAGTAAACATTTGTTTGTTTAATAATTTGTATTGATTTTCAGTGAGCTTCTCAACTGTGGCAAAAGTCAAACTAATGAAAAAAAAAATCAATATTTCATTCAACACCAATAATTATTCACCTCCATGATCTATTCTATTCCCATTTCCTCCTTCCCTTTAGGGATGCAATTCCTAGAATTCAGGCTTTGATACTGAATCTCATCTTTAAGATTTTGTTACATACAGTGACTACATTATAGGATGAATTCCAATGTGTAAGTATTATGTTATTGAAGGATAAAACCAAATTAGTAGAACACACAGTGAAACCTACATGGAGTAAATACAAAACTACTTAATGTGGGATGTGTGACTCGAATATTGCATTTGTTCACAACATAACAAGGTATTATTTTGTTGCATTTAATCAACTGTATTCTGGCTGAGTAACAGTTGTGATTTTCTCCTCTGCATATAAAATAATTTTCCTCTAAGCAAACCTGATATCAGTGAGGAGGAACAGGACTGATTCAAATGAAGTTGAACTATCAAGGTTGACAAGTACCTCACAGAATGAGAGAAGGTGCAGGTGGAGCATGTTTTCTGAAATCTGTTTAATGCCAGCACACACAGATCAGAAATGTGAGGATGATCTTAATGCACAGGCAGTTCTGATGAGCTCCTCTTTCATGGTTGTTTTGTGCCTAAGAGGCGCAGCATCTACACTGCTGTCTGAGGGCATGATTCTTCCTTAGTCTGTCTGCATACATGTGTGGTTTGTTCCCCGTGACAGAAAGGGACTGTGCTTGTAAGGAGGGCAGTGTGTTGAAGGAAACTGCATCCAAGTGTATCAAACACTGAACATCCTCTCTTGCTAAATTGAAGTTATCCCACTGTAGGCTGTGGTGCTAATGGGTCACTAATGCATTGCCAGTGAGATCGCTTTTCTACTGAGCAATCCATTCTGTGGCTTTCCAAATCACAGTGTCAGATTGCTTGGATGTGGCATAGAGTGTTTTTCCACTAGAAATGGAATCTCCGGTCTTTTGGAATCTTGAATAAATGATCTGCTTTCTTAGAATTAAATGTTTGAAATAATTTCACATCTACTGTGAAGAAAGATGAAGTCCAGTTTCCTACTGTGCCATTAAATAAATTTCAACTGCCATCCATTCCCCCCAGGTGAGTAAATGAGAAGTGGAATGATTGAAATTGTGGGTGATCATAATTTGAACTTTGTTTCCTTTTCTATCCATTTAAGCATGTAATTTTTCCTTTAGCTTTCATCAGTTCTGATCTACTCAATTACTGCACCATTAGTATCCATTCTTCTTGGTTTCAAACCTGCCCTTGCTAAATTTTAAATGGTATTTCTTTAAGAACATGATTTCCCATGTCTTTCAGAATTGTCAGCTGAAGTTGTTGTCAGTAATGAAGAGATCAAAAGAGCACAGTGACCTGCATGCTACATGTGATATTGTACTTGCTATGGCAACTGCTGCTGATATTCAAGGTGTTTATAAAATTTCCAGGACTAGTTGTCCTTTTCCAACCACTTCATTACCTTATTGAAGGCTGTGTGACCAAAAAGGACATAATGTGAGGAACATGGCCCCTCCCTAGTCTGTTTTTGGATTATCCTTAAAGAAAGGTTCTTCTTTCCAAATGCCTTTTTTTTTAACTGTGCTGCTCTGGAGGGCTTCTCCCATGATGGATCTGTTCCAGGAGATGCTTTTTGCATTTTACTTACAAAGAAAAGAGTTTCAAGTGCTTCTGTTTGTTGTCTGCCCCATAGAGTTACATTGGATAAATGCTGGCTGTCGTAGGAAACCAAGAATTGCCTGTTCTTTTCCTGGTGATGTTCTGCAGAGAGGCAAATCTAAACGATGATAAAATGAAATGGTAATGAAGAATATCTCTCCTGTATCCCATAGGAACTACTCATTGAACCAAAAATCAACCAGCCAGGCCGCCCCTGATCCACTGCATGGTATGTGAGCAGCTGTCCTTGTTGAAGAGTAGGCTTTGAGTTAGGCTTGGTTACACTTTTTTCCAATTTTAACCCAAAGATGAGAATAGAGGCTTTACAAAACTTTTACACTGGCTGTATGTTTTTCATAGACAAGAAAGGATTCAGTGCCTATGCAACTGTCAGTGTCAGTCTTCTACTGTGTTGCAAGTGTCCACACTTGCAGAGGAGTTTGCATTTAGTACTTTGCTAATGTAGTGCCGCTGACAGACTTATTAGCAAAAAAATTTTTGCTGTCAAGCAGAACAGTAGGTTGCCATAATTCACTGAATATGTTCAGTATTCCAATTGGATAAGAGCTCTTTCTCCTGATACATATTCTGACTACATGGTTCCTATAAGTGGATTCCTATTCAGTCCTTCCTGTGCATCACAGTATTGTGCAAAGGCAGGTGTTCTCCTGTTGTTTCTTTTAAAAGCTGACCCATACCTTTTATTTAAAAGTACTTTAAAGGAAGCTCATAAAGAGATGAACTAATGTACTGTAGTCTAATTATTCTTTTCAAGGAAAATTATTTTCTGAGCAGAACTCGGTTTTAAAAATTGTTCTTCCAATGGATTTTTGCCTTATGTTCTCTAATATCATCTTACTGACAGTTACAACCAGTTTCCCCTGGTTCTCTCGTTATTCCTTGACAATCTCGCTCTTGCAGCAAGCCTATCTCCCTCTAGCATCCCCAGTTTATTTGGCTGGACAAATTGCTGTGGCCCGTTCAAAGCATATGTGTGCTGATTTGCTGCCTCTTATCTCTGAGAATGGGAAAAAATCTTTTCCTCCGCTGAGGCAATAATTTAGATCTCTTTTCAATAGTTGACTGTTTTCATTATATTTGCAGCAGTTTCACACCTCTGAAAGCTATGCCTTTTTAAAAGTGACCAAGAAGTTCAAGGGTTATTAAGGGAGACAGGCATATGGAGACGCTGAATAGATTTCACCTTGTCAGGAAAGTGGAGAAAATAACTTGACTATAAATTAATTTGGGGAAGGGGAGAATTGATAATGTTAATCTAAAATATTTTTCCTTTTTTTTTTTTTTTTTTAAATCAAAGCAGTTTCATAATTGCATATGGTTTTATAATTTTTGTAGTTTGATTAATCACTGAGGACAAACGTAGAGTCCTTGAAACAACTGCCAAAACTAATCTGAGTGAATAACAATTAAGTTTTTCTTCACCTTGTTTGCATTTCTGAACATTAACTAGTGGCTGTTTGATATCTATATGAAAAGCATTAATATTGTCCTTATGTCTGGTATAGGGGAAAAAAAAAAGTCAAAGAAGCAATAGAATCACTTCTGGAGGAAGTCTCCATCAGATGATAGAATTTTAATCCTATCTCAACTAGTGTTTGACCTCTGCAGCATCAGTGACAGCCAGTCTCTCTATGACATAGAAGAGAGAGAAGTCCTTCCCTAAACTTGCTATAGATGTCAGAGGAAGATGGTATGGAATATTATTTTTCCACTAGTGAAAACATCAGAGACCTGCTCTCCTTTACCTTAACATGGTGCTGTTTTCTGGTGTATTTCACAGAGGGAACATCAGCCTAAAGCCCTTGCCCTGATTTGTTTGCTTGTTACTTGTTTCTAAGATGTTTGTTGCTTTTTTTGTTGTTGTTGTTTCTACCTGCTGATGTCTCCAAGCTGTATTTTCCTAAACTTTGATACGTGTAAGCCCTAATTTATTTTCTTTGCATAAATAATTTTTTACTTTCTCTCGTATATGTTTTCATATTGGTTTTCCTTTATATCAGTGGAGTCAAGGGAACATATTTGCAATAGTTTGCTTATTAACTTGTGTCACTTTTGAAATGTGACACATCCTGTATAGGGTTTTTTGCAATATAAGAGTATTGATGTAGTACAATGTGTTAAAGCAATGTACCAATAGGGTTTATATTCCTAATTGTCTAACTGCAATAGACATATTAATTTCAGGGAGAGATACGATAGTTCAGTACTGAGAAATGAGAAACCTCATCCTGTATGACTTTCTGAAAAACAAAGCATAGTGATTCGCAATCCCAGAGGTTAAGGTAGGAAACAGACACGGGTGCTATTTAACCCTCTTCCAAAGCAGTTGCTGGATGTAATTTCCAATAGGGACCAATGGGTGAACCCATACAAGGAAGCATGACTCAAAATAAATGTTTCCAACCAGGTAGAACAACTGGCAATGCCTGACAATCCCATTAGCTCTAGTGATAGCACTCAGTCCTTTCAAGAAAAAAATGTCTATTGCCACAGAATTTTATCAAATGGAATGGATCTTCTTTGTTACATGGAAAAGATAAAGTAACCTTCTGAATATACTGTATTAAAAAAAAAAAGGTTGAAATTCATAGAGTGAAAAATTACGAGCTTGGGTTTTTATAAGATTTGAAAGGTCAGGAGGGTAAGCAGATGGCTAGCTGTAGAATTTATTATGCTTTTAGCAATTGTTTTGATGTTCCAGGTGAAACCTTGCAAGCTTATGAGGCTGTAAAATTCTACGACCCTACATTAAAGTGAGGATTATGCTCATAATATGCATGTGATTTTAGAGATCAATCTATCACCCATTTATTATCTGCCAAAACCTCAGAGGATTCAGTGTGATTAATATCTTGTCCTGCAATTTTTTTGCTATTCTGCAATAGTGATTCCCTTTTTTGTCCATTTTGCATTTGTTTCCTTTATGCAAATAATGCAAACATGCTTCTGATAATGAAGTGATACTCTGGTAGTGCTGAGTGACTCTCCAGCAACCTTTCAGTTCCCAAAAATGACCTGATTTTAAAAGGCATGTCAAAAGTTATCTACAACCACAGCTTCTGTGGTTGAATTTGCCATGATAATAAGGACAGAATATGGGAAAATTTCCAGTGGCTTCTAACTAATCCAGCTCATCCTCGGGTTCAGGCTCCCATCTAGAGAATACTGGCCAAGAACAGCAGGTGGGACAAACAAGGAGGTCATCAATATTTTCTTAAACTTAAGAAAGAAAATATTATTTCAGGATTTTCTAGCTTGGTAACGAAAAGGCAGGAGCTGTATTTCTTCCTCAGTTGAAGAAGCGTGCAAGTCTCACATGCAGTAGATATTTTACAAGTTTGTGTATGTGGTGGTGCCCATCTGCAAGTCTGTAGATAAAATTTATTACCTTGTTTATGCATTCAGCCAACATCTGGATTAGCTCCCTTTTTTGCCAAGATGATCTTTAATTTTTCAAAAAGCAGGTCATGTGAATTGTGATAACGAAATTAGGAGTTTTCTTCATGCCAAATGTTCTAGCAAGATGTCTGGTGCTGTGTTCTGGTAGAGGAGGGACTGCGGCTCATGGGAGGCCAGTGCTCTCCGGAAATTACGCGCCCCGGTTTCCAAAAGCTGGGTCTTGCAGCCTTACTGAAATAAGGTGCAGCAGCTCTCTGTGGGTAGATAACTGTCCTATGGAGTGAGTAAGTGGAAATGGTAAGAGCAATGACAGTGCAGAACTTGTGCTGACAGAACCACATTTTTGTAAACATAGTGCTTTCACCATGGAAGATGTTATTTATCGTGCTTTGGGGCACTGACTGTTGAGATCAGGTGTGGGTTGTGCTGGTGTTGCAGTGGTAGGACCCCATTGTGTTTTAATTCACGGTCACTAGTGGTGTTCCATGGGGCTCCAACTTTGGCCCAGTGCTCTTCAACATCTTCATAAATGATTTGGATGCAGGACTGGAAGGGGTATTAACAAGTTTGTAGATGACCCAAAACTTGGAGGAGCTGTTGACTCGCTGGAAGGCAGGGAGGCCCTGCAGAGACCTCACAGAGGACTGGGCAATCACCAACCATAGGAAGTTCAACAAGGAGAAGTGCCGAATTCCACACCTGGGATGGGGCAACTCTGGATTTATGTACAGACTGGGGAATGAGACACTGGAAAGCAGCGCCACAGAAAGGACCCTGGGGGTCCTGGTTGATGGCAAGTTGAATGTGAGTCAGCAGTGCCCTGGCAGCCAGGAGGGCCAGCCATGTCCTGGAGGCATCAGGAAAAACATCACCAGTGGTCAAGGGAGGGGATTGTCCCGCTCTGCTCTGCACTGGGGTGGCCTCACCTGGAATATTGTGTGCAGTTTGGGGCACTGCAATATAAGACAGATATTAAGCTGTTAGAGTGACCAAGGGAGGGCAATGAAGATGGTGAAGGGCCTTGAGGGGAAGCCATATGAGGAGCAGCTGAGGGCACTCAGTCTGTTCAGCCTGGAGAAGAGGAGACTGAGGGGAGACCTCATTGCAGTTACAACTTCCTTTTGAGGGGAAGAGGAGGGGCAGGCACTGACCTCTGCTCTGTGGTGATCAGTGGCAGAACCCAAGGGAATGGTCTGCAGTTGTGTCGGGGAAGGTTTAGGCTGGATATTGGAAAAAGGTTCTTCCCCCAGGCAGTGGCTGGGCACTGAACAGGCTCCCCAGGGCAGTGGTCATATCACCAAGCCTGGCAGAGTTCGAGTGTTGGGACAGCTCTCTCAAGCACATGGTGTGGGATTCTTGGGGCTGTCCTGTGCAGGGCCAGAAGCAGGACTCTGATCCTAGTAGGTCCCTTCTAACTCAGAATATTCTGTGGTTCTCTTCTGTGATAGTGACTTGAAGTTGGTTACCTAAGGTGAATTATCAATAATAATTGGATTTCTGTTCAAATTTAATTGTTTCTATCTGTACAGTTTCAAATCAGACAGAGTCTGAGTATTGGATCTACAGGGCTGCTTTTTAAATAATTCCACCCAATTTTCCTGTCCTCAGTTCAGCACCTCTGTGTTCACTGGAGTTGGTGCACAGTTTCTGCACAAAAATGAGCAGTTAACTAAATGCTAATTAAAAGCAGCATGTCAGTTTATTGTGCTCAGTAGGAGCAGTCACAAAAGAACATGAACCTGAATTAATTTCTTATCCTTTTTTTTCCCCTGAGATCTCCAGGAGGGTTGAGGGGAAAAGCCTATTAAGGTGACTTAAATGAAAATTTGAGATGGGCCTAAGAAGCTTCCGATCCTGTGAAATACTTTCCTAGAGCCTCCCCATACCTGTGCACCAGCATCTCTGCCCATCAGATCAATATGTCACAACTTCTGAAACCCAAAATCTGCTAGATGTCTCAGGTTTCCGTCAGTCCTGGTACCACCTTCCAGCTACAGGGTTGGTCCTGTGGTGTTTGTTGATGCTACTGAGACCTGAGGGCATTCAGGAGCTCACAGACACGATCCGTACCCACACTGATTAATCACCACAGGCCTGATCCAAATTGCATTCAATGAGGTTTTACGTTTCACTTTGATAGGCTTTAGGTTAAGCTTTAAGATACGGGATGTGAAGCAGATAATGAGGGCAGGATGAAAAGTGGTCAAGGTAGCAGAGTGTGAAAAGGACTAAAATATGAGGGGAAGTTCATCTTGGGCACGGACCAAATTCAGTTGCTTTGCCATCTTCGGCTGCCTTGTAATACTTGTGGGTGTGAAATACCACAATTAAAGAAGAAAAATCTGGTTATTGTTGGCAGCATTCAAATATGAATCTGTATGAACCAGTGACGGACCTTCACTGGCTGACAGGAGCCATAGCTCTTTGCTGTAGCAGAAAAGGTGGACTCACATAATCATAGATCCATTTTTGATTGCTTCCAGTAGCAAAGGAAAGGAAGGATTTTCCTGTGCTTCTAAGTGTTAAAGAGCTGGTTCTTTTAAATATTTAGTAAATGTCAAGTGTTTGCTGCCTCCTCTATTTCAGTGAAGCCTTTTTAAATCCAAGCGCATGCTTGAGTGTAAGTTTGCTAACCCGTGGTAACTGAGATGTGCACATTTGGGTTGGTTGACCATGTTGTAGTACACGACTGTCATGAACCATTCTACTCCTTCTTTCCCATCAGTCTCTTGATTTGTGCCCTTGCTTGGCTGTTTATGTGAGTCAGGTTGTGTGACTTTCTTAAGGTTTGATGACCACCTTCCAAATTAGCAGAAAATTTACATCCAGGCACACCAGCTGGGATCCAAGGTCCAACTGGGGGAACTTTTTCATCATCTTTCTCTTAACTCCTTTACCCTCTGCAGTCACTGCCTGATGTCAGAGGTATCAGTATGATGGGGCAGAAGAGCAGTCATTTTGAAGGAAATGCTGGAGCACACACTGATAACATCACTCTGTTAACATCAGTTACCCCCGGCATAAAGTAATACTTCACATGAGCAGTAATGACTTTACTATCTTTAAGCAACCAAATATTTTTAAGCTACACCAAGAGGCACATTTACTGTAGAGATCAGCCTCATAACATTTTATTGTAAATGTGTTGTTTGCTTCTTTGTCCCTCTAATCCTCCAAAGAGTATACGACAAAAAGCAGGAGGTTAAAGTCAGTTTTGGCTCAAGCCAGATTCACAGCTTGCCATATTTGTAGCATCTTCAGGAGCCCTTTAATCTGAGGTAGGCTGGAAGGCTGGAAAGCACAGCTTCACCCCAGCCCAAGGGGATCCAGGCATTTTCCACGTCTTTGTAGGTACAGTAAAATTACAAATGTGATACCAGGACACGTGTCAGTGTACAAGAGGAGGGCTGGCAAGACTGGATACCAGTAGAAAATATGCAAGTGTAATGCATTACCACACATCCTTCTCTTACCATTATGTCATTCTATACCAGTCTTTTGTCAGAACAACTTTCCATTGTTCTTTCTTCCAGTTCTTAATTTCACCTTGGCTGAGAAGGAAAAATCTGGCTGTAATGAGAGGCCAGGCTTTGGATTTACCAGCACTGAAAAGAATTCATAATCTTTTGACAATCTAAACATGTAAGGTTGACAGATTTTAAATATTTCAGGTACAAGCCAGTTAATTTCTTATAGAGCCTGAGAAAAGTTACCAGGTTTTCATTCTTTACTCAAAACTCATACAAAACCATAAAGCTCTCCAACACTACCAACTAATGTATGTGTGTATATATATATATATATATATAAATATATGTAAATAATACCAACCCTTAGCTCCAAATTCATCCTTCCAGCTTCAGTTACTTTGTGAGAGCGATTATGTTCTAAAAGCTTCTGATCCATTTTCTGTAGTCCTGAAGGTCTGTAACATTCAGAATACCCTCATTTTGCTGGTGCAAGTGAAACCAAGGATCCCATGATACTACCGTGTCCTTTTCATCCAACTTCTGCCTGATCTCTTCCCTAGCAAAGTACTTTAACACACTAAGAATGCAATGGCTACACTCAGTTAAGCCACTGACTTGGTTCATCCCTCAATATCTTATGCTGTGTGTAAGCTGCTACTGAATGCATAAAGAATTATTCATTGAATTATTACTGATCATCTGTGGCATTTTAGCACATTAAAGAATCTCTTCAGCTTCAAAAGCACCTGTTGCAGCAGGTTGAAAAAATCAATGGGTTTTTTCCCATCAGATAGCACAAATCCCTTCCTGATAAATGTAGTTTCTCATTGAATGCCAACAATCTGTAATGATTCAGGACCACATGAGCAGAAATGAGCTTAGCCAGAAGTCTGTGACAGGTTTGAAAAGACATGTCATGAACTTTTGCTCTGAAATCATAAATCTCTTTGAACTATAGGAGATTCTGCACCACCTATCACTTCTTATTTCCTTTTTGTTAGATGATCCTGACAAGTAGAGAAGCACAGGTCTGACTTTATTGCATGATCGTGCCAAGCCTTCTGGGAGATCTCATTATTGGGGGAGCTAATTCCTTACCTACTTTAAAACCCCCTTTTAATCAATCTCTTTAAAAGACACACTGTACAGTCACCAATATGGATCTTCCAGAGGTAAACACATGTAAATTAGTTTAGGAAATAAGATCAGAGACAGGTATCCATATGGTCTCTATAACATCTGTGTATTCACTGTGCACACCAGACCACACTCCCTATTGCTGTTAGAAAGCCTCTTCTGCCAGTGTCTATTAGCCCCCTTTTTTCCACCCAACAACTTTGCTCTCCAAAATCCTCCAGGCATCTCAGTGCGTGTTCCAGATCCCCGGTGGGACAGGAACTGACAGCTGGAAATGTCTGAAGTCATTTCAGCTCAGTGGAAATGAAGTGTGAAAACATGAAGCAAGCCCATGTTGTTCAGACGAAGTGATTTTCTGTGTTTGATACGAAGAATATTAGCAACTCACCCATTATTTTTGCAGTGTGTTTCCTATTACAAAGCACTAAATGGGTGGAAATTACAAATGCTGTTAATGGTGAAGTCATCTCATGAGATCTAAAATATTGTTAATTCTTAATGCGAGCATATATAGTCAAATTATATCTCACATTGTAGCACTTGTTAACAGTTCATTTTCATTACACATTGAAAATGTTTGTAGCTTGCTAATTAGACTAAAATCTGAAAGACTCCTGACACTCTGGAATTACTGTTTTTGGTGGATCCCAGACATGGGATGGCCAAGAATAGATTAGATAACCTTTCTCAGCTCTTACTATTGACAGCTTTGACAGTATTGCTCAAATCTGAGTACCAGAAGTGTGTTAGGTTCCTACCTAAATTGAACTAATAAATAACCCTCCAAACTATTACGGTTGCTCGTTATGCTCAGTTTTAGCAATACATACCAAGTTTAAACTGTTCTGGATTAGAACTAACCAAAGATAAATTTATTGGTCTGTGCACTAATACATGTCCATCATAAAACCTGATCTGTATCCCTTAAACTTCATTATTTAATGCTTAAGTTGTAAATTAATGCTTTGAGGAAGCAGGAGCTGTGATGCTCATGCTTGCCTCTCAGGCAGGTCTGTGTAGCTTTGTCAGGTCCTCACAAGCAGCCTCAAAGTTTTCATTTGTGTTGTTAAGGTTAAAACAAAAACAGTCAGGATTTTATGTGGATCATCTCTGGGTCTGGCACACTAGGTCTGATGTAGCTGGGGAAATACAACAAATGGCAGAGTAATTGTTTAGTAATTATAATAATAATATGTTTTTAAAGTGCTATATGGTTTCCCAAATGGCTTTGAGGGTTCTCTGAAGGTTTAAAAAAAAATTGGAATTTTTTGGATTCTGAAGTAATAAACAGTAAGACTGCTGTTTTAAAAATTGGCTGTCTTTGGGGTAGGTCAGGTCTTTAAAAAAGCTAAATACCTACTTTATTGCTTTATCAATATTATAATAAATAACTAATATTATGATTAATACAGAGTTCATTCTTCTGAAATTTTCTTGGAACATATTTGGCACAAGGTACAGTAACTGCACTGGACTTTAATCCCACAGATTTTTACCAACTTGTATGCATCCTTTTGTAAAGCAGTGTGCTCTGGATATATTGTCAACATTTATATAAAAGCATAAATGGAAGCAAGGGACAGCTAATATTGGTGATAAAGGGATTTTTTTAATATATTTTTCAGTAAAATTACTTGAGGCTACCCCACGAAAGGATACACTTTAGAGCCTTTCCATGATTTTCTCCTGACAAAAAGAGCCATGACTACAAAACAGGAAAAAAAATAAAAATATCATCCAAGATTAGAAGATCTATATTAAAATTAATAACAGTTCTCCACAAGTAAAGCATGTAATGGCAGATCTGGAGAGTGCAAAGAGGGTTTCAGAGACTGTCTAATTGTATCTTCAATGGTCTGATTGATGCTACTTGCAGACATGATGTTGAGGGCTATGAAAGAAGTAATTGCAGAGTTTCTATTTGTCACAATATTCCTTGATGGGATTTCTGATGTTAGTAATTTGTCACAGTGGTTCATTGTCTTGCTGGATGTCAAACAAAATGGAGAGGCCAGAGAGCTGATGATTTGCTTTGAGAATGTCAGTGTCAGGACTGTGGGAACAGATTTATAATGAATATTGGGGTGACTGGGAAAGGGCAGCGTGTGGGGCAGCAGAGCTGGTGGTTCAGGAGAGAAACAGTGGGTGTTGCCGACTCTTGTCATCCCCCAGGGTCTCACCTCAACAGTATGTGAGGATGGTGCTCTCTCCAGCTAAACCACACATACTGTGAATCTACTGAAAATTCTGGCAAGTCTGTTTAGGACTGATTTCCAGTCTTGTCATGGTGTTTTACCCTCACCTTAAAAATCTGGGGAAAGGTGTCACTCTGAGACGCTTTACCACCACACTGTATGACAAAAAAATCCCACAAAAAACCCCCCAAAAAACACCACCAAAAAACCCAGAAACCACACACACCCAAACTGTTTCAGACTGGTGATTTCCTATGATGGAGTAAAACTAATGTAATCTCTGGTAGGCTGCGTCTTAGAGGGGGTTGAGCTTAGTGGTGAGGGCAATGAACTTGTCCTCCGGGTGCCCAGGACACGTCTTGCCTTTGCCACCAAACCTTCTTACAATTTCTCACATGTTTTCTGATTTTTCTCTGTCTCACCCAGAGAAGTAAGCACATAGTGGGAACAAAAGCATTTTCCTCCTCTTATTGTCGTTGTATAACTTTTATGCATTAAAAACTCTTCAAGCCATAGACAAGTTCTTGCCATACAAATATGTTTTGCCTAGTATAGAGTTACCTTAGCCTTGATGGGAGGGGTAGTAACCCTAATAGAGGTAAAGATTCTTTTATACAAATAAAAATAAATCTTGATTCTTTGTTTTGATGATGTTCTATATGGGTTTAACATAAAGAAAAAGTATAGAGGAGAACCTATGAACTGAACTGGAAATGAAATCCTGTTCTGTTAGGTCTATTTTATTGTTGCTCTTCAACAGTTCATGTATAAATAAATGACAGGAAGCATCACTGATCTGCTCTGGAGAAAGTCTTCTATGCCTCCTGTTGTATCAGAGCATGCAAAAACAACCTAATGATTAGACATGTCATTGATGGCAAGTCTCAGGCATAAGCTGCTATAATCACTCCAGGAAAAAACCCAAAAGGCAACACAAATGGACATACCAGAGAGCCAAGGTACATCTCGGTAAAGTGTCTATGCAGGTTCAGGGACTGTAGATAAATAGGCAGAAAGAAAATAATGCAAAGGAAAAATAAACACAGTACAAAAAGTTAATGTTATAAGTTGACCAACATTTTGGCCTCTTGCTGCCCTAGTCAGAGGCTGCCATAATAAGTCCAGTGAGCAGGCTAATTGTCAGATAGAACAGACCACATGAAAAAAAGGTGTGATTAAATCACTATTTAGGGCTGATTCATTTGTTTCTGACCACAAAAATTAAAATCCAGGAAGAATGAAGATCAGGCCTGAAATGCAGGTCTTCGGTACCTGGAAAATTTCAGCACACCATATATGAGACAGATGCCTTTATTCTTGGTGATATATATTTTTATTCTCGAGTTGTTCATTAGTCTCTAAGGAGACATGTAGGCCATCTGCTGTGGCTTTCACCCTGCTGACTGAGCAATTGCACCTCGTCTGCCTTGAAAGCCACCGACCACTGCTGCAAAGAGGGGAGTTCAGAAGGAGGCACGTGGTTTGATCTGTAGGATGCGCCTGTTGGGGGTTTATCTCAGAAGCACCTTAGTGTGTCAGGTAAAATATGGTATGTGGCACTGCAGGAAGGTGTGGCATCAGTCAAATAGCTAAACTGATTCCCCAGGAGGGTGGAGAGCCCTCTTGCTCCCAGCCACATGGACAGGACCTCCACTTCTCCTCTCTCACCTCCTGCTCCCTCAGGGATGCTCTGGCTGCAGCATTTCACAAACTCATGTGTGAATGCTTCATAAAAATACCCAGGGACACATGAAGGTAGACAGATGTGGAGAAGAGAAAGTAAAGGGAAGATTGATATGTTGTGAAAAAGACAATAAAGATTTTGAAAGAAGCTTCTGAAACAAGAAATGAGACAGAAAAGGAGAGCACAGCAGGCCAAACAACACTGCAGAGACAAACTAAAAAGATAACAATGTGGCAGAGCCAGAATAAAACAAGGAAGGGATAGATACAGCAGGAGATTTTTGCCTCGAGAGTGAGTCAGGGTCTGTTACAGGCAGGTAAATGAGAGCAAACGCAGGAAGGGAAAATACCAAGGTGAAAAGACTGAACAAGACATCTTGAGTAAGGGTGTTCTAACAGTATCCAGTGACTACATTTTTTCATCACTTAATGTGTCTTATCAGGGTAAATACTTTCTGACAAATCCATTTTTAGCAGAATTTGATTAGCTCTTAGAATGTACAGAAATATAAATGGTTGAATGCATCAGAAAAGTGAGGGTGACAGTTTAAAAGCATTATGGACTATTTCTTTCTGCTGTTTGTATAGCTTAAAGTAATAATTTCTGAAAAAGACACATTTTAGTTATTCATTAGAAAGCTGAATACTGATATTACATACTTATTCTACTGCTTGCTATTTCGGTCTGGCCAGTCTTTTACATTGGCTAGAAGTATATATAAGGTCAATGCTCTCTTTGCAAGAGCTTTGTGTAGAAACTTCTCCAGAAACTTTCTCTTTATAAGAAAGGCACAGGCCCTGCAGTACCTTGTATGTTCCCTACAGAGCTATGACATTCACCGGTGTTATGTTCATGCTCAATTAAAAATAAACACAGGTGCCTTAAATGAAATTTCACTGACAAAGTCAGTGGTGATAAATTTTTTTGTTAAATTATGTATTTTTTTCAAAGCTGACTCTTTAAAAGGATATTAAATATTTGCATACAACAGCAAATACCAATTCTGAGCTTGCCTCCTCTGTCATAGGTAATTAACTTGGGGAGAAAAGTGGAGTCTCTTTTGTGTGTGTGTGTGTTCATATTGCAGCTCCTCATTACTCCAGACTCTCCACATGTCCTGAATGATACCGTACATCTTTGCCCAAATGCATTTTTGAGTTCCATAACCGGCAGATAGAGATAGTTAAGGATGTCACTATGATGGATCATTATTTTTTAGTGCTAGGCTTCCAGTAACTTTACATTTTCTGTCTTTCACACTGGTAATCTATAAGAAAAAAAAAAAAAAAAGTCTGGACTTACCTACACATTCTTTTATGAAGGAAAATTTCATACCAGGCTGTCACGTACTGTAGCACCATCTAACCAGACAGTGATAAAATCGAATAGTCTCATCTATTAATCACAATAAACCTTGACACAATTCACCTCTGCCTTCAAAGCCTTTAAAGTGGTTAGATTTTCTTATTAGAAACAAACCCAAAATGTATTTATCAGAAACATCTGAGGTCTGGGAGAAGTAAGAATGTATCATCGGAGGACTTTCAGCCCAAATCCAAGAAAAACATCTATCTCTGACTCTCATCTTATAATAACAGAAACAAAACTAGAACTGGATGGTAGATTTCTAAAGGAGCAGGTTCCAAACCTTGTGGCTGTATCTGACACCATTCCTGCTGGGTCCTGCCCAGGACATCCATGGCGGGAGTGCAGGCTTGGTGTTAGAGCTGCTCCCCATCCTGAGGGCCCTGGAGCTCTCCCTTGTGAACTGGGGTGGCTTTCCAGGAGAGGAGGGCAGGCTGAGGGAATATCCATCAGCACAGCCAGATATTGGCAAAAACCACCCCAGGCTAAAGTAAGGAAAGTCTTGCTGAAGAGCCAGGTTGAGAATGGTCAAGTGGCCAGAAAGTGCTCATGGATTTGTGTTTCCAGCAATGAAAGCTGGACGTTTTGACATCGATCTGCTTCAGAAATCAGTGCACCTCTTTATCTCTGAGAATGTTATAATTCATCATTATGATGGCAGGATTTCCACTGTGCCTGTTCTCCACACTCTTGTCCTTAACGCTCACTTGATGCTCTTCTCCTGGAGAGGCCCTTAGCCCTGTGTAAGTATATGGTAAGGAGCCTGTGCTCCTCCCCTGGACATCTCCTGATGGGATCTGTTTCTTGCTTCTTGTCCCAGGCCTAGAAGAGGATCAACATAAAAAAAGAGGGAAGATTATTGCAGAGGAAAAGGTGGATAACGTTGAAGATCATGCTCTTGAGGTGAGATTAAAGGCTGAAGTACAGGAGGTTTTTTGCTGTGAGCAGAGGATGTTTTGGTGGCAGCAACAGAAGGCAGGACAAGCTGATCAGGGCAGGACTGTGCCTTAAGCCATGAAACCCTGAAAAGGGACAAGTTAACTGTGGGGTAGATTGAGTGAGATTTTTATCAATAGAGGCACTGTACAGTGCGCTGTAGGAGGTTCATCTGTAGCTCTGCTTCTGGAAGTGGAAGGATTTCTTACAGAAAAGGGCTTCAGCCTGGCAGTGAAAGGTCTGGTAGGAAATGTGGGGGTTTTTTCTGTTAAAAATATCAGGCACTTGCAGAAGCTTCTCATAGCAACAGGCAACAGAGGAAAGAGACTAGTCTCAAACAGACTCAGACTGGGAATTGGAAACGTCTTTCCACCATTAGAAAAAGGTCTGAACAGCCTAATTAGGCTAATGTGGCAAGCAATACAGTTGATGTGAACCATGGATGTGCTTATAAGAGGAGATGGTTTTCCTAAGAAGCAGAAATATAGTCCTGGTGAATAAAGGACAGTCTTCTCTGTCTGGGGCCCTGTAGAGAGAAGGCATCTATTGGGTCAAATATCTCAGCAATATACTGAGTATCACAGAGTTTTTACCAAAGTCAAGACCTTCTTCCACCTTCATTACCTACAAATGCCCATATTTCCTTCTTGCCTGATGATGTGCTCCTATTTGCCAAGTGAAATATATGCTGGCTGGTAGCTCGGCCTGTTAGATAATTATTTTTTCAAAGGTTAAACACCCTCTCGTCTTAGTATACGATATTCTTGCAAGATTATTTCTCTCTTCTTTTTTTACTTAAGCACAATCCCCCATGTTCAAAAAAAGTGTCTCCGTTTGGTAATTGACTGTATTTAATCTTGAGCAGTGAAATATTGATTTTCATGTGAAGCGAGCTTTCAGGTTGCCATTTAGAAAGATGAGTTTTGGCAAGGCTCCATTAGGCTTCTTTGTATTATTGCTTATCCTTCAGCTGGGAGAACAGGCAGCCTTATTCCCAAGTACAAGGAGCCTGAATCTTTTCATTCAACCCCCAATTCCTTTATTCCACTTTCTTTCCATGTGGTCCAAAGAATCATTATTTTGCTGGCCACTTTATTTGCTGGCTCATGTCATGCAGTTTACCCAATGTTCCCAGGTTGATTTTTTTTTTTTCTTTTTCCCCTAAAAATTATATCTATGGGCTATTCCAGCTACATTACACCCTGTGAAAACATTGCCCACGTTGCACTGCTGTCTGTGAGCGACACTGCACCTGGAGAGGTTCTGCTTTCCTGGACAGAACACATTCATTTGCAAACTGCTCCTTTGAGTACTTTTGTCGAAGATTATTACCTTGTCCAAAGGTGAGGCAGGGAGGGAAGAATGGGAGCTCATTTTTTTATTATTATTAATTATAACTGGTCTGTTTTCATCAGCATATGTGGAATAAGAAAAGCCATCCTTCTGTCCGGTAGTAATTCAGTTACGTGCCCTGGAAAAGGTCTGAAGACAGTAACTAATGAAACTATATAAAGCAGCACGGATATGGAAGTTACTTGTTTGTTTTTTGCACCTTTGTGCAATTGCACTTTCATGAATTCTGAAGTTTTAAGACAACTTTTTTCTCACATGCAAAATTTAAGGAAGAATTTTTTTTCCAGAAAATTTCTGTTCAAGTCAGTGAAGTCTGGTCTTGAGTTTCCTGGATCTCTGAGGAATGTAGCCAGAGTAAAAAATTATGCTAATATACGGGGGTAATATCCCTGTGATGTTTGTGATGTTTCTATTGGTACACATTTTTTAATGAGAAGTTATGTATTGTAACTATGGAGAAGCTTTTCTGAAGCTTGTACTGTAAGGTCTAGAAACCAGCAAGCTATCAAGTCCATGTTCATGTTAAATGGTGCTTCTATTCATATAAAGCCTTTTTCTGATTTCTTTTTAGCATCCGTGGAACATGCATTGATT
The DNA here is from genome assembly GCA_013396735.1 of Grallaria varia. NCBI lineage: Eukaryota > Metazoa > Chordata > Aves > Passeriformes > Formicariidae > Grallaria > Grallaria varia. The sequence goes on along the minus strand of VWZG01009261.1, from coordinate 40,982 downwards.
TTAGGCAGACCAATAAGAGTATTCCCCTCCATGTCTTACTTTAGATTGTATTTCTGTCCTTTTTTTCAAAAATGTTGTGTACAATTAAAATGTATTGCCCTGGGGGAATAGCGGGAGCTTAAGGTGAGTACTCTTCCTAGTGCTTTTTGATATTGCCCTGAAAAAAGTGGCATGATTGCTGTCCAGTGCACACATAAATTTAAATAGTTTCTACCATCTTACTTGATAAACAAGTAACTTGACTAATATAAGATACAAACAATACAAACAAGACACGGTCCCTTATAGAAATTGGTGGGAAAAAGAAAGCTAATATGGACAATGAGAAAGTCATGGACAAATGCATCTGACATTCATGGTAGGGATTAGTAATTTCATTTAAATATGACAGAGACTGAAAGAGGAAAAAAATTAAGGTTAAGATATGCAGAGTCAATCTGTTGTTTATTCCAATAAAACAATTTCGGCTTTTAATTACTGGTGGTATTCAAGATCCAAATAAAGGTCACACTTAGAATGGTATTTTAACATACACTTTTTTTAAATGGAAGTGTGATAAGGGGTATTACCAAGAAAGATGAACAACAAATAAATACTTGCAAAAATAAAGCACTAAAGTAAAATAAAAAGTAAGTAAATTTTGAGTTTGTGTTAGAAAATGTTTAACAGAGAAAAATATCTAATTCAGAATAGAAGGATTTATGCAGAGTCAAAGATAGTAACTCTCAGTTGCAGTGATTGAAGCAGGCAAGGAATGTGGCTGGGATGACAGAAGCACCTCTTAAAAAAGTCACTCTTCTCAGGCTTGTTCCCTTGGTCAATGAAGGAGATAGAAAAAAAAAAGGAGCATTAAGCAAAACTTTAAGCTCGTGCACTAAAATAAAAGTAACAAGGTAAGAAGTCTTTAGAGGAAGGTTGGGCCAAGAAATTGTCACAGGCAGAAGCTAAAGAGCTCGCCCTTGGCCGAGCAGCCGTGTCTCTCGGCGTGAAGCATTAGCTGGACACAGCCAGCAGTGTCCCTCTTTAGTAGGAGCAGTGGGAGCCCATAGGAAATGTTTCAGTGAATTCCCAGACATCCTCAGGACTGCAGCCAGCTGAACGTGGGATGGAAGTGCCTCTTCAATGACTTTGCAAGATGCTTGTTCACCGGATACAAATGATCCCTGACACAGATACAGGACTGGAGCAAAATGCTCAATGCCCCTCACTGTGCCCAAAAGGGCATTCCAAGGTTTTGGCACCTTCCCCCTCTGCTGAGTGTTAGAAACCAGTGCTTGTTATCGACTGTAATACTGAATGTGCCATGTATTAAACTGTGCAAATGGTTTTCACATCTTTTTTTTTCTGCCAGTCACAGACCAGACTGTGAGCCCAATAAATTCACAGGCTGTCAGACGTGCCAGTGAATGACTGATACATTACTAAGATTATATGAATCTGGTTAAAAATTGTGGCTGTAGATGGCCTGCAGAAGATTTGAAGGGGGGAAAAATGTCCTTTCTTAACAAGGTAATAAAAGTAATGAAAGGTCATTCCAAAAAAGAAATGGCCAGGAATGTGAAGGTCTAGTGTCAAAAGGAACACTAAAAAGTGGGAATATGGGCGGTGGTGGGGCTTAAAAAGATAAAATCTCTTCAGTCTCATCAGAGACACACAACAATCTGGTATGAGCTTTAGGAAAATGTTGAATAGATCAAGTCCCACACTTTCTTCCTGTGCATTTTCCAGGGCTTCATGCTGTGAATGGGGAATATTAGAGGAGGAATTGCTTTCTCTTGTGGCTCAAGGGATATTTTGAGAGGTATTTTAGCAGTAGTGCTACAATCCAGTGTGCTCGTCATACAGGCCTGACTTGTGTCGTCTACTAACAGCACTTTGCTTTAATAGCACTGTAATTGTAAAATGCTTGGGGCAAGGACTGTCGTGGTACTTGCAGGTACTGCTACAGAGCAAATAAATCATGGAAATTATGGCTTTGCTCCTTATTCTGTACATTCTAAATATATTTCGCCTCCAGTCCCTAATTTTGGCAGACACTTTTGTCATTACTTTAAATCCCACATTAGGAATTTAGTAGTGATTTGAAATGGCCAACAATTGTGAATAATTTTTTCTATTAAAAAATTACATTTTGGAACTTAATTAGCAGCATGGTGTGATACGTGTTTAAATTAATGCCTGTGTTCTCAAAGCAATGTCTTTGGGGGGGGGATTTATGGGAAACTAGATCTGAAAATGGCATAAACAACTAAAGGGACAACCAAAATAATTGCTGGGTTTTCTTACAGAGGTTCCTCTGACATATTTCTGGGCTGTATCCTAAATAGTTGTTTTCAGTCTCATTTGAAAGGATGTGAGAATTACAAAAGACCTGTATTTTGTTTGGTTTTGCTTTTTTTTTTAAATTCAGAACATCAGTGTTTTGGTCTCAGTTCTGACTATATGTGCTTGAATGATGCTGGGTAAGAGCAAATACCTGTAGCAGAGATGCCTCTGCTGTGGTCTGGTAGCAACTAGTTAATTCTTACCAGTGTTAAAAATATACTCTCAATTCACCCCAGCTAAGCAGCTGAGCAATTATAGACTAGATTTTTAATGCTTTTCAGCATATGTAGCAAAAAGTTTAGGCCAGACACTGTCTCTGTGCTTTAGCCACCTTGCACAAATCATAACCCTATTTATTGATTAAGTAATACTGGATTCCAGAGCAAGATAGTAATATAAATATTTGTCAGTTTAGTTTATATCAGCATTGATTTAGACCGTGGTAGTAACTTGACTATTGTACAAATTCATTTATTAACTCAGTACTGATTTAGAGCAACATGGCAATCTCCAAAACCTGTAAATGTCCAATTATTTCATATTTATATCCACAGTCTAAAATTAAGTTGGATTTACGTCATCCAAACTTTTGAAATAAGGAAATAAGGATTCCTCTCACACAGAGACTGTAAGAATCAAATATAACCCTGAAAAAAACTTTTTGATGTTGTGGTAATAAAACTCTTCAAAATCATGATTTTACAGGGCAAGTGCTGATACAAGCCTTACTACAGAGACACACAAATAGCAACCCTGGAATAATCATTTCCCACCCAGTAGCTGTAGCAAGGAGCTGAAGTGCTGCTTTGACTGCTGCCTCCCCACTAAGACGAGCTCCATTTGAAACCTATGAATCTCCTATTAAAATAGTCTTGTATGCTGATGTCTAGTCCAGGTTTCATGTTGTTAGGTTCATTCTTATATTTTGAACCCCCTGAGGAATGCAGTACTCAGGTGGACTATACCAGCTTTCAGTCTTTATCTTCTTTATCACATTGTCTTCCCATGAGTTACTGCTCTGCTCTCTGCCCTTTTTGGTATGTTTACCAGCTTGAGCCTTTCATTCAAAACATTTTCTTCCAGACAGTTTAAGAATCCTTTTAGGGTTGACTACGATTTCCTCACCTTCTTTCTTTATTAAGCAAAATTATGCATTTATTATTGAGACTGTTTTTATGTAAAATCCACTCCTTGAAAGATCAGGCTATCTGAGGGCAACCCTTTGTTAGAATTTATAGGCTGCCAGTTGCGCAAAACAGGAGCTTAAACTTTTTTTCTAGTCCGTTTTGGAGATGATGGCAGATGGAGCTATTATCATTATAACTGACTTAGAGAAATAAAGGGAAATGCAGATGTTGTCTTGGTGACAATTTTATGAGCAAGCTGAGTGCAGGTCCTCATTTGCATGGCCACGGTTTGGAGTGGGGAGAGAACGGAACTGTGACAAAGATGATATTTTTAAAGCTTTGTAATGAAAGTGTTTCTCTGTTTCCTTTCAGCCTCTTCTTGAAGGATCTCTTCCTAATGCTTGAGGGTGTCTGGAGCCAGAGGACCCATTCCCTCCGACGCTTTCTGTAGTCATCAGCGCTGAGGATGGGACTTGTCCAGGACAAGTCTTTGTCAACACAAGTAAGTGCACTTAAAAGTGAAGGAAAAACATTTACAGGAACATATGAAGCAAATGATGGGACAGGCTGGCTGTTCTCTCTTTCCTTGCAAGTGTTTTATCAGCTGCAACACATTCTTTTGTTATAAAGGACACAAAGCCACGGCAGCAATACCATCTCAGCTGGTATGCTAATATTCTTTATGCCAGTTAATTAGATATTTAACTCATGCACCTCCAGTTCTACCATAATAGATGATGATATAGAGGGGAATAATTTTTGTCATTTTTGAGTAAGCAGGTTGTGTGACTGAGCTCATTTTAAGCTTCTCATACTTACAGTTGGTAACATTGCCATCTGACAGCACTTGGTTGTGAAAAAGGGGTCTAGGAAAACAAGTCTGTTCCTATGCAATATGTTTGAATTTTTAGTGGCTAATGCTGCTTTCAGTTTTTCAATATTTTTTAAGAAATGCATTAATTCCTTGGGAGGAAAAAAAAGCTTGTTTGAGAAAATCTGTCTATCCTTTATGGTTAGTTCCTCCCCATAACTATTTGATTAGATAATCCATCCACTACAAATAATTTGCCATCTGCAAATCTGTATCACCAGATTCTGAGCCCCACTTTGAATAGGCACATTTGGGATTTTAAAAAATAAGCAACTTGTCTCAGCAATTCTTAGAAGAAATTATTATTTCTTTCTCTTTTAAGTGAATTTCCGTTAGATAAAAGATGAATCATACGAGTCAATAAAGTGTTTACCTCTTCATATTTGTATGAGGGATTTCTTTTAGAACTTTGGCAGAGCAGAGCAAAGCAAATTGGATGCAAAATGAAAACCTGGACTGTCCCACGCTCTGAGCACAAGAGAAGCAATATTGCCTTGTCTTCGGTGAAAAACAAATACACCCAACAACCTGCTGGTCACACGTTTTGACCAGCAAACAAAGCTGTCCTACAGTCTAGATTGGCTGGACTAGTTACTGATTAGCACTGTGCTACTGGACTGAGGAATGGCAAAGAGCAACCCAGCAACTACAAAGGAATTACATTCACTGACACAGAAAGGGCTGTTTTTATCTGTTTTTGCTTTGCTCTTGGAACCTAAATAGCTTAGTGGAAATTCACAAGTGTTCTTAGTTATGATCATCTAGATAGATGAGGGTCAGAAGACTGGTGATGCGGGCCCTTGTCTGCTGCACAGTCTCTCCTCCAGCTCGAGCTCCTGGTGGAAACAGGCAAAACAGACCATTTACCCTCCTAACGTTGCCTCTCTAGGTGATTCATGAAATGATGAAGCTTTGCCAGACATTTTAAAGAACAGGTTTAAGACCTGAAGAGAGAATTAGAAAATCATTTTAATGGAAGAGTTCTTTAATGAGTATGTTTCTCTAAAATGGCGTAGGAGTCTTACTCTATTCTGGGGCTCCCTGAAAAACAACTTTTCAAACAACTATTTAATGTCATCTGTGGAGAAGTACCTAGATGTCAAATTCATCTCTCTTCTCAGTCTTTTAAATACATGTTTTTGGTGGCTTTTTATAGAATAAGTGAAAAGAGACGATTGGAGGTATAGGCTTGCTTTTTTTTGCCTTTTTTGTTGTTGTTGTTGTTGTTGTTGTTGTTGTTGCTAATTACAGATATTACTGGACTCCCATTCCTTAATTTATAAATTGAATCCATATTGTACTTATGCTAACATGTGTGATTAACGTGTAATTCTCTAATTTGGGTACTTCTTGAATATAAATGTATTGTTATTGACACTGCTTATCGTAAACGAATATTTTTCTCACATTGTTTGACTACTGGAAACCATAAAAAAGCATTTTTATGGCTGAAGTCTGTTGAGTATGTGCCAAATTTGTTGTCATGAAGTATGCTGAACCTCAGGAGGAAGGAGCAGAATTGTTTATGTTATTTGAGGTATCAGTGTCCTTCTAGGGAAACAAGGGTGCATAACTTACCATCGTGGCTTACAACTCACGGACCCGGTGCAGTGCAACAGGGATCATGGGAATCCTCAGCATTCAGAACATTTCTGCTGCTTCTTGATGCTCTTTCCTGCCCTGTAATTGCAGTACAATTTTACACATTAAGATCTGAGTTTTCAGCATTGCATATCTACTCAGTGCAGGCTACAGAAACTGTGTTGGCTTCTGCTGGATTGATGCCTGAGGGAATTCGGTCCATTGTCATTAATGCCATCATGGCACAAAGTTCAAAATCCCACAATGTACTGATTTTTTCTATGGGTGAGAACAGTATCATCGAGATCAAAAGGATTAATTGTGAATTTTAAATAAGGTGTGTATTGTTGCGCAGGATTGAATTGAAATATTCCTGGGACAAGAAAGCAAGGTCCCTGGTATTGTGGTAAAATGAGAGCATTGGACCTTGTCCAACAGTGCTTTCATGTTCTGTTCCCCAGGTGTGTGAGGGAAAGCATCTGCAAAGATGAGCACTGGCTAATGCAGTCTGGGACAGAAGAGGCACCTAAAGCTATCACTAAGACTGGGAGTGATGTGCTGCCTTATACGTCAGATTTGTATTTAATCACTGCTTGTATTTAGGAAGGGGGAAGGTTAAGATTCAGCAACCTGAATTCCATGGCAGTGCACTTTTGGTTTGCTATTGTTGCTTGTTTATAGAAAATAATACCCAACCACTGCCACTTATTTAATGAAAAATAAAAGATACCCATGAATTGCCCATATTTTTGAATACATCGTCTTTCAGAAAATGGAAAAAGGTATAGGTAGAGCATACATCTCCAGGCACTGGGATGCTATACACTTCTGTGGATATGATTGAATTTACTGTCCTAGTTCAGTGATGGCCCAGTTCCGATGATCTCAGATTGGCTCAGTTTGTCATGGTTTGAATGACTACAGAGAAGTGCAGATCCTGAACCCTTCCGAGTTGTCAGGGGTTTTCTGTGGTTGGTGTGACTTCATGACACAGATGAAGCAGAAAATAGGGCTTCAGGATATCTGAGGTTTCAAGTCAGAGACTGGGCATTTAATTCCCTTATCTTATGAAATACTTTTAAAAAAAAGTATTATCTAATAGCGAGATGCTACCTACAGCTACTCAAAATATAATTTATTTTAGGATGGTTGTTAAGCAACTAATGAATAAAATTGTTCCTTTTAGTATTACAAATGTTCGAAAGAATATTCTTATTCACAGGGACTGTGAAGTAAAAAGTAAATTGCTGAGTAAAATTTTGAAAAGTTTTACTAAAAAAACCAAGAATTAACAAAATATTTTTTATTGACCTAGCCAGTGTCTGCAGGGATAGGATCCCAAATACATGTAGGCTTTCTGGTGAAATAAGCAGCTTCTGTCACTAGAACTACACAAAAGAAATTTCAACAAAGCTTAACCATTTTGTTCTAGATTTGATTAAATAACACTTACTGTTAATACCTTTCAACAAAATAATCCTTCTCACCAAGAAAAGGCTTTATATCAAACAAAATAGCCTCCTTGACATGAAATATCTTTTTTTTTTCATATCAAGACTTTTTTTCCCTGTGCTATTTAAGTATTCAAAGCTTAGAGTTTAAAAAAAGCAATTGTATTTTAAAGAAGAACATTTACACTGACTTTTCATCTTAAGCAATTTTAACCTAAACTAATATGCCTGACTTGAAAGTGCATGGGCTCTAACTGTACCTTCAAACTGCTGTAACCACTCCCCTTGTGTGTTGTGGGTGACAATCTCTTTTCTGTGTGAATTCACTTTGCCTCCAGAAATCTGACTTTTGCTCCACAGTTTTTCTGCCAGCTGACACACAAAAAGACTGATGACTTTTCCCTTGCTCCATGAAAATCTAACTGTGATATGGTAATGGCCTTCATTAGATGTGTCACCTACCATCCCCCAAGCCCCGTCATGCGCTTGTTGTCCTCCCCTCCCACTGAGATGTTTTATCACTCTTCTAATGATGTGAAGGGAGGCATGATCCTTTAGTAGCAGCACCGAAACCTCTGCGGTGGGATGATGAAATGCACTGTCATTTCTCAGGTCCTGTGCAACCACCTTAACTCCTGGTTTTCCCAGTTCCCTCAACTGGGTCTACATTTCATGGAACTCACAAGAAATGTGTGTGAAGAGCCTGCTTTCTTGCTTGAATTGGCTTATGTGATTAGAATCCTAGAATCATTTAGATGGGAAAGATCCTTAAGAGCATTGAGTCCAATCATTAAGCCAGCACTGCCAAGTCCACCAAGTGTCCCCGAGTACTACATCTGCTGCCTTTTAAATACCTCCAGGGGTAATGACTCCATCTCTGCCCTGGACAGCCTGTTTCAATGCATGACAGCCCTAGACTTGCTGGCCACACTATTTTTGATACAAGCCAGGATACCACTGGCATCCTTGGCCACCTGGGCACGCTGCTGGCTCATGTTTCCAGCTGTTGACCAGCATCCCAAGGTCCTTTCTGCTGGGCTGCTTTCCAGCCACTCTGCCCCAGTGTAGCACTGCCCTGGGTTGTTGTGACCCAAGGGCAAACCTGGCGCTTTGCCTTGTTGAACCTCCTCCAGCTGTTCTCAGCCCATCAATCCAGACTGTCCAGGTCTCTCTGCAGAGCCTTCCTGCCCTCCAGCAGACTGACACTCCCACCCAACCAGTTTCAACTGTGAAATGACTGAGGGTGCACTCAGTCCCTTCATCCAGATCGTCAGTAAAGTTATTAAACAGGTCTTGTCCCTACACTGAGCCCTTGAGAACACCACTTGTGACTGGCCACCAACTGGATGTAACTTGACTCACCACCACTCCTCAGGCTCAGCCGTCCAGACAATTTTCTACCCAGCCATGAGCAGTCAGTGTCTGGCAGAATGTTGTAGAAAACTGTGTCAGAAGCTTTACTAAAGTCTAGGTAGACAACATCCATAGCCTTTTCTTCATCCCCTAAGTGGAACACCTTTTCATATAAAGAGATCTGGTTGGTCTGGCAGGATCTACCTTTCCCAAACCCATGCTGATCTCCTGGATGCCCTGTACAGGCCGTGTGATGGTACTCAAGGTACAAGCTTTCCTAGCACTGACAGGCTGACAGGCCTGTGTTTCCCTAAATGCTCCTTCTGGCTCTTCTTTCAGATGGGCATCACATTTGCTAACTTCCAGTCAACTGGACCTTCCGATAAATGATGAAAAGTGACTCAGTGAGCACTTTCTCCAGGTCCCTCAGTACCCTTGGGTAGATCCCATCTGGCTCCGTAGACTTGTGCATGTCTAAGTGGAGTAGCAGGTCACTGACCACTTAAACCTTCAATTAAAGGGGCTTTATTCCGCTCCTTTTCCCTGTCTTCAGGCTCAGGGGACTGGGTACCTGGAGAACAACTGGCCTTACTGGTGGCATTAGGTATCTCCATCTTTTCCTCATCCTCTGTCACTGTTTCCTCCCACATCCCATGAAGGATAAGATTCTTCCTAGACCTACTTTTGTTGCTGATGTATTTATAGAAGCATTTTTTGTTGTCTTTTATGGCAGCCTGATGCCTGGGTGGCAAAGCCTTCCTGCCGGAGCCCTGTCTGGGCAGTTGTCTCAGTTGTGGTGGGTGCAGAGCTTGGAGAGGCCATGGCTCTTTGCAGGGCAGATACCATTGTTCCCTGGTGGAGATAGCAGGGCTTCAGCACCCACCTTGCTGTGCAAGCTGCTGTCTAGGGCATCTTCTGTATGTGTAGAGGGTTTGGCCACCGTTGTTCCTGGCTCCATGAGCTGCAGGCTCCTGGTGGCTCTCTCGACTTCTCCTGTTTCCCCTAGTTTGGGAATTCCCCCTGTGCAGTGCACTAGAGAGCTCTGCTGCAGCTCATGCCGTCACCAGAGCCGCTCGCCTCAGCAATTAATGCTTAATGAGTTCATTATCCTATTTAACATTTCACGGATAATTTGTGATTATTTAAAAATAAACATGTATATTCAAGGTCTGGTTTAATGGAGAGGAAAAAGTAAGTGCCGAAATATACACATGTTGATAGGGTAGGTAATTGCTTAGAACAGGAAAAAAACCCTTTCTCGGCTCCCACACATAGCCTAAATATATAAACAGGTAGGTAGATACATGCACATATATAGAGACACATATGTATGTACGTTTATATATATATGTATGTATATATATTAGATTGCTCTATGCCTTTCTTTAAAAGGCAGTACTAAGATAGCTCTTCCTGCTACAAGGAAATTGTGAATTCAAAAGGGATTGCTGTCAACTGTTCCCAGAAATAACTAGCTGGTTAAGCCTTTGGTGTTTTCATTTGAGCATTTCAATCATTTTCTCACATAGGTACTTAGGGAAATGCAGAACATTAAAAGTAAACCTGGGATTTATTTACACATGTTTTGTTTGAAAAGTCATCCAGAAAGGACAGATCTTGCTCACAGAGAGGGCTGCATTAGAAAAGACTTCAAGTATTTTTGAAGCATCTCTACACCCCTTACAAGGCATTCCCTGCCACAGCTTTTCTCTCCTCTTCCACGCTACTTTCATTCTTGCTATGTTGCTGTTTCTCTTGCTCTCCTTCTCTGACTTGAAAGTGATAATCTCTACAACACACAGGACATACCTGATAACATTATCTCCTGCTAGACACCACATGGCAAGTAAAGAGATTTGTATTTAGCATACAGCACCTGAAATGAATATATGTTCAGGCTCCACTTGACAATATCCTTTAGATTACGGTTTCTTGGCTTGCTTAATGTGGTATTATGCTATACGAGACTTGCGAATCAGAAACTGTTACAAGATATTTGTGTCTAAATCAAAACCAATATTCACCTTAGATGAAATTCCAGTCCCCTGCAGAAGCCAAGGAAATTTTGCCTTTGACTTTGCTGTGACCAGAATTTCAATCAGAGTCGTTGCACAGAAAAACAATTGAATAGCTTTGGTTGTTATAATTTCAGTCAGAATCTCCTGCATTTTTATTAAATTAGTACCCAATAAAAATAACTTCTGAGAGTGTTAGAGGACAAAAGAAGAACAAAGAAGGAAAGGAAACCTTGAGAAGTAAATATTGTTCTTAGAGAGGCACAAGCTTGCCTTGAACAACGGATGTAGTTACACCCCATCTGTGGGACCCTCAAGAGGAACAAATAATTAGTCTTCTATAATCTGTATAAAAGCAAAATTGATTGTATCCTTGGGGGTTACATATGTCTGGACAATTTTTTGATAGCGAGAATTTATTGGAAATACACTCTGGAACCTGCCCAGAAATAGATTAGTCCATTATAGAGATAGACAAAAGCATCCTTATCCTCTGTTCTACCAGTGGATCACAGCTTACAGTCTATGGAATTATATTTTTTTGTGCAGCTGGAATGAAAAAAGAATAGACCCCATGCCTACGGTGAATGGTCATGGTAACACAGAGCAGTAAACCCAGAGAAAGGAATCACATTTGAAAAGCATTTTGTTCCTGCAGTTTTGAATGCCGCTTTGTTCTCAGTGCTACACAGCTTCAAAATTATAGCTCTATCATATCACTTGAGACAGTCTGCTAGGCTAATGCAGGTGTTGGAGCAAAGTTCATGCATCATGAAAAGATATTTAAGATTTAAGTTTTGAAAACTCATGGGAACCAGAAAAACCGTGTGTTGAACTTGCATGTTGAGTTTGCAATTATAGGCTCAAAAGCTTAGCAACAGCATAGTATATTACTAAATGAACTCAATAAAGCTGAAAAAGAAGGGCATGAGTTCAATCTAGTTTCAGATATAGTATTTCTATCTTTTTCGTTACTACTTTAACTATTACGGTCTAAGGTAACTCCAGTTTATCGTATTTTCTACTTATATTCATTTTTTTTTAAACAAGATGACAATTCCTAGCTAAGTCTCTGTTGTCAGCATAAAATTAATAAAAGGTGTTTTGCAGTAGGAAGTAGAAATCAAACAACTTGATTGAGAGCACTTTGCAAGGCAAAACTCACCAAGCAGATAAGAGCAGGGCTATCCTCATTTTTATTCTTCAGGTGTTGCCATCACTCACGCGGTCCCAGGTTATCTGTTTTCAGCAGTGTGGACACACACAAATGGCATCACGCTATTTGCCACGGCTGACACTACTGCATGCGGTAATGCTGGGGAGGGAAGGAAAACCTAATGCAGCAGCAAATATTTCTGCCATCCACGGTCAGGAAACTGGTTCTGCTGGGATGGGGGTCAGCTGGAAAGGCAGCAGTGGCAGGAGACCCTAGAAGGGCAGGAAGGGCAAACAAAGCCCTGAGCACCCTGCTCCTAATCTATCTGACTATTCGTGAGCTGTATATTTTGTCTCTTTATATCTGCTGAACGAACACCCCTGTCAAGCCCACCCCTGCCAGGCTGCACCCAGGCTGTGGTATCACCAGCAGCGCAGGGCCTCTGCCACGGTGAGCAAGGGGAAACACCAAACGTGCTTCACATCTTCTGCAAAGCAGGAAAGAAATTCACTCTTTGTTTCAGCTCAAGAAAGCTCTGCAGGTTTCCTGCCCGAAAAAGCAGTAAGCAAATAATCTACCCAAAAAGTCAGAAGAAATAAAACACAGAATTTCAATTCTGCCAGTAAATAAGGGAACTTGGGGAGACAATTAGCATTTAGAAGTATTTAAAAACCCCACCACTATTTGTGCTTTTCTAAATTACTCAGGTATCACACCTGTGGCTAGGGTAAGAGAACAGAACAAAACCACAAATCTTGTTTTATTTCATAATTCTGGAGAAATTCACAATTGAAATATTGACTCATTTGACAAGACTGAGATAAAACCTTTCAGGTGCTTGTAATGTATTTCAGTTAGAAATGCAGGAATGTTGTATCATCTTACAGCTAGAGTATAAAATCATGGGAAGAAGAGAACATTTAAACTAGATTTATCCCCTGTGGAGGACTTTGTACGGAAATTAGAAGATGATCAGATCTCTGAATGGTAATTTAATAGCTAATTTAAAAGCCTCTCTTGCTCAAATTATCAAGAAACCACAAGATACACAGTTATATATTACACAATGCATATTATAACATAGACATACTCTAGTGAAGAAAGAACTCTGAATACACAGTTTGAGTTTCATATTAATTTAAATATATAAGATTACCTAAAATATCAGGTGCATTTAGTCATTTTTAAAGTACAATTAGCACAAAAGCAACCTATTGTTCTGGCTTTAGGCAGATTGTACCTAAGCCAATATACTGCTCTGGGAAGTAATTCCTCATTCAACACCCTGTCTATTAAATTCACCTGCAAATAAATGAGTGTTGCACTGCAGCCAGAGGCTTGGTAAATTTATCCAATTTGGGACTGAAATTTCTCAGCCTTCACCTCCCTCTCTTTAATATTGAGGGCTGTGTCTTTAATACCTCCACTAATCTCAAGTGCAGCATGAAGTGAGCCCTAATCACTCAATAGGCAAGTGTCAAGCCACCTGTAGGTCTGCACTAACACTGTTGCCTCACATTCAAGCTCACAATGCCTCTTACCATTTTTGTCTCCGCTATTACCTTTAGAAGATTTTTAATACACTTCCTTTCATACTAATGTTCCTCATGCAGAGAGGTCAAGAAAAATCAGAACTATTAAACTGATTGCACCAAGTACAATAGAATTAAGTAGCACCCCATTAAAATCTTGTAGGAAGAATACATTTCCAGGTGCGCTCTGCTACATTAAAAAAGTAATTTCCTATTATTTATTAAATAATCCCTGGCCATTTTTACACCATCTCCTCTTGGCTTGAATGTGTAGTCATGAAATTGGGAGGTGGTTTTGATTTCACAACTGCACAAGGAGAATGGATTTTGTTGATAGGTGATGATGCACAGTTTCATTTTGTCTTCTGGTCAGGTGGACAAACCACGAAGGGATTTATCCCTTCAGAGAAATTCTCACAGGGAGCCTGAAAGTCCTGTGTCAGTCTCTCTCCAGCCACTCTCCCTTTAATTTGGGAAGCTATGAAAGAAGATGTATATGTTTTCTTTTCCTGCTTAGAAAAAAAGAGACATATAGGGAAAAACAAAAAAAAAACCCGCACCAAGGAGTCAGTTTCATTTCTTTTCCAAATAAATAAGCCTAAAACACACATAGGTTTCCCCACAGGGAGAGCTTCTGACTGATATGTTGAGTCAAGACAGCATCAAACTCTTCCAGCTGTCACAGCGTTGCAAAGGTGCAGGTCCATCTGCCAAAAGCCAGGAGGTTGTACTGTGGCTGCTTCCAGAAAGCACAGCAGCGATGGCTTGCTGATTAATTCAGTCCAGGGGCTTCAGAGATGATTTCCTTGGGAATGACTGACTTACATTTGTGCAGTGGCCCTCTGCTTCTGCGGTCGGGGGCAAACATTCCAGAACACCTCAGAGCTGCCCCTCTGTCAGGGACACATGGACATCGGCGAGACTGGCTGGGATTTCTCCCCTGTAGGCAGAACTCCTGGGCTAGTGCCCAAGTGACATGGATGAATCTCATTCATGGAATAAAGCACATCCCACAGGAGCCACTGCAGGTCCTGTGGGGAGCACAGCCAAGACTGTGGGTGCTTCTTTCAGGGTGGTCTAACATAGGAATCTGCTTAAAAGAGAAAAGGGCCATTTCTGCCCATCAAGGGCTTCATCCAAAGTTCACTGATGTGCCAGAAGGGCTCCTGGAGATAGCCAGGCATTTTCTCTATGCCTCAGCTCTGAGGGGTAGAAAACAGCCATCTCTTGCCTTGGTGGCTTCAGAAAGTCTACTGCCTTTCAGCATTGTTGCAATTTGCCTTATCAAAGAGGACCACCAACCCCTTAAGGATGGCTGTGTGACCCCTTATGTGAATCCTGATANAAAACAAAAAACAACAACCACCAAAAACAGTCTCTTCTGTATCTTCATCCTGTAAACCAAAAATATTTGTGATCAGAACAACTCTCAGAATCCGACTCAGTCCTAGACTGAACTGGTGAACAATTAATTGCTAGTTCTGACTGGTTTAGATTGAAAGTTAGCATTTTACTTAAACAAAAAACGTTCTGTTTTCTTCCAGAAAGAGAAAAAAGCTTTTAATTAAAAAAGATGAACCAGAATTTTAGTGAATACAAAAATAATAATTTGACAAAAGAATAAAAGAACCAAAAATCATTTTCCTGAGGAAAACCTCTAAATTTCACAAAACTTTAGGAGTTAAAAACTTCATTGAAGCAGCATGCAGTAACTACCTAATTGTGGTGGCCTGTCAATGAGAAACACAGAAGAATAAATGTCCCTATTTTCTTTTTAAAAACATACATCTCACTGTTTTAGGGGGCAATTTCTCAATTGCAGTTGATATCTAAAATTATCAACTTGATCAATGGTCTAGGTGGATGAAAAATCTGGTCGACCCATTAAATAAGAAAGTTAATAAGAAGAGAGAACCATCTCGCAGTTCATGAAATAGTACAGCAAAGTATAATTTTTCAAGTCCTAGTAATTATGTTGGCTATCACACCATTACTGATATAATGTGAAGCTAATAAGCCAAGTAATTAGAATGCACTAGGTCAGAGTTTTCACCTTAATATGTGAAGGGTAAATGAGAATGAGGCATTCTAATATTTAACCTGTGGGCAAAAATGGTACAAAACCGAAAGGTTACTTTTTTGAGGGAAAATCTTCATCAAGTCGAAAGTTGTTTGTACTGACTTACATGCTGGGCCTAATGAAGGTCGTTATGGGGATTTAATTGTGTTACAGATGCACCAGAGAGGTCTGGCTGAGTTTCTCCTCCCTGAATGACTTGCTGCATTCTGCTGCTGTTGCCCAACTTCTCCCTGCCTGAATTGCCTTTCTCACTTACAAGCCACTTACGAATTGAACACAGCACTACAAAAGACTGTCTAACACAAAAGACCCAAATTAGCCCATACCTCAGACAACCGAAATGTGATATCCCTGAAAAGCACGGGGGAAAATACTTCCTTTCCTGATGTTTCAGTTCACAACATTGCCAGACCCAATTCGGTTATTTTATGTTCAGGCTACTCAGCTATTTTTGAAAGAAAGCTGAGTACAGACCTCTGAGTCCATAAGTTTACCAGAAAATAGTTCGATTGGCTCCCCAGCATCAGGGTTATTCCCTCGGAGTAGTTTACAGGGACAAACTACCCAAGTACCTTTCTCCTCAGCCACAAATATAGAAAACAGTGGGCACAGTTCCAAAAGTCGCTTTACTCTCAGTTCTTCAGGAAACAGAATGGCAAATTCCGAACAAATATGTAAAAGGTAGAGATTAAAAATAACATTTAGGAAAAAAAAAAGGTTATTTAAAGAATAAATTGGGAAGTGGTCTCAATTCAGTCGTAATAAGCATGCAATATACTCCATCCTACATTGTACATCGAGGGGACTAACAGAAATTTAAGACATTTTGTGCTCGTGTTATGGGGCATGATGGTGCCTCGTTTGACTGCGACACGTTGGGCTGCCAAATGTGCTGAAAAAGAATGTGCCACATGAAAGAGAGCTGAAACCTTTGCTTGACTCTCCTTTGCAGGGAAGCCTCTCTTTTTGATCCCCATTTGTCAGTATCAAAGAAAAATGTAGATCAGGAAATCAGTCTGCAGCAAATGCATGAAGGAGTTCACGGAGTGAATGAAAGAAGTCAATGGGAGAAGTCATTTGATTTCTTCTGGCAAAGCTGCATGAGAAAAAAGGCTGCCTTCCCGAAGACTTTCAGTGAAGAAGGTGCCTGTGAGGCTTTAGGGTACTCTTCAGCCTGCGTGTTGTACACTCCTGTGCTTCACTGTCCAGCCTTGCTTCGAAGGGTGGGGGTGTAAAGTCCTGCAAAAGTGCTTGGGAAACTGAAAGGGAAAATCACTCCGATGGGACAGACCTTACAGCCCACCTGAAGCAGCACACTAAAAACATAGGTCCTGTCACGTGCACAGTAAGGGTCTCCATCTAAGGGCCTGATCCTGATGAGAATGGGAGTCAAAGTTTGCCTTCATCCCATATCCATCTTACAGAGCACAAAAGGTTGATTTAGTGATGAGCTTATCCTTTGCAAGGAAATTAGTTTTACAATGTCCTTCGAGTCCAGTCATAAAAGACATACTATGTTCAATGGAAACTGGAACATTCCCCGCTAACTAATTGTAATAAAATAGTCAAACTAACTGCTCCATCTTGTCCAAGGAACTGGTACAAAATAACTCTAATGGTAACTGTGAGGCAGATATTTATGTTATGTATCAAACATAATGTAAATACAAACCATTCTGTTCTAACCTTAACAAGTTTCATGGACTGAAATCCTCTTATTCAGATTTTAGCTAAATAAGCTGCACCAGGCAGAGAATCGTGGATGGAAATAGACGAGGTCCTTGAGATCAGCCTCATTCATACTGCGTTTACCTCACTAATATATAGAGAACATTCAGGGAATAAAGCCTGACCCGAGTTCCACAGCGATTATTACATGGAATTTCTGGAATCAGGAGTGGCTGCTAGAGGATGCAAGAACTCAGTTTTCCGTACCTCAGAGAAGGGCATTTTAAGGAAAAGGAAGTTTTCTCCTGGCAGCAGCACTGCCAGCCCCTACAATTTTCCGCTCACAGTCTGCCCCAGGGCAGAGGTTTGCGGAGCAGCACTGGCAGCAGACAAGGACTGGGGACAGTGAAGGTCTGTGCCTCACCAGTGCTCTGCAAGGGGAGCGTGCCATGGCCCCAGACAGACTCCTTAGTGGCTTTACTCAGGAGCTATATGTTCCCTCTTTGCTTCTACTTGTTCAGATCCTGCTAAATAAAATGTCAATGAAATGAATATAAATGAGCATAAAAGTAGCAACATTGCCAAACTATACTCTCAAATTATACTTCCTCGATAATTGCTTGACTGACGCATCTAAGCATAAATCCTTCATATCCGTGCTAATTAATGAATTTGCACCTCAAGAGATTCAAAAATATGTTTTTTCGTTCCCTGGGAATGATGTGTAAGACTCCAGGGTATTTCCATGTAATAGTCCATCTAATATTTATATTTCATTTAAATACACCTTTTACTTCAGTAGCCATCCTTTGACTCCCACAGGTCTTAACTCTGTTCACAAAAGGGTGTGAATAATTCATGGCATCATTTACACAGGTAATGTCAGCATTGTAGTTTCTGTTGCATGCACTGTCCACCCGCTGAGCTTGGACTTCTCAGGCACACTTCTTCCCCCGTAGGAGCTTTGTGACTGTTTAGTGAGCAGTGCTTGGCTGGAAGGAAGAGACTAAGGGAAATTCAGGGAAGAGTCGTGCACTTTGTTGCTAATTGTTTCAGGAAATGGCAGAGACTTGGGCTTCTGAACAGTGGAGATCAACTTGCCTCTCTATTCCTAGTGCTTCTCTAAAGAACTTGGTGATAAGATGCTCAGGCATCCATTTTCTACTTTTTTTTTTTCAATCAGTGAGATGCTTCAAGCTGATAAAGGACTGAAAATTGCTCAGATTTCATCTATTCATCCACTCCTTTTCCACCTGCCACCCCATGCCCCACATAAGGGAAAAAAGTGATGCAGAATATGATACTGCAGCTGGTTAAAAACTTGCCCTTCTAGTCCAGAGTAAAGTTAATTTTCATCAAATTACAAGTCTCTGTCAGAGATGCAGGTGTGAATGTCACCAGAAGACATGCATTGTCAGTTTTTATTTCATCGTGCACTGAAATTAGAAGGCAATTATTCATGTTTAATATTTGAACTTTAAATAGCTTTAAAGATGTTGAAGTAAGTGTCCACTTAAATAAAAAAGGGGAAATAAAGTTTAAAATTCCAGTAGGTTTCAGAGGATAAGGGGAAATATCACTTTAATAAACATCTGCCATAAAATGGAAAAGTAATTTTTTGTTCTGAATCTCTTCAGGTTTTCAACCGAGCTCACCCCCGGTTGGTTCTTTCACAAAATTATAATCAATGCCTAAACCACAGAGAAGATTGCTGCCTAAATCATGGAGATGTATGTTGTCTTAAAACAATAAATGATCTTTAATGCCCAGTTTTATTTTAACTTCCAAGAAGGAGATGGGCAATTGCTAACTGCAAAAAAGACCACAAAAGGAGTAGGTAGATCTCCTTTATTTCATGTTGTGCAAAGAAACTGAAAAAGTTTAAAGAAAATTGACTATTGCAAGTCTCCAATGGAATAAAAATCAGACCTACTAATATTGCTTTGGAGTTAGTTTTTTTAGGGTTTGGTTTGTTGGGGTTTTTTTGAGTCCAACAGGTTTCTTTACTGATTGAATGTAGCAGGGGTTGAGCTCTAGAGGAGCATGAGATCAGTGCCCTGTAGTTGAAGTCACACTTCACTGATGCTTCTCTGAACCCCTCAAGACTGCCAAATCAGAACACAAACCTCCTAGCAGGAGCCATCCTGCAGGCATTTAAAGTTGATTTTTCCAATCCTAAAGGAAACTGTGAACAGTCAGGAAACTGAGTAATAAAATGAAGAGTTGTCTGAAACATTACCAGTATTGCTTCTGTGATGTTGTGGTCTCTAGTTCCGGTCAGAGGGTGTTTGTTGTTGTGAGCAGGGACTTGGCCACTCCTTACAGTGCTCTGGGATCTGGATCAATGGTGAGGGCACAAAACAGGTCAGCATGGAGCTGGCTCCCTCCCTGTTCTGAAGATCACCGAATGTTCCTGCACTAAGAAAGTGTCAAAACCCTCTAGAGTCAGGGAAAAATCTTATTACTACCACTAATTTTTATTTAAAGTTATATTGCTGCAGCTCAGATGAAAGATAGAAGCTTGACATATGCAGGCCATAAACCCTTGACAGCTGATCATCAGCCAAGCCTAAACCATGACTTTCAAAATGGCACATGGGGAGAGGCTTACAAAACTTGACCTGTCTTAAGCACCTCAGCATGTGACACCAGAGCCAGATTAATAAATACCCTTTGCCGTGAACACATGCAAAGGGGCTGTTCAGATCTAAGGAGCTGCCATATGGTGTAGCCAGAGCACCTGTGGTGTTGCAAGGAATGATGGATCGTGTGCTCTAGCCGTCAAATGGTGTCATCTGTCATGTGGATGGGAGCGGGAGAGGCCGACGTGTAAGCGTGGTAACACATCTCCTCCAAAGGTTTTAAAGAACACGCCGAGGTCTGGAAAACCAGCCGAGGAGCTGCCCCCTCGCAGTGAATACTGCAGAGCTGCGTGGTGTGTTCAGGGCATGGAGCGGCGAGGAGCAGCAGCCTCTGCGGGCGAGGGGGATGAACAGTGTGCTGTGGGGAGCAGCAGCCTCTGCGGGCGAGGGGGATGAACAGTGTGCTGTGGGGAGCAGCAGCCTCTGCGGGCGAGGGGGATGAACAGTGTGCTGTGGGGAGCAGCCCCCTGGATGGGAGGAGGGAGCTCCTGCAGCTGTGACCCTCCCAGGATGGGGCCGGGCCGGCAGGAGTAGATGGTGCGAATGTCTGTGGTGTGGATTAAGGAGTCCTCGCTTCCATCCTAGTGGAATTCTGGAGATAGTCTGGAATGTTTTGGGGCCAAGGTCAGTTTTGGCAATGTCCTCACCACCTTTGGCAAGTTCCTCAGCACAGAGAGCTAAAGGACAGAGAGGACCATTATGTCGAGTTAGATTGAGCAAGGAAATAATGAAATGGTTCTTTCATCAAACACCTCACAGCCAGACCTCCATAACTGCTGAGGGGCACCCTTTCAGTGGGAGAGGGGACACCTGTCCTGCTGCACGTATGTGGAGGGAAGGTTTATTTCCACCACACTTCCAAAGTAATTAAAAACACCTATTATCTCAGAGGGCAGATGTAGCATTGGGCATTTGGTGTGGAACAGTGGATGCATTAGGACAGTTCGCTGGCCATGGTCACAAGGTGGCTGCTGATCACCGGCCACTGAATGTCCATTGTAAGGGCTGGGCAAGAGGCAGCTTTTGTCCCTTGTCTTTAGCAGTCTGTCATTCATGTACACAGCAGGTAAAGGCAAACACAAGGTTTGATGTGCCATGTCATGCCCCTTGTTTTGGTTGTGGCTTCCACAAGCCTTGCCATCTGCACTGGGCTGATCTCCAGCCCTGAATGTCAGGCTGATAACTTAGTTGGAAGACGTGTCTTTGCAGTCCGTGTGCCAAATAATCCCACTGCTGAGGTTGCTGGGATGCCGTGAGCTATTCCTGCCAGAGAGCAGTTCTTTGGAGGGGGAGTTTCTGGGAGCAGTCTTCACTGCCTGCCTGGGAAACTGCTCACCAAAGTAACATTGCTGGGTTTAGCTCTGAGATCCCAAAATGAGTAAGTCAATTGCTGTGCATCAACAGACAAATGGACAGTAGTTAAAAAAAACAAACCAAAAAACCCCCCAAAAAACCCAAAATAGCACCAGATGAGCATCACTGCTAACTGCATTTGAATAGTTCACTACTGTCTTTTTGGTTTAGACCACACAAGACACACAAAACACCCCAGTACGGTGTGTTCAAGCAATGTTCCCTGATCAAAGCAGAGATTTTTGGTGGCTTTATGCATGCAGAACGTTCTTCCCTGAATATGCCATTTTTAGCATGACTAACAGTGAGTAGCAGAATCTGTCTCTGTTTGATTTTCCTTGGCCAGAATACCCAAGAGAAACAAATGGAAAACAACACAGAGCAAAAGACCTTTAAAAATAGATCCTGCTTAGTACTTAGAGCCTTCATGTGAAATTACAGGGGGAGAAACTGAATGAGCAGTACTGTCAGGAAGAATGACTCCATAATTGAAGAAAAATGTGAGTGAAATCAGTGCAAAATAAAGGTTCAGCAAATAGAAAAAACAGGCAAGAGTATCATAGGTGCTGACAGCAAGTCCAGGTGATCTGAGCAGAAGAGAGGGCATTTCCTACATATCAGGAGACATGTACTGCTGTGGAGTCTGTTCAGCTGAGGATGTCCATCAACAGCTGCCAAAGCACAGGACAAAATAAGCTGCTTTGAGGACAGGTTTCCAGGGGACATCACATCTCTGCAAAGGGGCCGGCAAAGTCCTAAGCCATTGAGCACAGTTGAATTCAGGCAGGGCAGCAAGCACAGGGTCCTGGGGCAAAAAGGCCTGCCAAGACACAAATGCAGTAGGCAGCAACAGGAAACCTTCATGAATCAGAAAACAGCTACAGCAGACCCACTTATTGGAAGC
This sequence comes from Grallaria varia, assembly GCA_013396735.1. Classification (NCBI taxonomy): domain Eukaryota; kingdom Metazoa; phylum Chordata; class Aves; order Passeriformes; family Formicariidae; genus Grallaria; species Grallaria varia. The sequence continues at coordinate 18,924 of VWZG01009261.1, read as the reverse complement.
AGCAATTTCGACCAATATGCAAACACAAAATGTCTAGAGACCTGGTTGAACTCACTGGGATGGATTAATCAATAGTATAGGAAACCAGGGAAGTTTTGAGTGGGAAACTGGATTTCCGAGCTCCTGTTTGATGCATTGACAGAGGAATAAGTCAACAGTGGCTTTTTGGCAGGTTATTTCTATTGCCTGTGTGTCGCTGCCTGAGCTCTGCCTCTGTGCAGAGATACCCTTCCTGGCAGGGGCTGCAGCATCCTGAGAAGGTTTGTAGGTGTAGGTGGGATGACATCAAACTGCAGAGATGGCAGAAGCAATACAAGAGTGTACAGCACGTTTGCAGATGTAATCACGCTGGCATTCCCAGGCACCAGAGCTACCTCCAGAGATTATGCCTTTAGCAGGAATAGATGGGTGCTGGTGAGAATGTGAGTGATTAAGGACATCACCCTCATTCCCTGCCTTCACAGGGAATTTAACGTTTCTCTCCTTTTTACATGGTCTGAAGGCTCCTGCTCCATGGAGATTGCAGACTTTAGTCCTTTAGTCACAGACATTAGAGGTTAGCTTTGTCCCCCAGTCATTGATAAGAGCAAACACTTCATTTCAATTGGAAAAGATATTGTCAGTTGATCATTTTACAGGCAAACAGCAAGGAAAGGGCTGGCACAAGTCAGTTTGAGGGCTTTAATTGCCAGAGGCATTTTGCTTGTGTTCCTGTGTTCTCTTCCCCTTTTTCCAGATTTTCTCCTTCCCTTTTGTGTTGTGAAAGACCCAAAAACACAGCAGGGGAAACTGAACAACCATCAGTTTTCATGGCAAAGCTACTCTACTCAACAGAGGTGCTGTCAAATCACAAAGGGAAAAGTAGGGCATATTCCCCTTCATCTTTTATTGTTATAAGCTGAATTATGAATAAGAATGATCAGTAAAACAGCTGTGATTTTTAAATATGCCCTAGCAGTAATAGGATTTATTTTTCTCCTTTCATCTGGGGAAATTTGGATTCTGATAACCTTATAAGCATGAGACTGTAAGCTTCTCCTGGTTCTCCCTTGAATTGCTGGGGGAGGTGGGGTAAGGAGAGGAGTGGACTGGAGCAGGGGCCCACACCAACCTTCAAAAACGTCCTGTCAGGTCACAGCAGCTCTTTGAGGCATCCAAAAGATGTCCTGCTCAAAGTCAGGATGCAATTAAAACTCTGTGGAGCTCTTTTTGTGAAATCTCACCCATCTCAGATTAGACAATAGCTAAAGTGTTCACCTGGGAGATTCACATTTAAGTTTTCTTTTAGAAGAAAAATGGAGACTTGAATAAAGTGGGGATGATTCCCAAGTGCCCTGCAAACACCTGAACCATCAATTATCCTTTCTTTTTTTCTGATCAATTTTTTTTTTCTCAGTTCCAAGAAAAGCTGTACTTCAAAACTGGTGTGTGTGTTCCCACAAGAATTTCTGGTAGTGATGAATTAACATTTTCTGAAAGCTCCCAGTCACTTCTGCATATTCTGAGTTATGTGGGTGTTTTCTGATCAGGACCAGCATTTTACAGGGTTTGTGTTTGTGATATACAGACCAACATTTTCTTATTATTATCTGTTCTCTGACTGTTTGCACCTATTCATTTCTTATTTCCCAGCCCCTGCAAAGGGGTCCATTGTTTCCTTCAGGTGGAGAGCTGAGGGCAGAGTTTGAGTCTGGGCCCACTTCCATCATCCCCCAGTGGAGTTTCACCCAAGCAATGACGGTGTAAAAGGTGTGGTAAGATTTATTTTGAGATAACCATGGCATGGTTTATAAAAAGGTAGAATCATTGTAGAACTGGAGTATAGCCTTAAAAGCTTTCAGTGGTCCTTGAGAGAGATATATGAAAATAACATATTGTGGTCTAAGTTTTCCTCTGGACCAGATTCTATAAAGTCCATCATAAATATACTTTATAAAATTTAATTCTCTTGTTAATTAAGAGCCACATGCTTAGATACACCACGTGTTTTATAAGAAGATCAGAATAGCTCTGACTGGCTGTTGAATACATTGTTTTTTGACAAATCTTCTATCAGTTAGGAAAGGATATCAGGACAAATGCATTATTCTTCACTGAAGCTCTCAAAAATATTTGTATTATCATTGTGATAAGAACGTGGTCTCTGTATTACTCTCTCTTTATAAGTGCAAGTATAAATGCACTTTATTTTTCTATACTAATTTAGTTCTTTTAATACTCAGAGATATTGAGCAAGAGTATATTTGGGCACTGAAGGTCAATCCCTGCACCAAAGAACTTACATCCAAAGAAGATAAATAACACCTGAAAGATAATAATTAATGTTCCTGCACATACAATCATTCACTATTATTATTACTTTGAGTACGCCAGGTAAAACTTTAATACTTCCAGAATTTTTTTAAGTGTGAGGAGATTTTTTTTTTACTGAATTTTTTACTCAGAATATTCTGTACAATTTTCAGAAAACCTGAGATGCCTTGAATAGTTACTTATTTAGCAAGTACTAGTTATTTTCTTTAGTGCAGAGATTTATCCAGTGTTCATCTCCATTGTTCTCATCCCTAAGAGTAAGACATGCACTGCATATTATTTTGTTAGTGCATAAAATGTACTGCTGTCTACATTCATGAATTAAATACAGATTATTTATTGCTAAATAATAGAAGATATGTTATTTTAGAAATGGAGCTTTAGAGATACATGTCAAATGTCAAAGGATTTGTCTAAGTAACATAAGCATTGAAATTATGCAAGTTGAAATAGCTGGCTTTCTAAAAATATTTATATGGCCCATCACTTCTTGAACACAACTTCATACATACGGTGTAGATTATAAAACAAATGGCTGCAAATAACACCAGGACCGACTAAATAGAAGCATTTACAAGCACGTGAGCTTTGGGCAGGCTCTGTTGACAAACCTCCAGTAAGTGTGACACTTAAGAAGAGGTATCAAACTCAAGTTACCCAAGCTACTCAAGCTGGTGGACCATGTCTGTTGTATGTCCCCACAGTCCTGCCTCTGATGGAGATGAGTCCTGTAATCCTGCCCCTGGGTCTAGTTTTGCATCAAGCTTAAGTTATGAGGAATTGTAGTAACCTGGTACATAAAAAAGAGGTATTGAGCACCAAAGGAGCAGTAGCATGCCCACACTTGGATGTACACAGAAGGTAGAGTTTTTTTAGTGTCACTCAGAATAAGTTGTCACCAGGGTCAAGAAACAAATGGGAACAGAGGAAAACAATGGCTTTGATATTCAAGGTTGGGTTTTTCAAGCTTCTATTCTCAGGATCATTAAAGAACAAAAGTAAATTTATTCATGCCATTCTACCTTGTATAGTCTATCACTTTCATATTTAAACAGTGACTCCCATATATGTGTTTGTGTTTACTAGGAACAGAGGTGACTATCAGAAATCTGATAGTCTTTTTTTTTTATTATTAGGGCTTCTTGAAGTTTAAACTTCTAAATCATATGCAAAAAAATATTAAAATAATACTATCAAAGGCTCCGTCTTTCGGAGATTCAGTTCATAAATATGCACTTTGATGGAGGAAATGCAGACCCTTTTATGCAGTATGAATGTCATCAAGGAGATATTCTCATGCTAATTATTACAGACAATTCATGGCTGAACAGCTCTCAGATAATGTAAGAAATGGTGGGGCTTATTTCCACATTCTTCTATTCTTCTCCAAAAGCTCCTGTTAACCACTTTTTCACTATCTCTGCTATTTCATTTGTGACTTGTCATCTCTGCGGAGAGGGAGTTTGTAGTTTGGAAATAGTTGTTGGGGATGGTGCGAGGTCCTGATGTCCCCGAGCAGCCCCAGCTGGAACCCGCACGGCCCCAGCCCTGGGCCAGAGCCCCATTTCAGCCCAACCCAGGGTGCTCAGCCCTTCCCCAGTTGCCCTGAGGGTGCAGGGCTTCCCAAAACAACCCCAGGTGTGCTGTTGCCTTGCAGGTGAGGGGTGTGTGTCTGTCTGTCCTTAGACCAGGCAGTGACAGGAATCCATCTCAGCCCGGGCTGATACCCCCTGTAAGCAACAGTTACCATTGGGAAGAACACGAAATGTCAGGTTTTGGCATGAGATGGACATGAGAAATGCTTTTGTATAATGAAATTGGAGCTTTAGGTTGCGATGACCCAACTTATTTTCTTGATCTTTTCTATTGGCATCTCCACACCATTAATGAGATAAAATCCCAGCAGTGTCCAAAGAAACCGAGAAAACCATCAGGCCTTCCCTGAATGTTGAATTTTACACTTGTAGCAGTAGTTGTGAGGATCTCAGGCTGGAAGAGATGGAGAAAAGAAACAAGTGAGGGGAAAAACAGCTTAAGGCAGAAAAAGTTTAATATGTTTTTCCTTTTACATTGGGGCGGGGGGGTGGGGAGGGGGAGAAGCATGTGCCAAATTTAAAGTTGACTGCCAACGGCCATTACTTATGTAAGGAAGTTTGGCTTGCCAGCCCAGTGCACAAGGCTGACTGACCTTGGCAGCCGTATGTCAGAATTATTCTGCTGCAAATCCTGTATTCTCTGGCAGTTTCTGCAGCGCTCGGAACATGGGCAGGCTTGTCAATTTGTAGAGAATCTACTTCCTATTTTTCTGCCCTTTTCTTTCAATAAGCAAGGGGGAAACTAATGCTGGATTCTGGGTGTTTTTTAAGACACACAGAATTCCCTCCCCTGTTTAAGCTGGGTGGGGGAGGCAATCTCAGTTTGCTGTACTGGGCAGTTGTGTAGCTGGGTAACATATAGAAAAGGTTGTATAGAAAAACAAGAGCTTGAAATGGATGCTGGAATAAATTAATTTAGGTAGTAAAGGGGGAATAACTGAGGCTGACCATGCTGACAATGCTGTGTTGCTTGCGTTTCCTCTGGGTGGGTACAGACTCTATTGTCTGTGCCATTTTGCTGTCAGTACAGATCCCAACCAGGACTCAAGGAGGAGAGCTGAAATGCACGTAAGTGTGAACCAGAAAATGTCAGGTTTCCAGGTCAGGAAACTTGCAGAAAAATAAATTGGGGAGGAAAAAATCTCCTTTTATTTGCAGAAGGCCATCTGCAATAATTGGCAGCTGAACCAGAGATTAATTATAGTAGCACCACATGGAATGATGGTGAGGTCTGTCAGGATTTTACCACCCTGGGTGTAAAACACTGCAAAACTGGTAGAATCCCAAACGGTTAGGTTTCCAAGCTTGTCCTGTTTTGGGAAACCTGCATCCCAGGACACAGGTGTCTCCCAAATCCCTTACAGGTAACTTTGGCTTGCTGCAGCTGTCCAGAGTCACCCAGCTGTGCTCCAAATTTGTTTTTCATGTGGATGACTCCCGAATCAGAAAATAAGTAGGATGACCCAAAAAGCTCAGGTGGAAGTTTGTAAGATTGATTTCATGAGCTTCTTACAGGTGATCTTGAAAAAATACGAGACAGCACTGGCGTGGCTGTATCCCAGCACATGTCCCAGCATGGCAATGCCAGATGATTTTCTTCCTGACACCCAGAGGCAGCTGGCTGCCACCTCCTCACCCTCAACTGGCAGCTTCTCAGTCAGGGCTTTCAGCTAGTGCTGCAAAAAGACCATTTACCCACTCATTCCCTTTAGCCTGAATACAAATCACTTTCAGCTAAATCAGTAGTTAAAGTCTGAGTTTAAGCCACTAATACTGAATAGTACTTCATTATTCTTTGTGTCTGGGTTGTGCTTTATACATCCAAATAGAAAATTAAATGAATTTGAGTCTGCCCAACCTTGCTCCTTCCATCTGCTGCCAGGGTCCTTGAGCATGGCGTGGCCAAGTTCCATGACAGACATGCAATGGGATTGGGGTGAGGGATATATATATCATCATCATCATCATCATCATCACGGCTAGGCTTCGCGAACGAAGATTTGGGAAGGGCTCTACCCACGCTTGCTACAAGTGCGCTGATGGCTAAAGAGGCTGATGCGAGGTAGGCAAGTCCGGTTGCAAAAGGCACAGCAGCAGCTTCCAGTGCACCTTATCACCTGCCCTTTTGTCCCTACCTGTCACTGAAGGGCTTTGCAAATGTGGGTGAATCCTTCGAGCCTGCGCAGTGGAGTTTTTAGGTGAGGTGCAGCGTGCACGGAACTGGCCCCACCCTTTACTCCTAAGGTTCATCTGCCAGGGCCTAGCAAGCTTGGACGGTGGCAGCGAAGTCCTCGGGATGTAGGTTTAGATAGAGTATCCTTCTCTTAGATGGATGGCCTTACAGGGCTAAGCGAGCTCCATCTGCCCGGGTTTGGAGTTAGAGTTGTCCTTCTCCTAGGATGGTTGTCGGGAGGCCGGCGAGCCCATCCTGCCCATGGACACACTTTGTCTGACCCTTCAGCTGAGACCTGACTAGCATGGGAGACCCTACTGGAGGCACAACCACCGCCAGCATAGCTCACAGCCTCATAAGGGCACGCAAGCTTCTCCCCCGCAACAAGGGGGTGTCCATGGAGAAGATAGATATATACACATATACATTTAAACAACCTCCCTTGGACAGGGAAGGAAGATTACTTGATGTTGAAATTCATAAGATTGCAGGTGTACTTCAGGCATGAACTAGATTTTTTTTTTTTTATTTAAAGCAGGTCAATTTCATTTATATATGGATAAAAATCTCCCTATTCTATGCTTTCATCTTTGTTCAAAAAAAGATGTATTTTCAACCACCCCTCTTTCTATGTCCAATAGTGGCTCAAATATTTAATTCTGTATGGACGAATTTTTAATTTGCAATGTGATCCTGCTATCATTGCAAGTTCATCCATCCCTGAGGCATCTTGGATGTACCCATGTGAAGGATCAGACCTGCCTTTTGTAAGCTAATCTGGCAGGCTATTAGTCTGTCATACTATTATAGTGGGTACAGCCAGGGCTTTCTGAATACAAATGCTCTATAACCAAACTGGCCTCATCTGTTTTTTCATCACATTTGAAACTTTTAGCTGTTAACCCTTCTTTGTCATCAGAAAACCTTTAAACACAGATTACTTCTGAGACACAAATCAGACTTATTTGGGTTTGCTGTATTTAGGGTTCAGGCTTTGTTTTACTTTTGCTTTTTTCTGCTGATGGAATGGGCTCTGATTTTCCTTTTTCACCCAGATATAGTGCAAGTGTGAGAAGATAAAGGCAATATGGGAGAGTAAAGGAGAATTTTAGCTCAATGTCCTTCCATGCTCTGATCCTGACAGCAGGTCCCCAGGGAGAGGTTTTCCAGCAGCACTCTGGAGAAGCAAGAGCTTGCTGAGACCCACCAGCAGAACTAGGGCTACAGGGCTTGACCTCACTGTCTGAACAGAAGCAGGTAAGAGAGAGCACACAAATGTACTTGCTCAAAATTGGAAGTAACTCTCTGCATTTCTGTGATAGCCATAAAGGGCTGCGACATGAAAGGGTGATACAGCCTTCCTTTTAAATAAAAACTTAATTTTCCTCTTATAAAAAAATATATTGTGATTTTTGTTCAGCACTCTATAAGCTTCTACCTCTTGTATCTTAATAAGGAAAGCAAAGCTGAACTGAAGTTTTTAATATATTAAATCAGAAACCTAGACTGGAATGGAAGATAAGAATCCAATAACACCAAAAAGACACATAGAATAGAATTGGTTATAAAAGATTTATGCACCAGGATTAGGAGGTTAAAAAGGCAAAAAACTTTAATGTTCACTCATGCAAGAATGTCAAGTCACTGGCCTAAATAAGGAATTTGACAGTAATAAGATTTTAAAAGTGGGCATTTTCAGGTAGTGCTATCTGCTGTAATAAATAGAGGTCATAAAACTTTGATCTAAGTATGTTCTTCGGATGTTAGTGGCTAAGATGGTCACTATCTGAACTTTGAAAATGTGTTTTATAACCTGTTTTAATAAATAGCTATTAATACAGAGCATATTTATATGCCTCAGTAAGGCTTCCCAGACTTGCTTTTCTTATCTCTATCTCTGCAGTCCTCATGTAATGGCAGACAGTGCCAGTCTTCTGAAGGATTTGCTGCAGGGATAAACCTCATTTACTTTCCACCTCGTCTAGGGCGAAAAAATATGCAATTGTCCTGAAAGTTTGAGGAGAGAGGAATTTCTAAGTGATGACGAAGCACACCTGTCCCGGAGTGACAGAACTTTTAGTCAGGATAGCACATGGGATATGGTAGGAAAGCAGAGTTATTTAACTCACCAGAAAATTAAGTCTTCTCCCTGCTAGCACACGTTTACATTTATTCTGAACACTGAAGAGCTGAACAACATCAAGCCAAGCTATAGGTAGGTCAAAAAATAGTCCTGAAGAACCTGCCCTTTCTACTAAAACTAGTTGCTGAATCAGAAGGTTTGAGACAAAATTAAAAACTACATTAGAGCAAGGAGAGCATGTCAGGTACTTCGAACCACCACTTAAAATCCCTCCTTACTGTTTCTAAATGTCAGGTCAGACTATAAATCTGAAGGGGATGACTCTATAATTTTCACTTGAGCCTCTCACAACAATGACTGAAGTTTGGTGGTCTCTTTTCACGGAAAGGTGGCATGAAGCAGCCACAGTTTAGGAGCTGTAGCAGTGGAGCAAGGCTCTCATCTCGGTACGGTCTCCTCACAGCCCGAAGGTGGTGCATCCTCAGCGGCATCGGTGGCTGGGCAGACCCGCCCGGTGGGACCCGGCTGTGACCGGGAGATGCGCCGGGCGCGCACATTGCTGGACCTGACCTGGAGGGATGGGGCGGGGACCGGGGCAACAGCCAAGAGTTTTTGGGGTGAAAGGCAGAGCACGAAGCGGCCGCGTCTCGGGCTTTCTGGTCTGTCTGACAAATTAGCTCGTACCCGCTTTTGTGCGGGGCCGCAGTGACATCTCATGGCTGTCGACCAGCACTGCACCGGCCTGGTGTCACCAGGACTCGGCTCCGCAGCTCCCGCCCTCGCCC
>VWZG01009255.1:11548-22656 GCA_013396735.1 Grallaria varia | reverse complement strand
TGGGTGGGTTTTGGGAGGTCCTGGGGGAACTTGAAGGGGGTCTGGGTGGGATTTCACGGGACTTGGGTGGGATTTGTGGGGACCGGGGTGGGTTTGGGTAGTCCTGGGTGGGATTTGATGGGTCCTGGGCGGGATTTGTGGGGACCGGGGTGGGTTTGGGTGGTCCTGGAGGGGATTTGGGGGCACGTTCTGCCCTTTCTCACCCAAACCAGCCCCCCAGGAGCTGGACGGGTTGGGTTTGGGGGAGGCTCTGGGCTGCTCCCGGGGCTTTTCTTTCCTCCTTTTCCAGCGGGCACTGGATTTTTGGGACCTCCCCACGCGTGGGTGAGGGAGGTGGCCCAGGCGGGGCTATAAACTATAAATGCCAGTGCCCGGCTCCGTCTCCTCCCCCGCCCTTCCCTTCCCTTTGCTCTTCCCTTGGAGCTCTCGGTGAGTTGGTTTTTTTCCCCTCTCCCCTCCCTGCGATTCCCCATCCAGCTGCTCTCCAGATGTTGCCGCTGGCGCATCCCCCCATCCCAACGGGAGCCGGGATCCAAGGCTGGATTTCACCTCCGAGGGCTGGAAAAAACCCCTGAGCCCCTTTCCCTGCCCGGTCTGGGCAATTCTCCCCTCCTGACACCCCCAAAAATGGGGGTTCTTCAACCCGGCTGTGGCAGAAGGGTGGAATTAGGGAGGGAATGGGGCTGTGCCAGGAATGAGGGGCTGGAAAAGCCCCTGAGCCCCTTCCCTGCCTGGCCTGGGCAGGAGGGGGTTGTGCCCTCCCAAAATTCTCCCCTCTGGCACCCCCAAAAATGGGGGTTCTCCATCCTGGTTGGGGCAGGAGGGTGGAATTGGGAAAGGAATGGGGCTGTGCCAGGAATGAGGGGCTGGAAAAGCCCCTGAGCCCCTTCCCTGCCTGGTCTGGGCAATTCTCCCCTCTTGACACCCCCAAAACTGGGGTGTGCCCATCCCGGCTGGGGCAGGAGGGTGGAATTAGGGGAGGGAATGGGGCTGTGCCAGGAATGAGGGGCTGGAAAAGCACCTGAGCCCCTTCCCTGCCCGGTCTGGGCAATTCTCCCCTCCTGACACCCCCAAAAATGGGGTGTGCCCATCCCGGCTGGGGCAGGAGGGTGGAATTAGGGAGGGAATGGGGCTGTGCCAGGAATGAGGGGCTGGAAAAGCCCCTGAGCCCCTTCCCTGCCTGGTCTGGGCAATTCTCCCCTCTTGACACCCCAAAAAATGGGGTGTGCCCATCGTGGCTGTGGCAGGAGGGTGGAATTAGGGAGGGAATGGGCGTGTGCCAGGAATGAGGGGCTGGAAAAGCACCTGAGCCCCTTCCCTGCCCAGTCTGGGCAATTCTCCCCTCCTGACACCCCCAAAAATGGGGTGTGCCCATCGTGGCTGGGGCAGGAGGGTGGAATTAGGGAGGGAATGGGGCTGTGCCAGGAATGAGGGGCTGGAAAAGCACCTGAGCCCCTTCCCTGCCCAGTCTGGGCAATTCTCCCCTCCTGACACCCCCAAAAATGGGGGTTCTTCAACCCGGCTGTGGCAGAAGGGTGGAATTAGGGAGGGAATGGGCGTGTGCCAAGAATGAGGTGATGGAAAAGCCCCTGAGCCCCTTCCCTGCCTGGCCTGGGCAGGAGGGGGTTGTGCCCTCCCAAAATTCTCTCCTCTGGCACCCCCCAAAAATGGGGGCTCTCCATCCTGGTTGGGGCAGGAGGGATGGAATTAGGGAGGGAATTGGGCCCCCCCAAACTGTGCCCTCCCCTGTTTGTCCTCGCAGGCTGCCCCGGTGTCCCCATGGCGTGTCCCCTGGAGCAGGCGCTGGCCGTGATGGTCGCCACCTTCCACAAGTACTCGGGCAAGGAGGGGGACAAGTACAAGCTCAGCAAGGCCGAGCTCAAGGAGATGCTCCTGAAGGAGCTGCCGAGCTTCAGCGTAAGTTGGGGGGGCGATTCCAGCCTCGGGAATGTGGCTCCGGATGCAAACCCTGATTTTTAACCCCTGTTTCCCCCGTGCTGGAGCAGAAACAAACCAGCGAGGCCAGTTTACAGCAGCTCATGAGCAACCTGGACTGCAACAGCGACAGCGAGGTGGACTTCCAGGAGTACGTGACCTTCCTGGCCTGCCTGGCCATGATGTGCAACGACTTCTTCCAGGACCTGCCTGACAAGATGCCCCGCAGGAAGTGAGCGGGCTCGGGGGGCACCTTCCCCGCGCCCCTCACCCTCCTGTCCCCCCCCAGTGTCATTTCAATAAACAGCCATTTCAACCACGGCCTCCGTGCCCTTTGCTGTGGGGGTCTTGTGACCTGGGGATGGGGCATTGAGACCCTGAACTGGGGATGGGGGGTTGAGACCCCAGTCTGGGGATGGGGTGTTAAGACCCCGATCCAGGGACGGGGTACTGAGACCCCAATCTGGAGATGGGGTGTTGAGACCCCTATCTGGGGACAGGGTATTGAGACCCCAATCTGGGGATGGGGCATTGAGACCCCAATCTGGGGGTGGGGCGTTGAGACCCCGATCCAGGGACGGGGTACTGAGACCCCAATCTGGGGGTGGGGCGTTGAGACCCCGATCCAGGGACGGGGTACTGAGACCCCAATCTGGGGACGGGGTGTTGAAACCACAACCTGGGGACGNGGGACGGGATGTTGAGACCCCGATCCAGGAACAGGGCATTGAGACCCCAAACTGGGGATGGGGCGTTGAGACCCCAATCTGGGGATGGGGCATTGAGACCCCAATCCAAGGACGGGGTATTGAGACCCCGATTCAGGGATGGGGTGTTGAGACCCCAATCTGGGGATGGGGCATTGAGACCCCGATCCAGGAACAGGGCATTGAGACCCCAATCCAAGGATGGGGTGTTGAGGCCCTGATTCAGGGACGGGATGTTGAGACCCCGATTTGGGGACGGGGTGTTGAGTCCCCAATCTGGGGATGGGGCATTGAGACCCCGATCCAGGGATGGGGTGTTGAGACCCCGCTCCCGTCCCTCGCAGGCGTCACAGGGACCAGGCGAGGAGTGGGAACCAGGGCGCTCCCTGAGTGGCTTGTTCCATGTCCTGGTGTGGACGGGGCATTTCCCGAGCCCTCGGAAGGGCCCTCTGGGCTCAGTGTTGGCAGCAGAGCTGGTGTGAGTCAGCGGCGGGCCCTGCCTGGCATCTCCTGCCCCGCAGCCACTCGGGAGCTCTCGCAGGGATTGGTGGCCCCAGGAGCAGCAACGAAAGGGCCAACAGCTCATTTTTTTGTTTTATTTTTTTATTTTTTTATAGCTGGAATTATGAAGCTGAGGCAGAGTCGGCGTCTGTTTCCCCCCATCCCCCTGTTGGGATGTCATGAGTGTCCCTCATCCCATCCCCACCCCAACAAATGTGGCTCGAGAGGGGTTTTCAGCCGCGTTCCTGCTCGGGGTGCGGTTGTGGAGCCACTTCCTTGTGCCACCCAACCCTCCCGGGCTGCCACGCCGGCCCCGGGGCTATAAACTCCGGGAGTGGCTCCCAGCATGTCCTGCTCGTGGTTCTGCATCCTCCTCCTTCCCTCTGATCCCCTTTTCCTCCTCCCCGTGAAAGGCTTCGGCCACCCGGGCGTGTGTGCGGGGATCCAGATGTGCAGCGCGCCCCTTCCAGATGTGGGTGTCCCCTCCTCCACCCCGCTGGAAGCCAGACCTTCATGGGTCACCTCGGGCTGCTCCCAGAGGCACCGGAGATGCCACCAAGGCTTCTCTTTGTCCAGCCCTGGATGCCCCCGAGGTTGTGTCTGGGAACCACCACTGACCTCGGGGGGCTCATCCTGGAGAACTGGAGGATCAGGGGGGACCTCAAAAATTCCCTGGAAGGAGGAGGGAGCTGGGGGGGTGGTCAGGCTCTGCTCCCAGGGAACAGGGACAGGACAAGGGAAAAAGGCCTCAGGCTGTGCCAGGAGAGGGCATCCCCAGATGGCACAGATGTGCCCATCACCTCCCCAGATGGCACAGATGTGCCCATCACCTCCCCAGATGGCACAGATGTGCCCTCACCTCCCCAGATGGCACAGATGTGCCCTCACCTTCCCATGTGGCACAGACATGCCCTTCACCTTCCCACATGGCAAAGACATCCCAAAAGACCTCCCCATGTGGCACAGATGTGCCCATCACCTCCCCATGTGCCACAGACGTGCCCTCCACCTTCCCATGTGACACAGATGTCCCCTCCATCTCCCCACATGACACCCTCACACCTCCCCACATGGCACAGACATCCCAACAGACCTCCCCATGTGCCACAGACGTGCCCTCCACCTTCCCATGTGACACAGATGTCCCCTCCATCTCCCCACATGACACCCTCACACCTCCCCACATGGCACAGACATCCCAACAGACCTCCCCACGTGCCACAGACGTGCCCTTCACCTCCCCACACGTGTCCCCCCACACCCTGCTGACGGTGCCCTAGTGTCCCCCGCCTCCCCACATGGCACAGACATCCCAACAGACCTCCCCACGTGCCACAGACGTGCCCTTCACCTCCCCACACGTGTCCCCCCACACCCTGCTGACGGTGCCCTCGTGTCCCCCTGACCAGCCCACACGGGTGCCCTTCCTGGCCTGTCTCCACCACTGGACCCATCCCTTTGTTTCCCTCTGTTGCAATTTAGGATTTCCCTGGCGTGTTTTCCGGGATCAGGAGCCTCATGGGGAGATGTTTCACCACCACCGTCCTTCTCATCTCCCAAAATCCTCCAAGACCAGCCCAAGGCTGGATTTGGGGTGAGGGGCTCCCCACCAGCCCCCTGGAGATGCACAGGTTGGGCACTGGGAGCACCAGGGGGGTCTCCCATGGGTGGCAGTGTCCCCCCAACGCCGGGGACAGGGTGGGATGTCTGGGAGTTGGTGGCATTTGCCAATGCCCTGGGTTGTCATCGGGCAGCAATTAGAGCTGCTGGGAAGTGCCTCCTCCTCAGACCATTTGGAACGTTTCCCACACTTTGGCATGCCTGGATTTGTACCCAGAGTTGACTCCGTGGTTGTCTGTGGAGAACTGATCCAGTGGGAATGCTCTCATGGATGGGGGGGGCAGGATGTGTTGGCCAACACCAGCATCACGTTGAGGTTGGCCACCAAACCTCCATCCAAACCCAACCGTGTCGGTGACAAACCACGTCCCCCAATGTTATCCCACTGGAGACCCTCCCAGGTGCCATCCAGGAAAATTCCTCCCCCGTCATCCCCACAAAGACCCTTCCCTGCTCCACAGGAATGTCCCACCCCTTGGGAAGCCTCGGCACCATCGCTGACCTCCCGTGACGGTTCATTTTTGGCGTTTCCTCGTTTTGGGGTGTCCCCTCCCTCATTAACAGGGAGAGCACCCAGTTCCTGGAGCCAAGAAATGAGTTCCTGGGCGTGTTGGGCGGCCTTGCACAATTCCCGAGGCTCTTGGCCCGTGGGACACTTGAGGCTGTCACCAAGTGACACTCGGGCAGGGTATAAAAGGGGTGGCATCTCCTCCACAGCATCACTTGCTCCTGCTCCCTCTGCTCCTCCCGTGCATCACCCTCAGAGCCCAGAACTCCTCCAAGGTGAGTAGGTCCTTCCAAACGATGCCTTTGTGGTGAGTCTGGTCCTTCTCCTCTGGCCTGGTTTGATGTTTTGCTGTGTGTCCCTTCCTTGCAGGATGAAAACCAACCTGGAGCTCGCCCTGCAGTGCGCCGTTGACATCTACCACCAGTACGCCATGCGGTTCCCCAAGGACGACTACCTGAGCAAGGAGGAGTTCTCCAAGCTGCTGAAGGAGACCGCCAAGCCCTTCCTCCATAACACCACGCCGGTAAGGCCGTGGAATCACAGAATGGTTGGGTTGGATGGGACCTTAAATGCCATCCCGTTCCACCCCGTGCCATGGGGGCACCTTGCACTAGACCAGGTCGCTCAGAGCTCCGTCCAACCTGGCCTTGGACGCTTCCAGGGATGGAAGAGCTGAGCGTTGTCTCCTTGGGGGTGGGGGTTGGCTGGGAGTCTCCCAAAGGGAAGAAGGGTTTTCCTGGGCTTCAACCCTCCCCACTGAGGGTTGAACCCTATTCTGTGTCCTGCTGCAGCCCAACACCAAAGTCGATGACTACATCAACCAGCTCTTCAAGAAAGCTGATGGCAACCACAACGGGCGCCTCAAGTTCACCGAGTTCCTCACCACGCTTGCCCTGGTGGCAATCGATGCCCACAATAGGTCCCACAAGGGCCCTGGTGGGCACCACGACCATGGCCATGACCACGGGCACGACCATGGGCACCGCCCCCGAAACTGAAGCACCTCCCAGGTGTCTGTGCCCGAGGGGGCTTTGCTTCCCCGTAACCAAAGTCTTGTCACCTGCTTCTGCCTGCTGGCATTGAAATAAAATCCTTTACTTTGAGCACCAAATGCATCTGTATTTCATGTTCTGGGGTCTCCGGGTGGGGGGGGGGTGAGTCCCACCCCACCCAGGGACGAGGGTGATTGAACAGGAGGAGCAACAGGAAGGGGATGGTGGCACAGGGGGGGACCCCGCTCTGGGCAGGATGGGGGGTCAGGGTGACACCACTGTGGGGCCCTGCTGGGCAAAACAAGCTGTGTGGGGTCCTGAGAGGTTTTGCACAGGAACATTCCCAGCCCTGCTTTTCCCAATCCCTCTTTGGATCAGCTCCATGACATGCCNCAGGACCAGGAGGGAAGCACACGAACATTCCCAGCCCTGCTTCTCCCAATCCCTCTTTGTCCAAGCTCCATGATGTGCCAAAGGTGAAGCACAAGGTCATTCCCTGCCCCACTTCTCCCAATCCCTCTTTGTCCAAGCTCCGTGATATGCCAGGGCTGAAGCACAGGAACATTCCCAGCCCTTTTTCTCCTGGGATCAGCTCCAGGATGTGCCAAAGGTGAAGCACAAGGTCATTCCCTGCCCCACTTCTCCCAATCCCTCTTTGTCCAAGCTCCAGGATGTGCCAGGAAGGAAGCCTGAGATGCTTCTGCAGCGCACCAACCACCCCCAGCCCAGCAAAGAACGAGGCCGAGGGGGCTCCAGGACCTCCAGAGGGGCTGTCATGGTGCAAGGTTCAGCCCTGGAGTGACTCTACCCAGTGAACTGGGTGTTTGCAGAGGATGGGGCCACAGCCCCCAGGTCGTGGCACTTTTTAGGGCCACCAAGGGCTCCTGGGGGGTGTCTGGGGGGGCAAAAACACGAGTGGAAAATGTCCTGGTGACTGTGCCCTGAACAGGGAACCTTCAGGCTCGGGAGGCTCCAAGGTTTCCAAAATCCATCGAAACCAGGAGCTCGACCCGAGTGAAACCCGACCTTTGTGTCAGGTCTTTGCCCTTCTTGACTCAGGTCATTGATTTTGGGAGCAGCTCGTGTCTCCTGGAGGCAGATGCCACTTGCCATCCTGCCAGGGCACCCCTGGTGGCACTTGGGCATCGCTCCCCTTGAGGGGCTGGGCATCCCCCACGGGGTTTTGGGGAGGCAAAGACTGTGTGGGGGGGGAAATGGGAATTCAGGGCCCCAAAACTCTGCCGAGGCTCTCCCTGTGGGCCGAGGAATGAGGATGCAATTTGGGATCGCTGACAGTCGCTGACGAGCTGAGCCGGAACACTCAAAAACCAATAAAATGAGTCAGGGATACGGGAATAAAACTCATGCAAGAGTTGCTGCCACTGCCCCCGGGCCACGCGAGGAGCATCCCCGAACAGGAATGGTTACCCTTTTGTTTTGCTGCTCCTTTCCTCTTCCTGGTATCTATTGTCTTGTTTTAAATCCCCTTTGAGTGTCCTCGTTCTGCTGCTGAGGGTGACACGGAGGTGACAGTTGCGAAACGCTCGGAGGTTCTTCCACCGCCCCGTAAAGACCCCGAGCTCAGCTTTCCTTCTGGTTTTTACATCCCAGTTTCCTCCCAAAAATTCCTGGGGTGGGAGGAAAGGCCTGGTGGGAGAAATAAAAAGTAATGGAAAATGCCCCTGAAAACAAGTTTTGGAAGGGACATGTTGCTTAGCGTTGGGGAGAGTCCAACCAGTTGGGGTTGTGGAAAACAGGGGGAAACAAATTTTGGAAGGGAGATGTTGCTTCACGTTGGGGAGAGTCCAACCAGTTGGGGTTGTGGAAGCAAATCTTGGAAGGGAGATGCTGCTTCACATTGGGGAGAGTCCAACCAGTTGGGGTTGTGGAAGCAAATTTTGGAAGGGAGATGTTGCTTCGTGCTGGGGAGAGTCCAACCAGTTGGGGTTGTGGAAAATAAAGGACATTAAAACCAGAACCAAGGGACAAAGTTACCACCGTTTCTGTGCGAAACAGCCCAACTTTCTCCAACGCCGCTCCAAAAAGTGGGAATTTCGCCGCGCGTTGCGAAACTCACCGAGTTTTGGCAACTTGGCCTTGCCCTTCCAGTGGAGTTGTGATGACCCACCCGGTGTCCTTCCCTTCCAGTGGTACTCGGGCCCCACCAGAGGTGATGGCGAGGACAAGGACAACATTTCCAAAGGCCGGTGGGTGCAACCAGGAACCGAGTGAGGAGAGACGAGCCCGGGAGGGGTTCGGGGAAGGTCCCACCTGGCAATTTCCAGGTGCGGGAAAAGGTGAGCTCAAGCTGGTGCTTGTGGCAGGTGTGTCACCAGCGGTGACGAAAGAGGCCCTGGCGTGGGGATAAAAGGGCTGCCCGGGCTCGGGGATGACACCAAAGGACCCTTCTCTGCACACCCTCCGTGGAAACACCGGTGAGTGGGACCAGGAGGGCCCCGGAGAAGAGACCTTGGGGTGGGCTCAGGGCAGGGGGGTGGTGTTGACTCGGGGCAAGGGGTTGGAAATGCAGTGTAAGTGCTGGCATTATATGTAATATATATCATATGCAACATGTGTGTTTTATTATTTTATGTATATGTTTATATATATGATAATATATATTATATATTGCATATAAAAGAATAGAGATAAAATTTGGCATTATGTGTGATATAGAATGCATATACATAGAAATAACACAAGGTGTATATAATTTGGCATTATATATAACACAGAACACATATATTTCATTGTAATATATATTTTCCATATTGTAGCGTATAACATATGTAATGTAACTTATATATAATTTAGCATTGTATATAATATAGAATATACATATTATATATACAAATAAAACGATATGTATATAATGTGGCATGATCTATAATATAGAATAATATAATTTTATAATATATTTTACATCTTGTAACATATAACATATATAAATAATGTTAAGATATGTATAATTTTGCATTACATATAGGATACATATATTATATATACAAATAATGTAATATGTATATAATTTGGCAACATATGTAATATAGAATGCATATATGTGAACTGAACATAATACACACAAAATGTGGCATTATATATAGTACATGATACATGTACTATATATAAAAATAACTTAACATGCATATAATTTGACAACATAAATAATATAGAATGCATGTATATAAACCGAACATAATATATATAAAGTGTGGCATTATATACAGTACATAATACATGTATTTTATATATAGATAAAAGTAACATAATATACATATAATTGAGCATTAAATAATACCCATACCGTACACATATATATATAAATAAAAATACAATCGTGGGCATTCTATACAACATATATCCACAAAAAATAGATTTATTTCCCGATTTCGGGCGCGTTTCTCACCTCTGAGTCCCGCCCCGGTTCCTGCAGGTGCCCCTCAGCTCAGCCATGTCCACCAGCACCCACAGCCACGCCGAGAGCGGCCGTTTGCCCGGGAACTGCACCCTGGAGAAGGCGCTGACCACCATCGTGGACGTTTTCCACCGCTACAGCGTCCGGCTGGGCGACCTCGACCGCCTCAACTTCGACGAGTTGAAGACGTTGCTCACCGAGCAGGCGCCCACCTTCCTGCAGGCCTGTGTGAGTGGAGGCACGGGGAGGGGGTCCCGGGGAGGGGGATTCCCTTGGGAATGCACCCAGGGAAGGGGAGGGCGGGGCCCTTCCCACTGTCGGGGTGAGGATGAGGATGAGGGGCCCCTTCCCACTGCCGGGGTGGGGATGAGGATGAGGGGCCCCTTCCCACTGTCGGGGTGAGGATGAGGATGAGGGGCCCCTTCCCACTGTCGGGGTGAGGATGAGGATGAGGGGGCCCTTCCCACTGTCGGGGTGGGTTCTGCCACCAAACCTCCAGATGGAGGGTCTCAGGGGGCAGGAGCGTCCTCTTGGGGCTTAATTAGGGGCTAATTGCCAAGCAGCAAAGGGTCTTGATGTCCTGCAGCTCCAAACACATCCCGCGGGTTTGGGAGGATCCAACTGGCTCCCCTTGGGGAAGGGACACCCCAAAACCTCTTCCCTGTCCCCTCCAATTTCAGGACAGGAACCAAAGTGGCTACTTGAACAAGCTCTTCAGTGAGACCGACCTCAACAAGGACAAGGACTTGTCCTTCGAGGAGTTCACCATCATCCTCTCCAAGCTGGCCGACGACGCCCATCGCATCAGCCACGGCTCCAACCGCTGCGGGCCCGACAAGGATTGAGCCCCAACTCCTGATCTGTGGAAAACTGGGAGCTTTGGGAGCTTTGGGAGCTTTGGGAGTGGGGCTGGGGCTGCTCTCTGCCCGCTGGCATCCCTGGTGCCCGTGAGGAAATAAAGCGTTGCTTGAAACCCTTCGGTGCCTGCAACTCCTTCGGCATCCCACGGCTGGGTGGGGAGGGTGGACCTCTGGGATGGCCCAGGGAGTGACCAGCCCTTCTCCTCCCTCTGCCCCAGCATTGGCCCCGTAAAAAATGGGTTTTGAAAGAGTTTTGCAACCCTTGCCAAGCTCGGGGTGCTCTGCCAGGGCTCGGGTGCTCCAGGGCACCACCAACCCCTGGGCACCACCAACCCCTGGGCACCACAAACCCCGGGGCACCACCAACCCCTGGGCACCACCAACCCCTGGGCACCACAAACCCCAGGGCACCACCAACCCCAGGGCACCACCAACCCCTGGGCACCATCAACCCCAGGGCACCACCAACCCCTGGGCACCACAAACCCCAGGGCACCATCAACCCCTGGGCACCATCAACCCCTGGGAACCACCAACCCCTGGGCACCATCAACCCCTGGGAACCACCAA
>VWZG01009254.1:1519-12788 GCA_013396735.1 Grallaria varia | reverse complement strand
GTTCTAAAAGTTTTAAGTTTTAAGGAAAAAATAAGATTTTCCTCCTGGCATTTAAGATTTCTGAACAAATACTTTTTTTTTTGTCCCCTTCAATTTCTTATATAAATGTCAATGACAAATTCGGGGGAGGGGGGGGGAAGATACCAAAACCCTGAAAAAACAAAACCTCAGAAGAACTCTAACCTACAAATGATTCTGTGGATCAGTGCCTTTCACTTAGATGCTGACCTGCCTATCTTTCTTTTAACAGCAATCACCTGTGGACATCCTGGGAATCCAGCTCATGGAATGACTAATGGCAGCGAGTTCAATTTAAATGATGTTGTCAATTTTACTTGCAACACTGGATACTTACTTCAGGGTGCTTCTCGAGCACAGTGCCGAAGCAATGGACAGTGGAATAGCCCTTTACCCAACTGCCGAGGTATGAAATTTTTCTGTTACATTCATTGTTCTCTAATGACTTATTTCAGGCATGACCCTCCTTTACCCTGCCTTCAAAATACCAGCATATAATGCATGAACCTGTCCTTTAGGAACTTATTGCCACCTTTATTTTTTTTCCTTTCTATATTGAAAATTGTGGTTAGTGAGGAGTACTGGGGAAGCTGAGACTTTTCAGTATTTTACCTCAAAGTTCTCAAGCTGCAATCCCTAGCATTTAGTTTATTGAAATACAAAGTGAAATTTGTAACACAAAAGTTATATTACCTTAATAAATCACAGTTGACTGTCTAGTCTGAATTAGGTCCATTTCAATACAGTCTCCATGAATGGTTGATTACTCCTATTAAAAGTTGTGCAGTGGAATGTTTATGCATCAAAACACTATTAATTCTTCTGTATCTTCTAACAATATCTGAGAGGTGTTCATAATTTTTGTACCTGTGAAACTTGATTTTTTTTTCTCCACAAAAAATGATAAAGATGTAATTTTGATTGTTTCTTTTTTTTTTTTTTTTTTTTTTTCCAAAGACATATATGAGCTTGATTACTGGTATGCTATGGGTAAGATGGACATGTTTGAGAGATGAGAATGAATCAAAGGTTTGTATTATCAGGAAATGTGTATCAAGTGGACATATTAGGGAAGGACAAAGAGAAACCATTTTGAAGTGCAATCTAGAATTCTCAAATTGCATTATTTATCCAGATGCCAGTAATGTAAGGAATATTAAAAGGGAAACAAGTCTCTGAAATTGACCTATTTTTACTCCTCCATTTATGACAACTATTGTAATTGCTTTTCCTTAACTTTTGGCTATAGTAGTAGAATATGGACCTAATACCCAATCTTTGGTCTGTTCCATCAATATCTTTACCAGATTGTTTATATGTCATATGCCCCAAAATAGCTTCTACTGGTGTAGTACAGGCTTTCTCAATGCTGAATCCAATGAGATATTTAATGATATTACAAAATTTTTTTTTGAATCATTGAGGCAGACTGAATATCTTCTGACTATAAATAGATGCAAATTGACAGAGAGGTGAAAGGCAGTACATGACGTGAACCATGTAAGATGTACTGAAATATTGCAATAGCCTGGAGAAAACTTTCTGAGATATTGTATATCCTTCAGTGCTCTTTCTTTGAAGGCTCCAGAAGGAAAAGTATTATAATGGCTGGTCTTATTCAAAGATGAAATGTCTGGGTTCATTTACAAATTTTAGTAACAGTGTTAATTTTCAAATATTGAAACCAAAAACAAATTAAAAAATGCTTACTTAGTGTTTGGAAATAATCTGGTTATTATGCCTGCTATGGACCATACAAAGAAATAGAACACAAAAATTCCTCCAGAAATGCTGTGGCTAGTAAGCTTTTCTTGGATATTTTCTTTCATGGGAAAAATATTAAATCAGTGTGAGTGCTATGCTTTTTGTTCTTTGTAACAAAGAACTAAAGGCTAAAGGAAATTGCAGTCAGTGAAGTTGAGCTAAGGATGCAAACATTGGGACTAATAAGAAGTTAACTTCAGCTATTGTACCTTTATTATCTCCACCTGTTGGTTTATTAAAAATCTTATTGTATTACAATTGTTGTTCCTAAGAATAATAATTATCTTTGGTGATTAGCTCATCATATTGTTTCAGAGCTGGCTGATGCAATTTCAAGCTCAGTATGTGTGGAATTAGATCTTGCACTCTCATTAAAACAATAAAAAGATGGCAATTCCCTCAGTCACTACCCTCAGAATTTATTCAAGTGAGTTAACTAGCATAGCAATATAATTATTGGAACAGAGAAACAAGAATTAGCAAACTCTTTCTATTTAGGCTTTTGCATATTTTTCCTTTTATACTGTTTTGTTTTGCTAGACTTTAGTGAACAAACTCCTCTGTCTCAACTGTGAGGCATTTAAGTAAAGTTTTATTTGTTGAAAACACACTTTTTCTCTTATCCTGTAGATGCAGTCTGAATCTGCTCTGACTGTCAGTGGCAGAGATTGAATAGCTTTGCTGAAGCTCAGCCTTGTTTATAATCTGAGTTACTCAGTTATTTACACGGAGTTCCAGTACAATTCTTAAAAGGAAAACAAATCAAAGTGAAAGAGAGGGAAAACAATGCAAAGACCGAGAAGATTTAAAAAATAAGAACGCAAGAATTAAGACACAGTCACCATGACATTTCAGTTCTCTCTCCTGTCTAATTTCATTGTCCTTTTTTTAATTTATCACATGAATATGTGTTTGATCCAGGCCAATTTATGGTCTGAAATCTTGTTTAGGGAGATTGATTTTCAGAAAGGAGTAAATGTTATAGATGCAACTCTGCTAAGACCCATTCACTTACCAATGGCAAACTCCTGCCAGAATGGAGAGGCCTGGAGTTACCTCAGCTGAACATCTACAATTTTGTCTATCCTCATGCAGGTGCTATAAAGCTGGACTTTTGTCATTCACTGAGTTTTTTTCACTTCATTCTTCCCTTCACTTAACATTTCTTTCTCTATAGCAACCTATATTTTTCAGTGACTGTCTCGTATGTCTTCCATAATGAACTATGAAGATTCACCTTAGTTTGTCACTCCTGCTTTTGTCACCCCTTCCATGTACCCCTCTAGAGCCTGGAGAGCTTCGTTGCTAGTCATGGAAACACTGTAACTCCTCACCTCAGTGACTGAGTTTAACTGACTGAAACTGTTCAAAAATGATATAATGAAGTTTACAATTTGTCCAAGAAACCTACTTTTGGCTTCTGGAGAGTAATATACAGTCTAAAGTAACAATAACTGTTGCAAATGTGTTTGTGCACCAGAAGATATTTAGTTGTAGTGTAAAGGGAATAGTAAATATCCACTTCAGCTTAACTATATCCATGTTAAAGTAGTTCTATACCACTGACCTGCTACATGCATCTCTGATCCAGAAATTTGGGAGAGTCTTACTTCATTTATATGAAAATTTAAAATATTCTGTTGTCTAGATAAATGGTATTGCTTCTTATTTCAGGCTAGTGTGTTGAGTTGACCTTGCAGTTAGTATGTATCAGTTTCTCTCTACTGTTCCTTTTTTCTCACTGTTTTTTCTCTTCTCTGGCATGTGTTTCTGCACACGCTGCAGAGAATGTCTTCTACCTCATACACTATCTTCTCCTCTAAACTCAGAGTTTCCTTTGTTTGTTTGTGGGTTTTTTGGTGTTTCTGTTTGTTTTTCCTGGCGTACTCTCTCTGGTGTATTCTGCCCTTGCCTAAGTACATTTTCAGGGAAACACAAAATTCTGCCATGGACTCAACTGGGATTTGAGGAGAGACTGAGAGCTGGGGTTGTTCAGCCTAGAGGAGAGAAGGCTCAGGGGAATCTCACTTATCATCGATGCTTACCTAAGGGAGAGTGTAAGACAAGATGGCCAGCCTTCTCAGTAGTGCCCACTGAAGGGACATGATGCAAAGGTCACAAAATAAAACAAGAAAAAGCTTTTTAAGTGTGAGGGTGGTAAAACATCAAAACAGATTTCCCAGAAATTTCCCAGAGTGTCCATTTTTATAGGTATTCAAAACCTGACAGGACAAAGGCCTGTACAAACTCTTTAGTTCTCCCTTCCAAGTTCAGGTATTCTGTGATTCTGTACAATTTGTGACTAGAGACTATATGTATGCACCAACTTGCTTTATTTATTTTGACATTTGGTTAATGCCAAATTTACTCTTAATGAATTGATCAGAACTTCACTGAAGGAAGTTGTAGCACTTTTTTTGGCATATGCCTTTATGTCTAAAAATCGCCTTTTTTCTATGGGTGGAAAATATTTGCTTTAAAGTTCATTGTTAGCAATGAATTATGAATTTGTGTACAAAGAAAGTAAATCTTCCAGCTCCTTAAATATACTGCTGGGAGAGGATCTATGTTCCTAGCAAACCTGTATCATTTAATTCAACAGAGATTTTACATATGACCTTTCTCTCAAACCTCAGTTGAGTTCTCCTGAGTCAATAATGATGTTTGCTGGACTCTGTATGAAGCACTACAAATTAAAGATTGCTGCTTGAAGCTATTGCAGAATAAAGCTGGATAATTCTTAGGCACCTTTTTTTGCAATGATACATTGCTTCTCTCTATTGTGTCAGTAGCAGGTTAACTAATTAATCACTGGCAGGAAATTTACCAAGAAAATTATATGAGTTTTTTTGTTTGACAAAAAATAATACACACAAAAGGTCATGTGTACTACTTGTATGCAGCAAAGGATTTTGATGCAGTGAAAGCACTGAACTGTTTTGCAATGATATTTCTCTCTACTCCAGAATGATGTTGTCTGGATAATTTAAGAATTTTATCTATTCTTTTTAACAGTTTTGTCATTGGAACAGTTTCAATACCCAAATCTCTTGTTGTCTTTGGCAAATCTGCCTGAGTAGGACTTGGTGCAGCCTGAATGTGCTACCCCAGAACTAGCTATGGAAGTACTAAATCCTAAACCAACTATGTTCAATGTGGATATTATTTTTCATTACCAGTTTGGAGCTGCTTTCTATTTTGTCTTTGGAAGTGCAAAAAGCCAACCTCTATGCTTTCTACTTTTCATAATAACTCTTAACCACCAAAAGGAGAACTGAATCAGATGGTCTCATCAGGGCTCTGCCCTCCTGATTGTGCTGCAGGTCATTTTTCTATATATTATATTTGAAGTAAGAACTACTGTATTAAACACCACACTTAACTGCATCTTCTAGAATGCAAGTATTTGCAAGAAGGAGATTTTCTTGTTTGGATTTTTTTGCTTTGGCATTGTACAGATTAGCCTATCACTTCCTGCCTGTATTAAGGAGAAGTCATATTCATAGTCTGTATCAGGAAAAGTGTATACTCTTTATTTTTCCCTTCAGAATTCCTTTTATATTCTTATAAAGGAGATTTAAGAGTTTTTCTTCTGCTAAAAATGTGTTTCATAAAATCAGAAATATTTTGCTGGAAGGATCCATTTGACAAAATTGCGGTGGTTTGTGTTAGCTCACGTTCTCCAGTCTGTATCAGTAAATCCAGGCCATTTGCTCATAATGAAGAATTCAGGTCTCTCTTTGTTTATTTATAAGGCTTTTATACTGAGTTTCTAATTTGAAAACTTTATCTCATTACTGATAGATTTTGAAAAAAATTATTAGACTTTTTTGTTTTATCAAGAACCTGGTATCTACAAGGAATCACTGATTTTATTGTGTTTTCTTTAGTGGGTATATCATTTAAACCAGTGATAATATGTTCCACTCCTTCACGAACAAGAAAAATAATCTTTCCGATGACAGCTGATAGAAAGGTGGGAGAGATTGAGACTGATGACCAATTCCTCTCATCCAAAGATAAAGCAGCTCTGAATTTAAGCAATTTTCTATCTGTGGTGGTACCAAGGATTCATATAAAGAGAGAAATGTGTTTTGCTCAGTTTTGTTTTTCCAAAGTCAGAGGCCTTTGCTGTGACTATTTTTATACTGTAAATGTCACATATACCTAATCCGTTGATGTTAATAGCATGTTGATATCCTTCAGAAGGATAATTAGCACTTGACTAAGTTTCCTAAATAAAGATGTGAGGTGCCATGGGAGATGCCATACAGTGTCAGATATTTACCTGAATCTGGCAGAGATGACACAGAACTTAAAAATATTTCTATGTGAAAAAAAAATGCTTTGATTAAGAAAATCTAAAGAAAAAGACTTTAAGACATGACTATTCTGGCAAAAATTATTGTGATGAAACTACTTGTATGTAGATGCACACTGAATCTGCATACAGACAAAACATGGAGAAAAGTAAAAGTACTTTATCTATCTGATCAATTTGCTAATGCCTGACATCTGAGAAGTTATCATTCTTGTGTATTGTTGAC
Source organism: Grallaria varia (assembly GCA_013396735.1). NCBI lineage: Eukaryota > Metazoa > Chordata > Aves > Passeriformes > Formicariidae > Grallaria > Grallaria varia. The sequence goes on along the minus strand of VWZG01009254.1, from coordinate 6,459 downwards.
TTTGGATTGAACTTCACTAAAATTCCATTTACTGACAATTTTCTTTTTATAGGAAGAATTTGTTAAAACTTTTCAAAAAATCAGAGTGAATTCTCTGCTCTTTATTCACTGTCAGTCCCTATACATGTTCTAGATATCAACATTAATGCAATACTTTCCAAATAAAAAAAGTTTAAAAATACTGTTGGTCAGATTTGAAACTTTATAAAAGAAATTTAAAATTGTTTCTGTCAAGAAAAAAAAAAAAAAAGAGAGTCAAAACAAGATATGAAATACTGTGAATGATGTATTTTTTTAATGATTATTCAACTTTTTAACAGAAAGCTGCCCTGAAGGACTCTGACATGGTCTTTTCACTTCTTTGTCCTCAAAGGTTTGAATCTACTCAGTGTGAGGTTCCAAAGTTTTCAGGGCAGAATTGCAGCACTCTCCAGCTTTCCTCAGAAGACTAAACCGAGACTGCCAGAATTCATTTCCCATGTAACCCTTGACAGGTGTCATTGAGAGAAAGCAATCTCCGTCTGCTCTCACTGTGATTTACAACTGAGTCCCCAGGGTGAAAGGCAATCAGGGAAAATACTGCCTTAGTTCTGTATGCCGGCCAACTCAAATTCTTTTCCAAAGTACTCCTTACTGCAGACCTTCTTAGCAACAGCACATTTGTGTATATACTTAAAAATCTATAGTTGATCTTAAATGGCACTGCAGGCATAATTTTGTTTACTTTTTAACTTGAGGGGTAGAACTCTTTTGCATAATCATTTTATAAGACCATGTATGATGTGAGAATTTTGTTGCACAGAGCACATGCTTAAATTATGCATTTGGTGACTATTCTGTATTTCATTCTTCACTGATCTGTCTAAACAGATATTACTGGTACAGGGATGAGAACTTGGTATCACACGGACAAATTGATACTTTGGGACTTCAATATATTCCTTAAACATTCCATATTTCTGGTCTGCATGGAGAATTAAGCTTTTCAGTTCTCCCTGTTGACTTGCGAAAATAGTTCAGTTAGAATTGCTTTTGGGAAGCTTTAGGCCAGCATATCTTCATGAAACAAAGTTCTTTTTACTTAGTTTCTAATGGTGACTTTCCAGAAGCTAACTTGGCATGCTTACCCATTAAACCAATGATTTAATTTTAAGAATTTATATTTGATTTTATGTTAATAATCTTAAATGCACTAAAAAAAGGGACAGTTCTTGTGAATACATGTTAAGAATTAAACCTAGGGAGTAATCTAGAGAATGAGAGGAATTTTTGAAAATATTTTTACTGCCATTTACTTTATTGTGCTTTTATCTGTGCAGTATTTCACTGTTTATCACTTTGATCTAGAAATAAAATAAGCATTTGATATTACAGTTAAAGAAATATTACTCCCTGATATTCTGGAGTTCTCACAACTCTCAAGTGAGATTTCTGTGTGACTGATAGTCCATGAAGCCATGATAGGTTGTCTGCATTTTTGCTCTGAAAGGCATTTTTTTTAGAAGTTTATGTGTGTAGATCTCTACTATCCTCTCCATTACAGCAAAGAGACTACTAGAGTATCTCTGGCATTTCTGTCCCTCATTCAGACCTTTAGGCAGTGCACTACATTTTTCCCCAGAGCCCTATCTTGGAGGCACTGTGTGGGTGCGATAGTCGAGGGGGCACATCCGGGTACCAGGAGCTACCTCTTTGCTTAGTAGGGATTTGCTCCCCGTGGTCCCTGAGATGCCCCACAATGAGCCACACAAAGACCACAGGAGAGGAAGCAGAGTGAGAGTTTATTAACATGGGTAGAGGTATTTATTGGTTTTAGAGGGATTCTAGCTACTACCAATAAGAAGCTAGGGATAACAACCAATAGGAAAGGGTTAAGTAAGGGCCAATAGGAAAACTTAAACAAACTTCTTAAAGGACAAATTCCTTCAGGCCTGGCTGCTGAGATAAGGGTTTTCTCAGGGGATTTTGGGAAGGAGACAGTGACTAAAGGAAAAAACACAGAGACTCCATCTTTACACAACAGTAAAAGCTTCAGTTTTTAAGGTACTTGGGCTAGCTTCTTCATCTTCTTCACAAGCCCATTTCTTATGAGATTTTCTCCATGTCTGGTACTGGAGATCCTCTGCCACATGTGAGCACAGCCAGCGTTCTTCATGGTAAAACTGTCTTCATGTAGACTTTCAAAAAAACCGTAACAATGACTTTTTTAAATGACTGTGGTGGTAGGCAGGCTCTCACTTAGCATATGATAAAGTCTAAGCTCTTAATCAGTCTGAGGATTATCAAGGATTAATCTTTTAAAGATTGTCCTGTGTTGTGGAGTTGACTATCACTCCTGTTTGTTGTATGTTGAAGATCAGAAAGTACATTACTTTAGGTCAGAAAAAGGTGTATGAGCTTCTAACATAGTCCTTATATAGTCCTTAGTGTCTTCAATTGCAGTGAATAGATTTGATTCCAGAAACTGGTCCTAGGAGTGTTTGTTTTAACCTGTTAATATTTAATATTAGGAAAAAAAAAAAAAGAAAAAAGGATAAAAAAGGCAAACATAGAATCATAGACTGCTTTGGGTTGGGATGGACTTAAAGATCTCCTCTTATGATCAGGTGACCTGCCTGGTGGATGAGGGGAAGGCTGTGGATGTGGTCTATCTAGACTTCAGCAAAGCCTTTGACACTGTCTCCCATGTGATACTCCTGGAAAAGCTGGTAGCCCATGGCTTGGACAAGTGTACTCTCTGCTGGATTAAGAGCTGGCTGGAGGGCCGGGCCCAGAGAGTGCTGGTGGATGGGGCTGCATCCAGCTGGCGGCCGGTCACCAGTGGTGTCCCCTAGGGGTCAGTGTTGGGTCCAGTCCTGTTTAACATCTTTATTGATGACTTAGATGAGGGACTTGAGACCATCATCAGCAAATTTGCTGAGGACACCAAGTTGGGAGGGAGAGTTGACCTGCTGGAGGGCAGGAGGGCTCTGCAGAGGGATCTGGATAGATTGGAGAGATGGGCTGATTCCAATGGGATGAAGTTCAATAAGGCCAAGTGCCGGGTCCTGCACTTTGGCCACAACAACCCCATGCAGCGCTACAGGCTGGGGACAGAGTGGCTGGAGAGCAGCCAGGCAGAAAGGGACCTGGGGGTACTAATTGACAGGAAGCTCAACATGAGCCAGCAGTGTGCCCAGGTGGCCAAGAAGGCCAATGGTATCCTGTCCTGTATTAAAAACAGCGTGGCCAGCAGGACCAGGGCAGTGATCCTTCCCCTGTACTCTGCGTTGGTGAGGCCACAGCTGGAGTATTGTGTTCAGTTCTGGGCCCCTCAGTTCAGGAAAGATACTGAGGTGCAGGAGCGGGTCCAGAGAAGAGCAACAAGGCTGGTGAAGGGACTAGATCACAAGTCCTATGGGGAGAGGCTGAGGGAGCTGGGGTTGTTTAGTCTGGAGAAAAGGAGGCTTAGAGGTGACCTCATCACTCTCTAGAGCTCCCTGAAGGGAGGTTATAGCCAGGTGGGGGTTGGTCTCTTCTCCCAGGCAGTCAGCAATAGGACAAGGGGGCACGGGCTTGAGCTCTGCCAGGGGAAATTTAAGTTGGATATTAGAAGAAAATTCTTTACAGAGAGCGTAATCAGGCATTGGAATGGCCTGCCCAGAGAGGTGGTAGATTCATCGTGGAGGTTTTGAAACTGAGATTGGACATGGCACTGAGTGCTGTGGTCTAGTAAACTGTCTGGAGTTGGACCAAGGGTTGGACTTGATGATCTCTGAGGTCTTTTCCAACCCAATTGATTCTATGATTCTATGATCACAAAATCACAGAATATGCTGAGTTGGACCCACAAGGATCATCGAGTCCAACCCTCAGTCCTGCACAGCACCGTCCCCAAGAGTCACACCATATGCCTGAGAATATCATCCAAATGCTTCTTGAACTCTGTCAGGCTTGGTGCTGTGACCACTTCCCTGGGGAGTCTGTTCCCCCAACCACCATTGTGGGGAAGAACCTATTTCTAATAGCCAACCTGAATCTCCCCTGTCACAACTTCAGGGCGTTCCTTAGGCTCCTGTCACTGGTCACCACAGAGAAGAGATCAGTGCCTGCCCCTCCTCTTCCCCTCACAAGGAAGCTGTGGACAGCAATGAGGTCTCCCCTCAGTCTCCTCTTCTCCAGGCTGAACAGAGCTGAACAGATCAAGAGACCTCAACCGCTCCTCATATGGCTTCTCCTCAAGGCCCTTAATCATCTTCAATGCCCTCCTTTGGACACTCTCTAAGACTTAATATCTTTCTTCTATTCTGGTGCCCAAACCTGCACACAACATTCAAGGTGAGGCCGCCCCAGTGCAGAGCAGACTGGGGCAATCCTCTCTCTCGCCTGGCTGGTAATGCTCTGCATGATGCCCCCCAGGACATGGTTGGCCCTCCTGGCTGCCAGGGCACTGCTGACTCAGATTCAACTTGTCACTGACCAGGACCCCCAGGTCCCTTCCCGTGGCACTGCTTTCCAACATTTCATTCCTCAGTCTGTCTGTACATCCAGGGTTGCCCCATCCCAGGTGTAGAATCCAGCACCAAAACAACACCTATGCACTAATCAATGCACACTTTTTTTTTTTTGTTAAAGATATGAGAAGATTTAGCAGCTTATTATCATTGAAAGTTAAGAAATTGTTGAATATAACATAGGCATTTTTATATAGTTATTGCTTTTAGACACTGAAACCACAACAGAGTAACTTCCAATCTTGTGAGTGTGAGTCAAAGCTCTGTCTTGTATTCATTATCATCTGATATGGCAATATAGAACCCATCTTCCTAATAACAAACCTAATTTGAGACCTCTGTTTCAAAACTTTAATTTGATCCATTGTCACTATTTTATTTTGACTAGTTTTAAGGAGTAGAAATAAAACTTGTGAATTTTGTTACTTTTTTTTTTTTTTTTAAGGC
>VWZG01009252.1:0-18448 GCA_013396735.1 Grallaria varia | reverse complement strand
GGTCCTCATTTTTGGGGGGGGGTGTTCCCTCAAATAAGGGACGAACAATGATAATTACAGTGTGTTTCCACTTCCCCTCTCCAGCACCTCTCCCATTACCCCCTTTCCACCCCCAAACCAGTTTTTCCTCTCATCCAGGACCACGCTCCACATGGAAAATCCCACCCAAATCCCACCCATCCCATCCCCGCGGCTTTCCAGAAGAGTGGAGCTTTTCCTTGCATTTCAGAGGTTTTTGTTTGTTTTTTTGTTTTTTTTTAAGTCCTCCACATCCCACTTCCCGGCAGGAGGTGGGAATTTCTTTCCCAGCTGGGACCGGTTGGAATCCCCCCCCATGGATCATCATCCCGGGGCAGGGAGCACGTCCGCAGCGGGCGCGGAAAAGCTGGAAAAGCTGCTTATGGCTCTTGTGGCCGTGGATTAGGAACCTTAAGACATCTTACTTTGATCCCAGGGCTGCATTCCCTGCCTCTGCCAGGACACTGGGAATGGTGGAGGACTGGGTGACGCTCCCAAAATTCCTTCTTGGAAATCACCTGGATGTTTGGAAGAGAGAGGGTGGTGAGGGGATGCAGGAGCAGTGCTGGATCCACTGGAGATGCCTCATTCCCAGGGGCCAAGCAGCAGGGAAAGGTTTCCTACCTCTTCAATATCCATGGAGAAGATCCCTGGCTGAAGGGACAGCATCAGCCTCCACCAGGAATTCTCCTTGGAAAAGTCAGGCAGGTTGGGATGGGGTTGGGGAGCTCGAGGAATGTCTGTGTGGCAGCTGGAATGTGAATGGGGATGAGCAGGAAGGTCTGGAGAGGACATGGCACAGCAGGTCCTCCAGCCCTTGGATCACATCCACCATTGGGATACCGGGATTGGGAAACAACAGCCAGAGGGTGAATCCTTGGAACTCACAGAGAAAGGGGGACGGGATGGAGTGGTAACTATAACCAGATCCCGGGAGGTAGGGAAGGGCACATCCCAAAGGAATGTGTGGCCACCAGCCTAAGGAAAGCCTGGGAGAAGCAGGGGAGCCCCCATTCCTGGTGGGATTTAAAGGACACCTGGATGTGGCACTCAGGAATGTGGGTTAGTGGGAACTGGCTGTGCTGAGGATGGTTGGGCTCCATGGTCTCAGAGGGCTTTTCCAACCTATAAGATTCCAGGATTCTACGGCCTAAGGAAAGCCCAGGAGATGTGCTGAGGAGCAGGATCTGCTGTCCCACATCCTGTCATCCCAAGGAAAGATGGAAATTCCAGCTGGGAATGTGTGTCCTGGTGCTTTGGGGAGGCAGAGAGTTCGACCAAGAGAGAAACATCAGTTTGATTCCATTTTGATGCTCTGGAGTCCAACAGGAGAAGGACCTGGAGCTGCTGGAGGGAATTCAGAGGAGGCCCCGGAGATGCTCACAGGGCTGGATTCCCTCCGCTCTGGAGCCAGGCTGGGAGAGCTGGAAATGTCCATCCCAGAGAAGGAAAGGTTCCAGGAGAGCTGGAGAGGGACTGGGGACAAGGGAGGGAGGGACAGGACACAGGGAATGGCTTCCCACTGCCAGAGGGCAGGGATAGGGGGGACATTGGGAAGGAATTCCTGCCTGGGAAGGTGGGGAGGGACTGGAGAAGCTGTGGCTGCCCCTGGATCCCTGGAAGTGTCCAAGGCCAGGTTGGAACGACCTGGGATAGTGAAAGGTATTGGGGTTGGAACTGGCTGATCTTTAAGGTCCCTTCCACCCCACACCATGGATTTGGGAACGAGATTTGCACCCAGAGCCTGCCACTGCCAAGCTCTTCCCAGCACATTCCCATGGACACAAAGGTGTCCTGACTCCAGGAATCCCACCCTGAAGGGAGGGAGAGCAGGAAAGATGGGAGGGCTCTTCCCTGGGAATTCTGTGAAATGAGGCTGCCCCTTGCGTTCCCCAGGTTGCTGTTCCCTGTATGGAGGCCAGCGCTGGATTTATGGAATGATCTGGGATTTTTAGAGGGATAAACCCACCTCCTGGCCCGCTCAGGGGCCACCACAGCCCCCACCATCCATGAGCACCTTCCCGAGTAATTCAGTTTTCCCTCCTGGGGAAGAATCTCCTTCACAGACAGCACAAACGAGACAACTTAACTCGCTCCCTGTCGGATTTTTAACATCCCCTATCCCAAAAAACGCAGAGAATCCCACAGCTTTTCCATCTTGGCATTACGTATGGACAAGTTTCTGTGGAATTTATAATTCCAGCTCCTTTTTTCAGCCTGATCCAAAGACCCTCAGTGGCATGACAAGGTTGAGGTGCGGCTGTTGATCCCAGTGGGATTTGGGATCAGCCTTGGGCTACAAAAAGGATATAAAAGGTGGATGCAGCTGGAAGATTCCCTGTCCCTGCCCTGTCCAGAGGTGGCAGTGAAAGGAATTTAAGAGATTAGTGGGGAGCAGGTCCATGAACGGCTGTAAAACCCCCAGTCCAGGTTTGTCTTCTCCCTTGGGATGTCAGTGGTGTGGAAATGTCCCGGCAGGAGCCAGGAAGTGGCATCTTCCTTGGATATTTTCTGTCACAGAGCTGTTTGGCTGCTCAGGGAGCTGCACAGGAAGGAAGTTCAGCCCTGGAATTTGGAAGGGAAAGAACAGCCATAAATTTACAAGGATGGGTCAGTAATGGAGTGGGACAGAATCGTGGAATGGTTTGGGTTGGAAAGGACCACAAAGATCATCTCATCCCACCCCTAGCCATGGGCAGGGACACCTCTCACTATTCCACGTTGCTCCAAGCCCCATCCAACCCGGCCTTGGACACTTCCAGGGATCCACAACTTCCCTGGGAAAGCTGTGCCAGCGCCTCCCCACCCTCCCAGGGAAGACCCAGACCCATCACACCCGTTATCCCTTGGAGGTAATCCCATTTAATATCACAGTTATTACATTTATTATATTCCCTAGCGCCAAGCTTGGCTTCTGTAAAAGTTTGGGTTGGCTCCCAGCCAAACCCTCAGCAGGCCAGGCNGGGGTAAAAACACAACATATCTACACAATTGGAACTCAGGGAATAGCTGAACAAAATAACTAATACAATGAAATCTCACCACTTCCCTTAAGAACAGGAAATCTCTTCCCTCTGACACGACTCAGACAGAGCCCTCGGTTCAGACCTCAACCCACAGATAAGCGAGGCCTGAACACTGAGAGCTGCTGTCGCAGAGCTGTGAGCGGGAGGAACGCTGGAGCCCAAGAGAGAGAACCTCCCCCTGTCACCTATCTTATAGACACCTGATTCCGTGAGGGAAATAGGATGGAATACTTCCTTAGTTTTTGACCCTAGTTGTTAAGGAAGGCCTAAAGAGCAACAAACCTCACCAAAGCCTAAAATCTAAACTACCACAGTTTCCCTACTCAATTTTGGGCAGAAAACCCCACCGTTTTCAACACGTATTCCCCCCAGTTCCGAACATGGCCCAACGTACCGTGTGGGAATCCAACGCTTGTCTCACGTGGCTGCCTGGGATTCCTGGAAAACCTGGATGAGCTCTGGCTTCCTGGCGAGCTGCCGTGCCAGCATTCCTGAGCCATCCGGAGCGTCCCGGAGTCCAGCATGGAGCAGGAGCTGCGTGGCCTCCGCCTGCTGCCCGGCACAGGCGGCGTGCAGGGCTGGGGGGACACGGCAATGTCACGCATGGCCCAGCCCCATCCCACCTGGCAGGCAGCATTCCCAGCTGGAACAACCCCCCAGGCAAGCAGCAGTGTGGGCACAGGACTGTGGAATGGCTTGGGATGGAAGGGACACTGAGGGTTGTCCAGTTCCAATGCCTGCCATGGGCAGGGACACTTCCAACCTGGCTTTGGATGAACCCAGGGGTAAGAATCCACCACCTCTTCAGGAAAACTCTGCCAGGGCCTCTCTCCCTTGCACTGAAAAGCATTCCTTCCTTGGATCTGATCTAATGGAGCCCCCTGATCCCCATGGATAATCCATGCAGGCGCCAAATCCAGATGAGAAGATTCCCAAGGGCACAGGGACACAACCACAGCCATCCAATGGGCACAGGGAGCCATGGAAAACATCCCAGAGCTGGGATTTACTCCCCAAACTTGGCCTTGGACATTCCCAGGGATGGGAATCCACCACCTCTCCAGGAAATCTGTTTGTCACCCCCTGTACTGAAAAGAATTTCTTCCTTGAGTCTGATCTGATGGAGTCTCCTGATCCCCATGGATCATCCATGAAGGCGGATGAGAAGATTCCCAAGGACACAGTGACCCAAACCCAGCATCCAACAGGCAGAAAGAGCCATGGAAAACATCCCAGGGCTGGATGAGCTCAGCAGAGCTGGGATTTACTCCCCAAACTTGGCCTTGGACATTCCCAGGGATGGGAATCCACCACCTCTCCAGGAAATCTGTTTGTCACCCCCTGTACTGAAAAGAATTTCTTCCTTGAGTCTGATCTGATGGAGCCTCCTGATCCCCATGGATCATCCATGACGGTGGATGAGAAGATTCCCAAGGACACAGTGACCCAAACCCAGCATCCAACAGGCAGAAAGAGCCATGGAAAACATCCCAGGGCTGGATGAGCTCAGCAGAGCTGGGATTTACACCCCAAACCTGGCCTTGGACATTCCCAGGGATGGGAATCTACCACCTCTCCAGGAAACCTGTTTCACCACCTGCACTGAAAAGAATTCCTTCCTTGGATCTGATCTGACGTAGCCTCCTGATCCCCATGGATCATCCATGACGGTGGATGAGAAGATTCCCAAGGACACAGTGACCCAAACCCAGCACCTGGAGCCACAGGAAACAGCCCAGAGCTGGGATTTACTCCCCAAACTTGGCCTCGGACATTCCCAGGGGTGGGACTCCACCACCTCTCCGGGAAACCTGTTTGTCACCACCCTCACTGTAAATCATTTCTTCCTTGGATCTGATCTGATGGAGCCTCCTGATCCCCATGGATCATCCATGAAAGTGGATGAGGAGCTTCCCAAGGACACAGTGACCCAAACCCAGCACCTGGAGCCACAGGAAACATCCCAAAGCTGGACAAGCTGAGCAGAGCTGGAATTCCCTCCTGGAGGGGGTGGCTGGAGAGACATCACCAAGTGTTTACAGCCAAACCTGAGGACTGGATAACTTGGAATTTTGGCACTGGCTGAAACTATTTCCATGGGGTTTTTTCCCCCTGAGACAGAGATGCTGATGCAAGAGCTGCCGGAGCCTCTCCCGCTGGGAATGCCGACTCCAGCTCGCTGGCATCGCTATAGCAACTCTATTTACGCTCCAGCCCTGTGTTATGATTTGCTCATAAGCCATTTCTGGGCTGTTTGCTGAGAAATTGAGGCCGGAGAGCTCCTGAAATCCCTGTGTTTGTCCACCCAACCCGCTCCAAACAGGCTCGTTCCAGCCGAATTCCAATGAGGTGGAGAATCAGAGCTCCGGAAAGCCTCGTGGAAAAAACAAGGAGGTGGGTGAAGAGAAACCCCCAGTTTGCATCCCTGTCGTTCCTCAATTTCCATCCCTGTCTTTCCCCAATTTCCACGTCTCTTCCTCCTCAATTTCCATCCCTGTCCTTCCCCAATTTCCACCCCTGTTCCTCAATTTCCACCCATTCTTCCCCAATTTCCATCCCTGTCCTTCCCCAATTTCCACCCCTGTTCTTCCCCAATTTCCACGCCTCTTCCTCCTCAATTTCCATCCCTGTTCTTCCCCAATTTCCATCCCCTGTTCTTCCCCAATTTCCATCCCTGTTTGTCCCCAAGGGAAAAGCCCCAAGTCAGACATCCCAGATTCCAGCAAGGAGAAAACCAGTGAGTGAAAACTGGTTTTGATTCCCTCCTAGAGCCTTTTGCATCCCTGGATTTGGAATCGTCCTGCAGGCTCTGCCAAGCGGATGTGGCACGGGATGATCCAGAGGTTGGGATGCACTTGGGGAAGCTCCCAGAGCCACAGAGAGGGTGAACAAAGAGCCCCTTCCTTACCGGATCGGCCCTTCCCATCCTTAGCCTGGATATCGGCGCCGAGGGACAGCAGGGTCTGGATGGTGTGTCCGTGTCCTTCCTGCAGTGGGACACGGGATTCAGGATCAGCCTGGCACAAGCTGAGCCACCCCTGACCTGGCACAGCATGGATCTGCCCTGGCACAGTTAAATTTGGGATCCCAGGAGCTGCTCCAGAGGATCTTGGAGAGGATGGAAGTCAGAGTCAGGTGCCTGTGGATGCGCAGGTTGGATCCCTGAGGCAGGGATTGCCCTGGCACGGCAGGGACATCCCATGGGAATGGGCCACAGAGATGCCACCAGGGACACCTCCCACTGTCCCAGGTAGTTCCAACCTGGCCTTGGACACTCCCAGGGATCCAGGGACAGCCACAGCTTCTCTGGGAATTCCAGCCCAGCCCCTCCCCACCCTCCCTGCCACCAATTACTTCCCAATGTCCCCCCTATCCCTGCCCTCTGGCAGTGGGAAGCCATTCCCTCTGTCCTGTCCCTCCCTCTGCCCCAGTCCCTCTCCAGCTTTCAATTCCAAATCCCTTTAACTCTCAAGTTGTTATTTCAGCTCCAGGAGCAGACCCTGCTGCTCAGGTGGACTGTGGCTTTCCTAAAGGATTACTCTAGGATTTGGGATGCCCTGTGGGAAGGCACAGCCAGACCTGACCACCACCCCCCACCCCCAGGCTCCTCCCTCCTTCCTCTGCCAGGAGCCAATTCCAAGCTCCACAGGGGAAATCACAGCCCAGCCCCCATCCCTCTCCTCTCTCCTTTCCCCACAAACCAGTCCTCTCTCCCTAAATTCCTGACCTTGGAATTCCTCAGTGCCATGAATTGTGTGGCAGCGTGAGAATGGAAAGCTGATTTTTACCCCCACCACCCACTGTTTTCCCCCATTCCTGCAGGATTCCATAAGATCTTCCCTGTGCTCCAGGCTCCCTTTTCCCTGCTCCGCTCCTTCCTTTTTTTCCATGGAAAACACATGGAGCCAGGAACTGCTTCAGCTGCCACAGCCTGGGCAGCAAATCCAGTTGGAAACCACCTAATTTGATTTCCACGTGTTTAATAAAAGCAAAAAAAAAAGAAAAGAAAAATTAAAAAAAAAACCCAAACAGATGATGCTGTAAATACAAAGCGAGGCTGGGCAAAGGCAGAGAAACCCATCCAATCATTCCCTGATCAGCCCAGACGGAGCCGGGATCTTCTCCAAGGCCCATTGTATTTCCCACGACGTACCCTTGGCAACCAGAAGGGCATTTTTTTGGGAGCACGAGGAAGAGGAGCTGGGAGAAAGGCCTTCTTTGTGGGAGCCGGATCGAGCCGGGGGGACGGAGCCATTGCCAGCATTCCCAGGGGAGTGGCACTGAGGGATTTGTGGGAATGTGTTCCTTTATTCCCACTGCGAGTCCACAGCGGGCTCTGAGTGCTGCATGTTGGAGCCCAGGAGGTTTAACATCCTGGGATCTGGGCAGGGATAATCCCTGGATGCCCGTGGGGAGCAACAGTGCTGAGCGGGAGGGATCCCGGCGAGCAGGAGGGAGGATTTTGGGATCTGCCTTGCAGGATCCACCACAGCCCACCGGGTCCTGCTTCCCACCCAGGCAGGAGCTGGGAGGACAAAGCTCCAAGGATTCTCACTGCCTGGAATTCAAAACAGCTCTGGGAGTGAAGGACACAGATAAGCAGCTGGGAGCTCCCTCCGCCTTTCCACCTCTCCTTTCTCACAGCTGGACACAGTCGTGGAATCTTGGAATGCTTTGGGTGGGAAGGGACCTCTAAAGGTCGTCCAGTCCCCCCCCCCCCCCAGCACGGGCACATCCCTTGCTATCCCAGGTTGCTCCAAGCCCTGTCCAACCTGGACACCTCCAGAGATCCAGGGGCAGCCACAGCTGCTCTGGGAATTCCAGGCCAGCTCTTCCCCACCCTCCTAGCCACCAATTCCTTCCCAATCTCCCCCCTATCCCTGCCCTCTGGCAGTGGGAAGCCATTCCCTGTGTCCTGTCCCTCCCTCCCTTGTCCCCAGTCCCTCTCCAGCTCNCTCTGGGAATTCCAGCCCAGCCCCTCCCCACCCTCCCACACATCAATTCCTTCCCAATATCCCCCTAGCCCTGCCCTCTGGCAGTGGGAAGCCATTCCCTCTGTCCTGTCCCTCCCTCCCATGGCCCCAGTCCCTCTCCAGCTCTCCTGGAGCCCCTTCAGGCCCTGCAAGGGGCTCTCAGCTCTCCCTGAAGGCTTCCCTTCTCTGGGATGAACATTCCCAGCTCTCCCAGCCTGGCTCCAGAGCAGAAGGAATCCAGCCTTGGGATCATCTCTGGATTTGCTCCAGCAGCTCCACATGCTCCTATTGGGATCCCAGGGCTGGACATGGTGTTCCAGGTGGGATCTCTCCTGGACAGGAGAGGATGGATCTCCTCCTTGCCCTGCTGCCCACCCTTCTTTTGGTGCCCAGAAAACAGGGAATGGGTCTGGCCTGGAGCAGAGGGACAGCAGCAGAGGATGAGCCAGGAATGCAGATCCTCCCCCCCCCCAACCCAAATCAGGCTGTTTGAGGAGCCTGGCAGGGGCTTTGCCACGGAATTCCAGGAAGAGGGACCCACCTTGGCTGCGTAGTGCAGGGCCGGGAGCTGCAGGGCTGTGGCTCTGCCGTTGACATCCACGCCCAGCTCGGACACCAGGAACTGGATGGCACCATCCTGGGCTGTCACAGCTGCCCTGTGCAGAGCCTGAGCTCCCAGGGCATCCACAGATGTGGGACAGGCCTGCAATTACAAAAAGGAATGGGAGTAACATGCAGCAAACTCATCCCAAGGGATCATCCAACTCCTGGAGAGCTGTGGGGACTCAGGGTGTTATAAAGCCTGGGAGGCACCAACACTCCCAGTGATCCCAGCGCTGCTCCACGGCCAGGATTAATTGGGGAAATTAAATCAACTCTCCTGCCTTCAGAGCCTGAAATCGGAGACCAAAACCACAAGGGAACGTCACAGCTGCGTGGGAATGAGCCCCGAGGGGGCCCCAGGCACCTCAGATCGCTCAGCAATCAATAAATAACCAATAAACGCTGCAGGGGCCGGGTCCTGTTCCGCACAGTTGGCTCTGATGACATTCCTGCTACGGCTCCTGCATCGGATTCCTGGGAGACAGCACAGGAACTGGAGACAGGGAGGCCACAGCTGGCTCTGGATAACACAGATGTGTCCATGTTATCCACCCTCGGGGTGGTCCCGGGAAGCTTCAGCCAAGCCCTGGAAGGACAAGGTTTGGGGCACGTCCTGTCCCCTCCTGCCACTGCCTGGTGTCACCACCCCACTTCTCCAGCTGCAGGGACACGTTTCCCAGAGAAGCTGTGGCTGCTCCATCCCTGGAAGTGTCCAAGGCCAGGTTGGATGGACACGTTTCCCAGAGAAGCTGTGGCTGCCTCTGGATCCCTGGAAGTGTCCAAGGGCAGACTGGAGCAACCTGGGATGGTGGGAGGTGTCAGGGTTGGAACTGGATGATCTTTGAGGTGTCTCCAACCCAAAGCATTCCAAGATTCCACTCTTTCTGCCCCAGGGTGAGATCTTCACCTGGAGACCTCACAAAGCAAAATCCCGCTCCTCTCCATGGGGAATCTGCCTTTTTTTCCACACAACTCCTTTCTTTACACTTTAGGAATTGTCCTTTGCTGTGCCGGGGCAGGGCCTGAAGGAGGCAGGGGGGAGGGTTTTTGGAGCCCACCTGGTGTTTTTCCAGGAGCAGCCGGGCGATGTCCACATGCCCGTTCTGGATTGCATCCATGAAGGGAGTCACTCCACACTTGTCTCTGCTGTCAGGTCTGTAGTGGCACCTGGGAGAGGGGACAAAAGGGAGGATGGGAGCTCTCGGAAGCTCCCAAAATCCCTATGGAAGGCAACTTATCAGCACCGGGATCGAAAATGGCATATATAAACCCCGCCCAGAGATGGATAAACCTGTCCTGGTGTTTTAGGGCCCGGGGAATGATCTGTTGGGGGGTTTTTGGGATCAGAGATCTGCTCATTGGGGCAAGCCAGGGCTCTGCAGATCACTTATAATTCCCTTTCCCCCTGCCCAGAGGGTCTCCAGGAAGGGTCAGGTGTGTCCTGGAAGCGAGGGGAAAAAACAGATGTTCACGTCCTGCTGCAGAAAATCAGAGCCCACAAACCTGACTCAGGTTAAACGGAGAGAAAACTGGATTAAAAACCCACATCTTGGCTTGAATCGCAGGGCTGTTTGTGCTGGGCATGAACAAGGGATTAACAAGGCTGGTATTAGCTGTGGCTCTCCAGCTCCAGCAGTTAGGAAGGGAACGGGCTCTGTGGCTCTTCAGTTGGGAAGGGAAGGGGTTCTGTGGCTCTCCAGTTAGGAAGGGAACAGACTCTGTGGCTCTCCAGTTAGGAAGGGAACGGGTTCTGTGGCTCTCCAGTTAGGAAGGAAATGGGCTCTGTGGCTCTCCAACTCCAGCAGTTTGGAAGGGAAGATGCTCTGTGGCTCTCCAGTTAGGAAGAAAACGGGCTCTGTGGCTCTCCAGCTCCAGCAGTTTGGAAGGGAAGGGGCTCTGTGGCTCTCCAGTTAGGAAGGGAATGGGCTCGCTGGGCTGACTTAAAACCACTTCACAGCACAGGGACAAAGGCTAAGCCCAGCCTAGAAAAGCTGCACCCAGCCCGGGTGCTGCCAGAGCTCCGGGTTGTTGTTGCCATCCGGGAATGAATCAGCAGAGGGGGAAAAAAAAAAAGGGCTGAGTTACACAATTGGGAGTTGTGTCACATCCAAGGGAGCTCATCCAAAGGGTGTCCTTGTCCTCCGAGGCCCCCCACCCCAGCAGCTGGGAAAAACCTGGAGGATGGGGAAGACAGCCTGGGGATCACGGCTTGTAGGGAGAGGAATGAACAGCCTTTGTGTGCCGGGGCCTGGCAGGGGATGGGAGGGGGAGGAAAAGCTGGGAAGAGCCTGCTTACCGCTCCAGGAGCAGCTCCACGACCCGGGAACAGCCGTGCATCGCTGGGAGAGGGAGGGAATAACACGGATCACTTGCGTTTTCCTGGCACTGTCCACCCACCTAATCTTCCGGCCCTCTGGGTTTAGCCACGCGAGGGGAAAAGGCTGGAAATTCAGGGGTTTGGACTTGGGAAAAGGCTGGAAGTTCGGGGGTTTGGACTTGATGGGTTTGGGTTGTGATTTGAAAAGCCTCCCCTTGCTTCGATCCCGTAGAAAACAGGAGATAAAGCAGGGAAAAGATGGGATGTAGGCACTGTTTGGGCTGTGCCTGCAGTTAAATGGACACAAAGAGCTTTTCTCCCAAGTGTTTGCGGATTCCCGGATTCCCGATGTGAAATCCCGGGAGAAGCGGGAGGACCATAAAAGCAGGGAGCCAGGGAAGAGCCGGGATGGCATTTCCACCCCTCCTCAGCCACTCCCATCTCCTCATCCTAAGGAAGAATCCTCAGCCAGGAACATCTCCAAGGGAAAACAACAACAGCAGGGGAGGCTCCGAACACCCTGCGCTGAGATATTCCCTGTGTGTTCCCAGTTTCCAAACAATTCCCATCACAAGGCCTTGATCCGGCTTTTTTTTGTTGTTGTTGTTGTTTTTCCTGCAGGTCATTTTGCAAAACAAACGGGATATATCCAGGATAATGATACCAAGCCAAGACTGGAGCTGCTCCATCGGGAGATGGGAAAAGGGAAAATGTGTGTGACCAGGAACAACCTCCAGACACGGCTGAACAAGATGCTCCTTGAATTCCCAATTCCAATCTTCCCGGATCTGGGCTCTTGGCTCCCGCTCCCTGCCCCGAGCCAATGGAAATTACAGGGATTTTGGAACGGAGGCTTTAAAAATAAATCCAGTTTCTGGGAAGAGAAACCACTCCAAGCTGCACAATTCCATCCTTTGCCCGCAACAGGGACACGGGGAAAGCTCGGATCCTGCTGAATTCCGCGTCCTCTAATTCCATCTTCCCAGCTCCCTTCCCTCAGGAAGCAATAAAAGCTTAAGGGAGGGAAACTGCCCTCCATCTATCCAGGGATAAGTGTGCCAGGAAGCCAGCGGGACTGGGATGGAAACCCATGGATACAGAAGTTTGTTTTGATGGGATTTCCCCCAGCAGCTCTGGGCCCTCATCCCTGTGGATATCCACTGGGATTTGCAGGAATACCGGTGCCAACCCCTCTGGAACAGCTGCCTCTGGCATCAGCCATTTCCTAAAATCCTGTTATGTTTAAGCAGTTCCAGCCATTCCCACTTCCCAGCCGCTCCCACACCGGCTGCTGCTCCACCCAGGGTTTAACCTGGATTGGGAAAACGACCGGGAATCACCCCAAAATCGTGGATTTGGGGCTTTGCCACAGGGAAGCCAAAGAGAGGAGACAGCAGAGAGGAGGAGACACTTCTTTGGAGCGGGAGAACCCGGAGCTGGATCCCAGTGCTGTCTGTAGGACACCTTCAGCTCCAGGGCAAAATTCCCCCTTTTCCCACAGGACAATCCTCACCTTGCTCCTGATCCTGTCCCCTGATACCAACCCAACACCCACCTCTCGGACAGGGAAGTGCCAGCTCCGTGGAAACACAAAACTTGGGATCGAGCCAGGACAGGAGAATGCACCAAAAAAAAAATCGGGATTAGCCATTTCCCATTCAGGAGAACGAACAACTCATTCCCTGTTTTCCACTCCCAGGTCAAGCACAAGGAGTCAGTCGGTGCCCAAGGGCTGGAATTGTCACCGCTCATGGAGCAGGGCTGGAAAAACAATGGGAATGCCAGGCCAGGAGCAGCAGGGGGGATCCTCCCAACACCTCGGCTCCTTCCGGAGCCAATCCCGGTTAAATTCTTTGGGAATTCAGTTTGGGCAGCCAGAGCTCCTCCCTCCTGTGGAGACACTGGAATGTGCAGCCTAATCCCACTCAGGATGGGGTCCCTGTCCTGCTCCCCGCTGTGCCTGGGCATGGATGTGGATCCCTACAGCACTTCATTCCCTGGATAGATCCTTTATGTATCCTTTGAAAGCAAGGGAAAGGGAAGGGGAATGGGAATAGGATACGCTGGGCTCCAACCGCGACAACAGCTCCTGTGTATTCCCAGCAGGGATTATCCCTCCCCTTTGCAGAAAGGAATTCTGGATAATTCCTTCTTAAAAGCAAGGTGAGAGCAGCAAAACCTGGAATCCACGACTGGAATCAGGGAATTCTCTGGGTTGGAAAAGAGCTCTGAGCCCATGGAGTCCAACCGTCCCCCAGCACTGCCAAGGCCACCAGGAATCCCTGTCCCCAAAACGCCACATCCACAGGGCTTTTCAATCCCTCCAGGAATGGGGACTCCACCACACCTTGGGCAGCCCCTTCCAGCACCGGACCTCCCTTTCCATGGAGGAATTTTCCCAATATCCAACTTAAACCTCCCCTGGATCAGCAGGAACTAATCCATATATCCATCAACAGGAGCATCCCAAAAGGTCACTCTCGGCTGCTTTTAGGACTTTTGAAGTGCTGGGATACCCTTGGATTTTCCAAGGGCAATTCCCAGCTTTACATGCCAGCAAGGGAAAGTGTGTTGCAACGGGTATTCCAAGATTTGGGAGCTGGGATAGATCCGTGACGGGGATGCAGGGATGGAGACGAACCCCTTGTTCCAAGGAGGCCCTTGGGATGGGATGGGATCTCCTGGGATGGATCCACCACTGTCTCCCTCTGGCTTTGCTTTTCCCAAAGAAACACCCTTTCCCATTTTCCATCCCGTTGCCCTTTCCCAACCTTCCCGCTTCCAAGGGGACCCTCCCTTACCTGCTGTGTGCAGGGGGGTTCTCCCAGTGGTGCTCTCCGTGTCCCAGATGCCTGGGGACACATCCAGCAGGTACCGGAGCACCTCGGGATGCCCCTCCCGGCTGGCAATGTGGAAGCAATTCCAGCCATCCTTGTTTTTCAGCAGCGGGTTGGCTCCGTGCTCCACGAGGCTTTGGATCACCTCCAGGTTTTTCCTGGTGCAAGCCATCATGAGGGGAGTCCTGGAAGAAAATCCAGGCAAAGGGAATAGCTTGGGAAACAGGGAGCAACAAGCCTGGTGTCCCACCTGGATCCAGGTGCTTTGCCTGAGGCACCGGGATCCCTCTGAGTCTGGAATGCAGCTCCTTTTCCACACAATCCCTCGGACTGCTGTGTATTTTTAAGGCAAGCAAGACTTTTTCTCAAAGCTTAGGGAAGATCCTGGTTTTTAATCCATGGATGGGAGGGCACTGCAGGCCTGGCACGCAAATCCAGGCCCAGGCAGCCCACGGAATCTCCCTCTGCTCCCCCATGATGTCAGAGCCAGGCTGGCACAGCCTCAATTCCCAGCCTGGAATGCTGCCTTTGGATTTGCGTCCCTTCAGCTCCAAAGGAGCTTCCCAGGCTTTGCCTTGGGGGCTGGGGAGAACCTTTGGTGTCTTTTCCGAGGTGGTACCAGAAATTCCCTTCCCCAGGATGGGATTGAAGCAACAATTTATAATCTTTAGGAGAAACAGCGGGAAATCAGTGATAAAGCTGGGATTCATCCCAAAAAGACACGGGATCCTGCAGGGGCTGATCCCACAGCGTGGGCAGCAGGAGAGGGAGGGATTCTCCCCCTCTGCTCTGCTCCAGTGGGATCCCACCTGGAATCTGGCTCTGGGCAACAACAGCACAAGGATGTGGAGCTGCTCCAGAGCAGGGCTGGGAGAGCTGGGAATGTTCATCCCGGAGAAGGGAAGGCTCCAGGGAGAGCTGAGAGCCCCTTGCAGGGCCTGAAGGGGCTCCAGGAGAGCTGGAGAGGGACTGGGGACAAGGGAGGGAGGGACAGGACACAGGGAATGGCTTCCCACTGCCAGAGGGCAGGGCTAGGGGGGAGATTGGGAAGGAATTGGTGTGTGGGAGGGTGGAGAGGGGCTGGGCTGGAATTCCCAGAGGAGCTGTGGCTGCCCCTGGATCCCTGGAAGTGTCCAAGGGCAGGTTGGAGTGACCTGGGATAGTGGGAGGTGTTGGGGTTGGAACTGGCTGATCGTTAAGTCCCTTCCCATCCAAACCATGGATTTGGGAATGGGATTTGCACACAGAGCCTGGCACTGCCAAGCTCTTTCCAGTACATTCCCATGGACACAGAGGTGTCCTGACTCCAGGAATCCCACCCTGAACTTCCCAAAGGGGGTCCAGGAGAGCTGGAGAGGAACTGGGGACGAGGGATGGAGGGACAGGACACAGGGAATGGCTTCCCACTGCCAGAGGGAACGGGATATTGGGAAGGAATTCTTCCTTGGGAGGGTGGAGAGGGGCTGGGCTGGAATTCCCAGAGGAGCTGTGGCTGCCCCTGGATCCCTGGAAGTGTCCAAGGGCAGGTTGGAGTGACCTGGGATAGTGGGAGGTGTTGGGGTTGGAACTGGCTGATCGTTAAGTCCCTTCCCATCCAAACCATGGATTTGGGAATGGGATTTGCACACAGAGCCTGGCACTGCCAAGCTCTTTCCAGTACATTCCCATGGACACAGAGGTGTCCTGACTCCAGGAATCCCACCCTGAACTTCCCAAAGGGGGTCCAGGAGAGCTGGAGAGGAACTGGGGACGAGGGATGGAGGGACAGGACACAGGGAATGGCTTCCCACTGCCAGAGGGAACGGGATATTGGGAAGGAATTCTTCCTTGGGAGGGTGGAGAGGGGCTGGGCTGGAATTCCCAGAGCAGCTGTGGCTGCCCCTGGATCCCTGGAAGTGTCCAAGGCCAGGTTGGAGCACCCTGGGCTAGCGGGAGGTGTTGCGTTGACCTTTACGGTCCCTTCACAGCCAAACCATTCCAGGATTCCCAGATCCCAGACCCACCAGTCGCCTTTTTTCAGGGAGTCCACGCTGGCCCCCTCTGCCAGGAGGAATTCCACGCATTCCCTGTGGCCCATGGAAGCCGCCTCGTGGAGGGGCCTCTTGTAGTCCCCGTCGGCCACCTCGGTGCCCGTGCGGAGCTCCCGGAGCAGGAATTCCAGGATGTCCCGGTGTCCCAGGCGGGCAGCATGGTGTGCCAGGCTGTCCTGCCGCCCGCCCCAGCGCCAGCTCCCGGCCTCGGGAATCCCAGCCTCGGGAATCCCAGCCTCGGGAATCTCCTCCGGACGCAGCTCTTCCCGCAGCAGATCCAGTCTCGCCTCCCGCACCAGCCGCAGGAGCCGCCGCCACCGCCGCTCGCCCATGGATTGGGCGGGATTGCTGGGAGAGAGAGGAGGGAAAAATTGGGATAACCGGGACACGCGCCAGGATGAGCGGGAATGATGGATGTGGTCGGTGCATACGGGGAAAATGGGATTTCCTTTTTCCACGGGGAAAGACGCAAATTGGCCTCTCCCTCAGGATAACCAGGAAGTTCCTTCTCCTTCAGGATAACCTGGAATGTCTTTTTCCCTCAGGATAATCAAAAATTCCCTTCTCCCTCAGGATAACCTAAAATTCCCTTCTCCCTCAGGATAACCAGGAATCTCCTTTTCCTTCAGGATATCCTGAAATTCCCTTCTCCCTCAGGATAACCAGGAATCTCCTTTTCCTTCAGGATATCCTGAAATTCCCTTTTCCCTCAAGATAACCACATAATTCCTTCCCCCTCAGGATAACCAGCAATTCCCTTCTCCCCCAGGACAACCGGGAATTCCCTTTTCCTTCAGGATTATCAAAAATTCCCTTCCCCCTCAGGATAACCAGCAATTTCTTTCTCCTTCAGGATAATTAAAATTTTCCTTTTCCCTCAAGATAACCAGGACTTTTCTTTTCCCTCACAATAACCAGACAATTCCTTCTTCCTCAGGATAATGAAAGTTTTCCTTCTCCCTCAGGATAACCAGGAATCTCCTTTTCCTTCAGGATATCCTGAAATTCCCTTTATCCCCCAGGATAACCACATAATTCCTTCCCCCTCAGGATAACCTGCAATTCCCTTTTCCTTCAGGATTATCAAAAATTCCTTTTCCCTCCTCAGGATAACCAGGACTTTCCTTCTCCCTCAGGATAATTAAAATTTTCCTTTTCCCTCAAGATAACCAGGACTTTTCTTTTCCCTCACAATAACCAGACAATTCCTTCTTCCTCGGGATAATTAAAGTTTTCCTACTCCCTCAGGATAAGCAGGAATTCCCTTTTCCTTCAGGATTATCAAAAATTCCCTTTTCCCTCACAATAACCAGCAATATCCTTCTCCCTCAGCATAATTAAAATTTTCCTTCTTCTTCAGGAAAATCAGGAATTTCCTCTCCCTTTATGGAGTTCAGGAACCTGCTCCTTCCTCGGCAAACCAGGAATTTCCTCCTCCCACCGGGAAATAAAAAAAGAAATGTCCTTTTCCCACTGGAAAAAAACAGAAACCGGCCTCTCCTTCCGGGCAAAAAAGTCAATTTTCCAGGGAAAAAAGGGAGATTTGTGCCTCAGGAAAACCAGGAAGGGGCCTCAGGAAAAATGGAAACCGAATTTTCCCACCAGAAATTCCCTTTTCCTCCGGGAAAACGCGGGATTGGCTTTTCCCTCAGGAAAGGCAGAAGGTCCCTGTTCCCACGGGAATAACGGGATTCTCCTTTTCCGCCTGGAAAGGCAGGACTTGGTGTCTCCCTGGGGAAAACCAGGAATTTCAGCTTCACGGAGGAAAACCAGGAATTTCGTATTCCTGAGGGAAAATCAGGAATTCTCTGTTCCTGAGGGAAAAACTGGAATTTCATTTTCCCAAAGGAAAAACTGGAACTTTGTGTTCCTGAAGGAAAAACAGGAATTTCCTCTTCCCTCAGGAAAACCAGGAATTTCATTTTCCCTCAGGAAAATCGGGAATTTTGTGCTCCTGAGGGAAAATCAGGAATTTCCTCTTCCCTCAGGAAAATCAGGAATTTCATGTTCCCTCAGGAAAAACTGGAATCTCTTCTTCCTTCAGGAAAATCAGGAATTTCGTGTTCCTGAGGGAAAATCAGGAATTTCATGTTCCTGAGGGAAAATCAGGAATTTCATTTTCCCTCAGGATAATCAGGAATTTCGTGTTCCTGAGGGAAAAACTGGAATTTCCTGTTCCCTCAGGAAAACCAGGCATTTTGTGTTCCTGAGGGAAAATCAGGAATTTCGTGTTCCCTCAGGAAAACCAGGAATTTCATTTTCCCTCAGGAAAATCAGGAACTTCATTTTCCTTCAGGAAAAACTGGAATTTCCTCTTCCCTCAGGAAAAATCAGGAATTTTGTGTTCCTGAGGGAAAAATCAGGAACTTCGTGTTCCCTCAGGAGAATCAGGAATTTCATTTTCCCTCAGGATAATCAGGAACTTCCTCTTCCCTCAGGAAAATCAGGAATTTTGTGTTCCTGAGGGAAAAATAGGAATTTCGTGTTCCCTCAGGAAGATCAGGAATTTCATTTTCCCTCAGGAAAACCAGGAACGTGACCCTCCCCTGCGCAAACACAAACATTCCCATTCCCCTCAGGAAAACTCCCCTTTTCCTCTTTGGAAAACCAGAAAAGAGTCAGAAAATCGGGAATTTCCTCTCTG
>VWZG01009246.1:10149-33192 GCA_013396735.1 Grallaria varia | reverse complement strand
CAGCTGGAGTCTCCCCCACAGCTCTCCACTTCACAAACTCTTTTGATCTCTCTAGGAATACTCAGCTTTGATTATGTGAAAATCTTTCCCAACTGTCCGATGTGCCTAGAAAGCGAGTTAAAAACAGTCATTGTGACTAGTGTGACTTATGTTAGGATTGAAAATATAATTCTATGATATAAAAGCCTGAAATGAGAAGTGATCCTATTAGTTATTCGGTTGATGTACCTCGCTGCTGGCTCTGGTTTTCCTTGCCCTACCAAACATTTAGACAAAGCAGAGCATACAGTAAAATACAGATTGCAGCGCTGCAACATGCAATTCAATAGCCCTAAGGGTGTACAGGGTATTCCAAACTATCACCTGCTGGCAGGAATTTTTCACTTGCAAATATACTGAAAACTTGTTTACCTGAAATCTCTTCATTTGCTTCCATCACGATGCATTTGAAAATGTTAAATGGGTGGTTTCATACCTAATTGTCCATTCCATTTGTACAGATATCCTTTGCTAGGAACAAAGGTTTGGTTTGTGCACCTTAAAGAGACTGCAACCGTTACTGGGTTTGGTTTGACTTTGGTTTCATAACAGGTGGAATGTGGAATACAGCTCTCCTTTGTTACTGACTGATTGCATGATTAAGTTATTTAATTAATGTCAGTATCAGTTTTCACATTTTTCTACTGACTTCATAGAGCTATTTTTGGAGTTGCTTGCTAAAATATTTTGAGTATGTACAATACTGCCTTTTTTTCCCCCACAATGCACTATGAATGGATTGACCCACACCTCTTCATGTGTAGCACTGCACATTTTTAGTTGGAATTTTTCATGAGTTTCTCTCTATGGGCATTTGCAAAGTTTTAGCCAAAACAACACAGCTGTTTCTGAGGCTTAGAAAAAAATGTTGTACGTCCTAAAATATTCTGATAATCTGGGTGGTTAACATAGAATTAGCTAAGTTCCTCCAATAGTCTAATTCCTCCAATAACATGAGCTCAACATTTGGGAGAAGTTGGTCTTATGGAAAAGACATGCGGGCAGTAAATCCTAATATCACAGACATTATCAGAAATTACACATATATAAAATATACAGAAAATGGGATATATATATATTCTCCCATAGGAGCAATTAAGCATAATGTGAATTCTAGCACTTCCTGACTTCTAGTTCTTAATTTTATAAGCTTAATATTTGCATGCCAGAATGTGAGTCTCTAACTGGGGCCTTTCTGTGTTTGCCACTGATGTTCTTGTAGGGAATATTCATGAAATTGCACTGCTTGGTCTCTGTCTCATACTGAATATACCACTGTACTCTATACAACTATTACATGATTAGAAATAGTGATGATCTGTTAGAGAAAATAGTAAGAAGTAACAAATGAATTCAGCAAAAGGGACTCCTGCAGGAGATTTAAAAGGCTGAAGGTGATCATTTTCCTTTGGTAAATGAAGGTCAAACTCTCTGTGCCACTACCGATGTAGTGGCTGCTCTGTAGGACAGTAGATCTCTTCTATTGCTCAGGTGAACACTGGTGAAGAAAAAGCTTAAATGTGGCACTTCTGTCCCAGAATTCAGATGGAAACAGTGAAGAAGCTGTCCACAAGGCTTGCAAAGTGCCCCCAAATGCACTGAGCATCACAGATTTACATTGAATGCTGTTAGATTTTCTACCCTTCTCAAAACTGACAATAATTTTGATCACTTATTGATAATTCAAGGTCTGATGAACAAGTGCTTCAAGTTTACTTGCAAAAGCCATGCAAGTTTGGGGAGTTTCATGATACAGAGCAATTTAAAAAAAAAAACAAACAACCGAAAAACCCCACCAGATGCCACTGAGGCACCAAGTGCCAGGAAACGTAAACTGGTCTGAGCCTGAAATTCATTAAGACTGCAGTGCTTCTGAGCCAGTGTTCAGAGGGTGATTGCTTTCCATGGCCCTTATGCTGCAAACAGTTTTGGACAAGCCTCATTTTATGCCCACATGGACAATCTCCTATTTTGATGTTGGTATTTATGTATTTGAAACTGGGCACATTCCTAATGCACACTGATTCAGCTTGAGGAGCCCGGATGATCAGTGACTGCAGGGATGAGGCTGAGATAAAGTTATTTAGAACCTACTGGGTTTTTTCCTTCTGTCCTTTAAAATAATTTTATAGTCAGAAATTATTAAAAAAAAAAAATATTTTTACTGACTACAGCACTTCACTGACATTACACAATTTATCGTCCAGGTCAAGATTCAACCAACCCTGTTTCACAGGCAATAGGCAAACTAAGTGCATTTGTCTCTACCAGTTGGGAAGCTCTGACATTTAATACTTTCTGCGAAAGAATTTTGTTGTAGATTGTATTCTCTGAGGAGATGAAGAAATAATTAATTGCAAGTAATCTGTTGAATTTACTGTTTCTTAGTCATGAGAAAACCCTGTTTCACTCACATGTTACAATGCAAGAAATTATTTCACTATCAGAGTATAAATTTTCATTGGAGACCATGATATTTTGTATTAGTCACGTATTTGAGAAAAAGCCATGAACACAGGTTTAATCATGGAATCGTTAGGGTTAGAAAAGACCCTTGAGATCATCATCAAACTGAAAGAGGGGATTGAGATTAGGAATTACTTGTTTCCTGTGAGGGTAGTGGGGCCCAGGTACATCTTGCCCAGAGAAGCTGTGGCTGCCCCGTCCCTGGAAGTGTCCAAGGCAAGACTGGACTCAGCTTGGAGCAACCTGGGCTGGTGGAAAGTGTCCCTGCCCATGGCAGGGGGTGGACCAGGATGGGCTTTAAGGTCCCTTACAGCCCAGACCATTCTGTGATTCTGTGATCAAGTACAAATGTTTTTGTGGCACATAATCTTCACGTGTGATACCAGGACTAGAAAATTACAGCTTGCAGTAATCCTGATTTGATATGCACAGGAACAGATCAGCAAAGATCAGAGTTAAACCAGAGATTAAGTAAAAGTAAACAGTAGATAGGTGAGGTTGCTGAACCAAATGAGAGTTTTGTGGTAACAGATTTAGGATTTCAAATATGCTTTTGTGAGATTGTACCGGGTTGACCCTGACCAGATTCCAGGGACCCACTAAATCTATTCTGCAACTTGTCAGAGGAGAGATCACTTAGTTATTATCTTCTCGGGCAAATCAAACTCAAAGTGGGATAATACTTAAATTTATTACTTACAGGATAAGAGCTAAAGAGTGAGAAATAAAACAATCTTAAAAAACACAAACACACCTTCTCCCCATCCCTCCCTCTGTCTATGGCGGTTGCAGTTGGTTGTTGTTGCTGCCGCTTGTAATGTGAGTCCACCCCTTGGGGTTACTCCTCCATGAGGCGCAGTCAGGTCTCTGCACCCCAGTGATCCTCTGTGGGCTGCAGGGGGACATCCTGCTTCACCACAGGTTACAGGGGACCACAGCTCTGAGTCCTTCCCCTGCTCTTTGGGGTCCCTCCCATGGGAGACAGTCTTCTCCAATGTGAGTCAACCCCTTGGCAGCAGTTCTTCCACATCTGCTGTCCGGTGTGTCACTCCTCCATAGTGGTACAGTCCTTCATGGATGAGCTGTATGGATAAGCTGTACCAGTGTAGGCCCCTCACAGGGCCACGAGTCCTACCNTACAGGGGACCACAGCTCTGAGTCCTTCCCCTGCTCTTTGGGGTCCCTCCCATGGGAGACAGTCTTCTCCAATGTGAGTCAACCCCTTGGCAGCAGTTCTTCCACATCTGCTGTCCGGTGTGTCACTCCTCCATAGTGGTACAGTCCTTCATGGATGAGCTGTATGGATAAGCTGTACCAGTGTAGGCCCCTCACAGGGCCACGAGTCCTACCTGGGAAAAACCTGCTCCAGTGGGGGTCTGCCTCTCCACGGTCACAGGTTTCCTGCAGGACTCTGCTTCATCCTGAGCCTCCCACGGAGTAACAGCCTCTTTCATGTATTCATCTGCTCTAGCATGGGCTCCTCCATGGGCTGAAGCGAGGGTCTCTGTACCCCAATGGTCCTCTATAGGCTTCAGGGTCTTCAGCTCTGAGTCCTTCCCCTGCTCCCATGGAGTCCCTCCTCCCCCTCCTTCTGCACCAACATTGGTGTCTGCCTTGTTATCCCATGTTCTCGCTCCCTCTCCCTCACTGGAATTTCTTCTGCACAGCACAACTCTATTCTTAAACATGTTATCACAGAGGCGTTACTATGATCTCTAAATAGCTTGGTCCTGGCCAGGAACCAGATGTTCCTCCTGGAGCTGACTATCATTGTCTCCATAGGACAGAGGAAGCTTCCAGCAGCTTCTAACAGAAGCTACCCCTGTAGCCCTCCCACTACTAAAATTCAGCTACAGAAACCCAGGACAGAGATTTTTAGGGCACATCCAGAATCAAAATGAAGAGAGATTTCATTAACGGACTCAAATCCAGCGGGAAGGACAGGAAAGGGTCAGTAGCACTAAGAGCCAGCTGCATCTTTCCCTAAGTAATGGAGCAGGCTTTGAGGAAAAAAAAAGTCTTTCTGATTACTGATCCTACTTATCCTGTTCCTTCATCCAAAAAATAAATTGTTTGGATTCCAGTGTAAGCCAGAAAACAGAGCAAGGATGCTCTTGGCAGAGATTGCAATTGACCCTCCCACCCACCTCTGGCTCCCTCGCCAAATCCTCTTGCTTGTTTTTTGTTTACATTGGGGCTCAATAGTAAGGAAGAAGCGACCCTTTAACATCAGCTGTACAGATGGCCAATGTCTTTCAAATACTGCTAAGTGATGAAATTCAAAAAAATTTTGTCTTCTTGCTTCATTTTCTGATTATGATTTCAGAAAGAGCTTTTGTCTCAAGTTTCAATTTGCTCCCAGAATACAGCTAAAAATCTGGGTTTTTTTTTCTCATTTTATGATAGGTTTATTGAACAGTGTGCTGGTTTAAAGGTAAACCGGCAGGAGAAATGAATCCAACTCAAAAGAGTTTAGAAGTCAGAACTACAATTTATTAAAAAGATTACAATGGATACACTGATACAAAGGAAAATTGGTTTCAGCTCTCAAAACCCAGTTGTACAACCCAGCCCCCTGGGGCACAAACAGTATGGTGCTCACCAGCCCCTGTGCTGAGCACCACGTGGTCCCCCTGAGTCCAAAGCAAAAAGAAAAGGAAAACCTGTTTTCCTTCCAGAAGGTTGGTGGTCAGAGTCTGGTCGAGAGTGGTAGTTGCAGTCCTGTTGAGGTTCTGGTCCTCCTCTCAGTCTGACGAGTGAGTGAGTGCCTCAAGTTCCAAAACCCCAAGCTTATATATGCTTCAGTTCAGATAGGAACACCCAGTACCTCCCCCAGGGTGAGGGTTTTCACAATGGGCAGTTTACTCAGTGAGTCACAGGATATTTTTGGTCTACTTGATGGCCCATTAGCAGACATGACCCCTCAGGTTGGGTGTGAAGGTGTTAATGACTCCTGGAGGGGAGTTATCACACCTGAATCATTGGTGTGAAGACAGGGAACCTTCTTATCTCTGTTTTTCCCATGCAGACAGTTCATAGCCTGAGGGTGTCAGGTGTGTCCTGGGCAGCTGTTGCAAACAATGCATCATTAACAGTTCATGATAAATGGCAGAGAGGGTATGGAATACACAGTTCCAGTTACATTCCCACAGTGATAAACTGGTCCCAGCCACTATAACTAGGACAAACAGATTTGCTTTGATAGATGGATCAGGTTGGAAGGGGAGTGGTCTTTTCTGACTGCAATGGGTTCTGTCCAGGAGTTTAACCCTGTTAGAGCTGGACTGAAAAGATTCGTTACTAAATGTGGGACTTATGAAAGGTATTACGCTATATTATTATATAACTTGAGATCCTAACAAATATAAACATCTCAGTTACTTAAAATTGTATTTTTCTGTTTAAAAAGAGTGTAGTGTATGTCAGACTGTGAGGAAAAAGATATTCATGTATTCAATAATGTTGTGAAAATGTGAATTTAGTGAATAGTCTGGAATCAAGGCCAAACTCATTCTCAAATAAAGCAGCTTTTTATCATATATATTAGATGTCCAGACTAGACACTTCTAATAGTAACTCAAGCAAGCCTGGATATGTTTACTGCTGGTTTTGAATTGGGATATTTTCTCTGTGAAGCCAAGCTGCCTCCCTCAGTGCTTTATTCTGCCCCTCTCCACCCTGACACAGTTGTATACTCTCCTTTTGGCTCCTTGTAGGATGCAGTTTGTCAGACAGGGAAATATGAATATTGTTTTAAAAATACAAGGTGCAGCCATGGCTGATTACTAAGGTGATATAGTGCCCACAGAGGGGAGATGCCTGATACAGCACTGGTATCTGCCACATTTTTCCTTACAGAAGAGAATGAGGCAGTTGTCCTCCATTGATATAGGATTTCTACTCTGTGCTGGAGTTACAGAACAAAATGTGTCACACTGAGTAGAGAAGCTTCTTCATATCTCTATTGTTATCATTGCTAAGCTATAAATATTTATAAGATTTGAGATTGTGTTCAAATGGTGTCTTCAGTCACACTGATCATGAGGTCTCCTGCAGCACAGAGGATGATTGGCGGGGAACCCCTGGCTGGACGGTTTTGTGCATCTGGAATAAGTCCAGTCTAAGTAAATCATGACTGTGACTTAGCAGGTTCGTTCCTGGCTCATTCAATCTCTCTAGAGGTTACAGATGCAAGATAAGGCAGTAAACCAGCACTTGTGCTGTTCTATGCTTGCTCTTCTATCACATACCTTTTTATAAAACTGCATTTTACACTAAAAATATGCCCTCTGTCTAAAAAGCTAATTTAGTATCTATATAAATTCAGAAGGAAAACAATAATGTTGGCTTTCTTCATCTCAGTTTTGTAATAAAGCATATCTTGATATATATGTTTTATTTTTAACAGAATTCTAATTCTTTTAAAAAATGCTGAAATTATCTTGTATTGATTTCTATGCTTGCAGAATGTGCAGTAGGTATTCATTAATTATGTAACAGATTTGAGGTTCTACCCTTTGCCAGGCTGAAAGTTATCCTGGAAGGCAGGTGAAGCCAATCCTGTAAAATAAATACATTCTGGATTCAAAGCAATAGACAAAGAAATAAGCTCAGGGGAAAGGTGTCTATTATTTTCTGCATAGCCATAGGTAGGCATCCTGCTGTAGTAAATCCCATAGGTTCACATACGTACAGTCAGTACCTAGCCCAGGGATATGAGAGTTCAAAAAAGCAGACAAAATCAACAGGTCTCAGAAAGCACATCAAAAAAGTGTTGTGCAATTTCAGGGACGCAGCTGATGTACAAAGAGATGAAGTAGTTTAACTGTTATTTACACAAAGGGGCTTGGGGGAGAAAGTCTGAATCTGCATCTCCTGAAACTTTAGTTTTGAGTATAATATTCTTGAGAAGCCACTCTACTAAGGTAATACTTGCTTCTGAAACTTCAATGTATCATTAAAAATGTGACATTAAATATATGTACTCATTTGTCTCGTTTTGCAAATGTGTTGCTCAGTTATTTTATGAGAAGAACAATTTTGCTTACTAGATGATAAGAAATCTGTGCTATTTTGTTGGGATCTGAAAACTCAGCTATCAGCAGGAAAGGAGCTGTAGCGAACACTGGGCATCTGAGGTTTGGAAAAACCCCTGGCTCTGAGCAAGCGATAACTCGAAGTCTATCCCTTAATGTTATCTATGTGTATTAGCCCTGCCTCCTCTAAGCTGGTACAGTGGTCTTCTACAACATAGTGCCAGACATCCTGGAGGCCCTCTGTCCCCCCAGGGTGGTCTTGGTGTGAGGAATGCTTGCCCAATTCCGAAATGTGGTGAATGCATTGCCTAAGCCCTAGTTAACATAACTCCTCTCACTCATTAATATGTCCTGCCTCCTCATTAACATGTTCTGCCTCCTCATTAACATGTCCTACCACAAGACCTATATATTGTGGAGTGCGTGTTTAGTAAGTATGCCAGCTTGTGCCCCCAGAGCTGGCTCTGTGCAGTTTTTGACCATCGCACTATTTTGCTCCTTATGATAGAATCACAGAATGGATGGAGTTAGAAGGAACCTTAAAGCTCATCTCATTCTACCCCTTGCCGTGGGTAGGGACACCTCCACTATCCCAGGTTGCTCTAAGCTCCATCCAACCTGGCCATGGACACTTCCAGAGATGGGGTAGCCACAGCTTCTCTAGGCAACCTGTGCCAGGGCCTCACTGGCTTAACCTACTGCACAGCCAAAATGAGGTCACCCCAAAGCTTCTCCTCTCCAGGCTGAACAATCCCAGCTCTCCCAGCCTTTCCTCCCAGCAGAGCTGCTCCATCCTCTGCCCATCCTGGTGTCTCCTCTGGACTCTCCAGCAACTCCATGTCCTTGCTGTGCTGGCCCCCAGGGCTGGAGGCAGCTCTGCAGGTGGGGTCTCACCCTGGGGGGGCAGAGGGACAGAATCCCCCCCTGTCCTGCTGCCCACGCCGGGGGACCAGCCCAGGGCATGGGGAGTTTCTGGCTCTCAGTGCACACAACTAGAGTATGGTGAGCGTTTTTGAGGCAACTCCTGTTAAAGGCTGTTCTCTCCCAGTCCCAAAATTGTGTCTGATGTTGAGTGAAAATAATGCTGAATTTCCTTAAAAGCCACATCCTGAATCTCAAAACACATCACTTACACTGTGGCTCCAGTTTTTCACTCAGTGGTAGTGAGACTACAGGTTTAGTATTTGCACTTGGATGCCAAAAGCATTGAGCGCTGCTTTTAAGTCATAAGCAGACACCATGGTTCTAAGCTCCTTTTGTCTGTTTTGTGCCAGTGAAACCTCAATATGACTGAAAACTTTTTCTTAAGAGAACCTGAGAATTCTAACACCCCTCAAAGCGCAGGAAGGGGCACAAAATATTGCCTCTAATTCAGAAGCTGAATACATCAAATTCATGAGGTCTGTGTTCATTTAAAAGAAAAGCAAGCTTTGAGATAGGTCTTTATCAGTTGTTTTTCATTTAAACATTTCGTTAGGCTGCTTAACTATGATCCCTTCAGACATTTACTGGTAATTCAGGTGAGAAGGAAAATGATTGACACATACTTGAAAAATTATAGCAAGTGCTTCTTACCCATCAACTAGTACTGAAGCAGCAGCACAGTACAGCTCTGGTGCAGTGCTTCCATAATCTATTAAAAAACTGTCAATATCTTTACATTCAAGCAAAACTGAAGCCCAAGTACATGGAATAACCTTCCAAAGATCACTCTACAGAGTATGAGGAGAAAACAGATGCAATCTGTCCCGCCAGATACCTTTGATAATTGCATCTGTTTTTGTCTTCTCTGAATTAACTATTTCTTCACAACAATTTATTGGACCTGGTCTTGTTGGTGTATTTTTACAGTGGGGAAAAAAGGTGCAAACTACTTCAACACTCTAGCACAATCTTTCTGAATGCATTGATGCTGATAAGTACAGACAGGTAGGAAATCAAAGCTTTACCTCTGAATTCATTTGCCCACTAGAGGACACTGGGACATTATAGTTTTGTTCAAATGAAAGATATTTCAAAACCAATGAAGATAGAAAATCCTCTTGTTCTTGCTCTAAAATACAATAGATAAAATGCGTATCTGATTTCTAAACCATACAGAGTGGTATGTAATATGTGTTAAAGTGTCTGATGAGTGGCAAGTTCCCAGGTAGGAATGCTAGATCTAAGTAGTTCAAACTGCTTTATGATATTACATATTCTGAATTGCAAAGGTAATGGATCATATTTTTGGCATTTTCCATTCATTAAAAATTATGTCAGAATGATGGATTAATCTGTGGGCATTTTCTGTCCTTGCTATAATCTTTGTCAAATGAATGAGGTATTGGAATTATAACAACTTTTGTATTATATGAATTACAAGGGCAGGCTTTAGAACTTTGATTTCCTTAAGAGTAGCCTTTTCTTCATGGTGATTAGATAACCTGGTATTTTGCCCCTTTTTCAAGTAAGCAACAGCAAATAAGAATATTGGAATAAAGGCAGCAGCTAAGTTTCAACCGATAAACTAATATGAATGGGAGTAGGTTAATGGTGTGTAGTCTATGTAGAAAAGACTTATGTATTCTCCATTAATACATTATGCTTCACAGACAGATGGTTGCTGCCTTTTCCCCTTGTCAACTTTGCTAGAAATGAGTCTGTAATTTATGTAGCTGGGCTGTGAATTGAGCTGCACTTTCAAGTAGGGAGGAGCCCTCCTGCATCTCAGGGGAGTTTCTGTTACATTATTTTACTCCCTTACTTGATAGATCCTAAATACAGGGTTGGGGATATAAATGTTTCCCCCATTGCTCAGCCTGTGCAGCCCCTTTAATGAATTGCAGTCAGCTCATGACTTTGAGTATCCCTCTGAAAAAGTGCTCAGGAATATGAAGAACCATTTGCACCTCTTTAAAGAGACAATTTAGATCCCCACCTGAGAGTGTAATCAATGAAATTACCCTGGTTTGTTACTGGATTGTCCAGTGCCGTTTCTCAGTTGGTGAGCAGAAAATGCCTCGAGTATTATCTGAATCATTACTTGCCTGTAGCTTATCCAGAGTGACAGTCATAAACATACATAGAGATATAGACACACATACACATCTAATAGCTATGAGTGGCACATGTGACACAACTAAGTGTAGGGCCTCGGTTAGTATGTCGGCCTGGTTTTGTTTTCCTTCTGCAAAATTCTGTGAAAGCTTCAAAGAAAAAATACTGCAATTCTGAACAACACTGACGGAAAGGAGGGAGAAAATCAGATAGAAATGTACAAGAATCTTAATTTCTATACTTTGTACCTTTCATTTTCACAACATATCAAATGCCCACTTTTTCCAGCTTTGTTACTTGAGCCTAGCTTTGTTTACCCTGGTTTCTTCTCTACCATTCCAGACATTGCTCTTTCGGTGGGATGTCTGGTAATTTTTAGCAATTTCAAGTCTGCAGTACTCAGTTGTTCCATCAGTGTCATTATGTTTAGCCAGTGCATTACCAGGAGCCTGAGACAGTCCTCTAAAGTCCTGAGCATATGTTCATTGTAAAATGATGAATTTCATGCTGAATTTACTTTAAAAATTGTTGCATGAAGGACTTACAAACATGCACCTTAAGGAAGAGATACCCATTCGTTTGTTTATATCAGGTTCTTCACGAAAGGCACAAAAAAATGGCAAAATGCAGACTAAAAAGACCGGTCATTCTCTTGTCTTTCTGCATATCAAGTGTTTCCAAGTCTTTTGAAGGCTGTAATTAAGGCCTAGCCACTTAAGTACCCATGTGACTGTTACTCTGCAAGTGTCTGTGGTGAAAGAGTAGAGCAGGTAAATTAGATTATGAAATTGTATGTGGTAATTCCTAGAAGTCTGGAACAGCCCAGTTGGTGATGGTGAGCTTCTGCTCTGCACAAAACTCAAGCAGGAGGTGTCCATTGTCGTTGCAGTTTCCAACACCATGCTTGCCTAGTACTCCTTTCCAGGCTTCCGAGTTCTTTCCTACTCTGGCATTGAAGTCACCAAGAATTATGATCTTATCATCATCAGGAACCTGTTGGGTAAGGTGGCGCAGATCGGTGTAGAATTTGTCTTTTTCTGCAGGGTCAGCTTGGAGAGTTGGGGCATATACGCTGAAGAGAACAACATGTTGCTTGTTGTGTAGTGGGAGGCGTAAGGAGATAATGCGATCAGAATGACCTGTTGGCAAATTTTCAAGTTTGGAGGCAATGGAGTTTCTAATCATAAAGCCAACTCCTGACAGGTGACTTTCGGTTTTGGGTTTGCCTGACCAATAGAGTGTGTAGCCGGCGCTATGTTCTTTAAGGCTGCCTACCTCATGAAGATGAACTTCACTGCCTCCGCACTATCCTGAACATCCACTGGTCTGATTACCTGACTAATGTGTCTGTCCTTGAACAGGCAGCAGTCACGAGTATTGAGGCCATGCTGCTGAGAACGCAGCTGCGCTGGGCAGGGCACGTCTCCAGCATGGAGGAGCACCGCCTCCCTAAGATTGTGCTCTATGGTGAACTTGCCACCGGCTGCCGCAAGAGAGGAGCCCCAAAGAGGAGATACAAGGATTCTCTGAAACAATACCTCAGCTTTGGCCATATTGACTACCATCAATGGTCCACTTTGGCCTCCAATCGGGAGGCATGGAGACACACCATCCATAATGCTGCTGATTCCTTTGAGAATGCACGCAGAATCAGTCTTGAGGAGAAAAGACAACACAGAAAGAACCGTGCCTCACCAACACTGCCTACGGAGACTTTCTGCTGTGCCTTTTGCAACCGGACTTGCCTATCTCACATCGGCCTCTTTAGCCACCAGCACGCTTGCAGCAAGCGTGGGTAGAGCCCTTCCCAAATCTTCGTTCGCGAAGCCTAGCCATGATGATGATGATGATGATGATGATGATGATGATTATGGAACAGCCCAGTATGAATGTCTGTAATGGAGATTGAAAAATCACTTGGTCCAAATTTTCATGGGAAGGGAGCCTACATGAGATCGTCTATCCCACCATTCAGTCACATATTTGTAACCTTCGGTGATTGGGATTCTACAACATCCCTGGGGAGGTTGTTCTGGTGAAGGATTGTTTTCACTGTAAAAAATGTCTTTCTTACATCAAGATGAAAGTTAATACATCTTTTCCATAAGTTAAGAAACATGAATTTCCTAATTTTGAACTATTTTTGAAGCTGTATAAAATCATAGAGAAATGCAGAATCTATCCTGAAACACAACATTTGCTCAGTTATTCTTGCTTTATATTCATAAGCAGAGTATACGTATATACTCATTTTCTGAACAATGGCCTTCATGAGTTTTCTGAATGTTGCAAAAAAAAGATGAGTTTATATGCAATACCTTATAGGGATTATTCTCTTTCTAATGATACCATTTGGAAAATGATTATTTAATAGAAGTGCTCTGCTCAGCATCCAGTCCCTCAAGTGATTCACCCTATATCAGCAGCATTGTTTAAAAATAGAAGCAGTGAATGAAGTATTTGTCCATTTGGAAGTGAGTGACACAGTTGAATAAAGTCAGAATTCCATCTCTTGTGTTTTTGAAAAGAAAATTCTGTAAAGGCAGGAACTTGAGTGTTGCAAGAAGGTAAATATTCAAGGAAAAGTTCCCTTTATCTTGACATAAAATCTAAAGGGAGGTTGTATCAAGGAAAACCATGGTGAGTCTGTGAGTAGATCCCTCGCACACACATCAGATATTCATGAAAATCCGAAAAACTTCTATTAAGTGCTCCCTTGCTATTGTCTTAGTTATAAGAGTTGAAGCTTTATCTTTGTTTTTAACTTCTCACGTGATGTCTTTTAACAATCTGTTTGTTTTAATCTCGTACACACATAACTGACCTCACTCCTTTATCCTGCAGGAAATGCGCTTCTGGTTGCAGAGGGAGCCCACAACAAACATGGAGAGAGACTGTTTACAAGGGCCTGGAGGGACAGGACTCCCTGAACACAAGGATTCCTCCCTGAATACGAGGACTCCCTGAAACAATACCTCAGCCTTGGCCATATTGACTACCATCAATGGTCTACTCTGGCCTCTGATAGGGAGATATGGAGACACACCATCCATAACACTGCTGCTTCCTTTGAGAATGCATGCAGAATCAGTCTCGAGGAGAAAAGACAATGCAGAAAGAACCGTGCCTTGCCAATACCACCTACGGAGACTTTCTGCTGTGCCTTTTGCAACCGACTTGCCTATCTCACATTGGGCTTTTTAGCCATCAGCGCGGTTGCAGCAAGCGTGGGTAGAGCCCTTCCCAAATCTTCATTCGCAAAGCCTAACCATGATGATGATGATGATGATGATGATGATGATGATGATGATGATGGAGGGACAAGACAAGGGGGAACAACTCAAACTGACAGAGTAGGGTTAGATGGGATATCAGGAAGAAATTCTTGGCTGTGAGGGTTGGCAGGCCCTGGCACAGGTTGCCCAGAGAAGCTGTGGCTCCCCCTGGATTCCTGGAATTGTCCAAGGCCAGGTTGGATGGGGCTTGGAGCAACCTAGGCTGGTAGAAGGTGTGAAGGGTGGCTAGGGGTGAAATGGGATGAGCTTTAAGGTCCCTTACAAACCATTCTGTGAGTCTATAATTGAATTCACATGAAACAGCCTCATACCACTTACTTTATAGGTGTTGATTGCACAAAGTACTTCTTAGGAGTTCTTTTAAAGTGTTTCATCTTTTGGTAAAGTATCAAGGATCCATAGTTTTAAGAAAATACTGGAAGTTCTAGCAGCTAATAATTTTGTCAAAGGCAAAAAATATTCTGACAGCTGGAGTACTGGGTGCATATCTTATACATTATGATAAACATATCTGAGAAGAAGGAAAAATTAGATTTTCCCCTAATAAAACAGTAAGCATCACCCAGGAAAAAAAAAGAAAAGGGAATTTGCTGTGACTTTGTATGTCCTAGTTTGCAAGTAATAGAGTACTTGTGTGCCTTTATACAGCAGTGTAGGTATGTACTTTAAAAGGTCTCAACATCTTACTGGACAGGAATAAACTTTGTATCAAATGCTTCATCTGACTGTATGAAATCACTTTATAATAGAAGTCACAAGGCCAAACGTGAATGCAGTTTTTCAAATACTCACATACAATGGGTTAAGGCTATGGCACATCATAAATAACTAAATTTTAGTGACTTGGAGACATCAAAAAGATTTCAATTCTGGTACATTATTGTCTTACTCTAGTTGTGTGACTGAAGGCCATTTCATCAGCAACAAGACTTGCTGAATTCAGTGGGTTTGATCAGGTGGTATATCCTAAAGAGCAGTAAAAGTTGGACTTCAGTGACCAAATTTAGACCATAAGAATGGTCTAAAGTAGAAGTAGAGTCCCACAGATTTAATCAGTATCAGTAAGTTTTATTTGAGTCAGGATCACAAAAATTGGCGTTCACAAATTATAGCACAGCATTCCAGTATGGCATTTTCATTAAAAATTAAATGTAATATAAAATGTATTTGATGCCATTCTGGAGTACAAAGGACAGCATATTACAAAACAAGTACTCCTAAAGTGTTTCACGTTTTATGGGGGAAGAATAAATAGCTTAAAGCACAGTAAAAGATGAGCTGAGCTATTAGCTTGTGAAAGCATTGGTGTACACAGACGATATAGAGAATATTATGAGAGCTTGATTAAATGCACTCTATTAACTATTATTAATTATTTAAAATATGACAGAACTACCCCATGAACCCCTACTGAGATGCCACCGTGTCAAGCAAGCAATTAAAATACAATACAGTTAATGGTAAAATAGAGAGCAAAAAGTAATAAAATATTAAAAGCTAAATAAAGTGGTGGTGTTAGCAAATCTTGATCACATACTAAAATTGTATATTCTCTGAAATGGAACCAACTACATTAGCTGATTTGTATTTCAACTGTTAAAGTCTTACCTTCTCCAAAAAGCTTACTTCATAGTTGACAAATGTCTTCCTTTTCTTTTTAGATACATTTATGATCTTTACTATTGGAACTGACCAATTTATTTCAGGAAAAGAAAGGAAGCATCAAAAAACTAGCAGTCTATAAAGAGCGCTGAAATAAGGAGGGTTTTCTTGGTTCAGAAAATGTTCTGGTAAACAGAGAGGTGACTTAGTTATAAAGGATTTTTTATTAGAAAGTAATGGTACAGTAAAGATCAACAAGAACCTCTTGCCTACGGAGCTGATTTTGGCATCAGCAAATTAAAATCAAACAACTAGATCAGAATTTGCCGTCATGACATCAACCTGCATGTGCTCCAACAGTCTGCCAGGACTAAGAAGTTGTGCATTCCACTATAAATAAGGTAGTTATGATAAAAGACATTTATAATATAATTATCTATAGAATTTTTCTTCCCTATGTCACTGTAGCAAGACTCACCATTTGCATACTAAAATCCTGAGAATTGTTTACTTCTCTTTTTATTTTTTTTTCCCAGAACTGCATGAGTAGAACTCTGCAAGCCTGAAATTTCCCTCACAAGTTACACCTACGTATCAGGTGTCTGCCTTTTGCTGTGCTGTTAGATGCTGAGGCCTTTTTGACTTTTCAAAAATCCTCAATATATGATATTATGTATTTGCCTCACAGAAATCTAAGCTTAGGCTGTGCATCCTTGATCCTTCTCACCTCAAGGGACCAGTGTGATAAGCTTTGTTAAAACACATCTAATAGATAGGAACTGTGAAAGGGAAATGATCCAGTGAAATATATTCCTTTTTAATATCCTACCATCCCCTGTAATTAAAGGCAGTTCTAAAATGCAGCAGTTTAATCCAAGAAAAATGCTGTCTCTCCACTCAGTTGTTAAGCATAAAAAAACCCTGCAACCACCTGTCACTTATGATTATTACACGTCAACATGCTTTGTGCTGCAGTTCTTTGAAGTACTGTAGGTTATTATATGCCAATATTTATTGTGTCATCCATTACATACTCAATACATACATTTTGTACATCAACATGTCAGGGGAGGCTGTTTGCTTTAATGGACATCCCAACAACAGTTAAAAACGCAACTCCACTATCAAATGATCAGTGCTTGACTTAAGAAAGAGAGCAAACTCCAGAAATTTACTTGCAAATGACTAGTTTGACTGGTTGGTTGGTTTGAACATTTAGGGGAGTTTGATTATCATTGAATGTGATTTGGAAGAGTAGAAACTTGTGCATTTTTACACCTACACAAATGTCTGTCAAATTCTCTCTCAAAAACATTCCAACATTTACAGAACAATTGGTAGAGTAGAAAAAAACATTGACACATGGTACTTGCTAAGGGAATGGTTTCTGCTAAGTTCTGATATTGTTTCTCCCTGCCTCCAAGACTATCCCTGTTTTGATTATCTATTGTATCCTTCCAGATATATTGTTTTAGTAAGCCTTAGGGATTGTGCTCTTTGCACTTATTCAGGTTTTATTCAGTGCAGTGAAGGTCTTGGTCAGTGACTGTCCTCAATATTCTGCAGTACCAAAACACTGAGTTTCCTCTTCCCAAAACATATTTCCTGAAGAAATAATGAAAAAAAAAAAATCGAGAATGTTTTCCTCAAGAAAAGATTGACAATTCAGGACCTTAATAGCTCAAAATTCAGAAAGCGGGCAGGCCCAACCCTTCTGTTTCATGGGTGAGGATAATCCTTTGGGAACTCAATGATTCTGAGTTTGAACAGCTGGGGTAGACATTTATAGCCAAGTGTAATCAAGCCTTGACATAGCTTTTTTAGAACATTACAGCAAGATCATACTTTGAAACATCTTGTCAAAATATATTGCCTTCCATGTTGTGAAGTCTTTGATTTTATACATAATTTTATACTTTCAGTAGTGGGTTTTTTTTGTGAGACTAAATGAGTACAAAAGTATTTACAGAATTCAGTCTTTTAAAGACACAGTGTTCATAACAGATTTTGGTATTATATGATAGGTATTTAGGGAGTAAAAAGTCATTATTTCATTAGTTTTATTTTAAAACTACTAAGGTATGTGTTATATATATTTTTATATATACTTAAAAATATTACTGTTTATTTCTGTAATTTTCTTGTTCTTTTGCATTATTTTGTAAGTATTTACATGAAACTCCTGGAAAAAAAGAGCAATGAACAAAAAATCCTCATTTTCAGTTGCTTCATAACGGATTTACTGAGCGTAGAATTTACTTTTGTCAAAATAAATTAGGCTACACTCTGTATTCATAAGAGATTTTTTTTTTCTATTGAAAAATTGGTTTTATGGAGTTATTATTTCTAAAGCCCACATATGTTATATCCCAATCATATATGTGTATGTATGCTCTTCAGGCAAGGATTTTTATTTTTTTAAAGGTGAAACACAATTTCAGTAGCTGGTAATTGACTGTTTCTGCACCTAATCCCTTACTTCATTAGCTGAAAATGCAAGGATATGTTCCCTTCAACCAGTTCTTACCTTTGTTTGAGGATGT
This sequence comes from Grallaria varia, assembly GCA_013396735.1. Lineage (NCBI taxonomy): Eukaryota > Metazoa > Chordata > Aves > Passeriformes > Formicariidae > Grallaria > Grallaria varia. The sequence continues at coordinate 15,171 of VWZG01009246.1, read as the reverse complement.
TCTTTTTATTGTTATTAGTATGGGTCAAATATAATAATTTTAAAGCAGGTACTTTAAGGTAATGGAAAATTAATTTTGTGCCTATTAGGCATAATTACGTTAGTATATAGTGGTAACAAGCTTTGATAAGTCAGGAAAGTCAGAAAATTAGCATAACACATTGAAAATAATGTGAGTAAAACTTCAGTAGAATTGTAGTAGAAGAGAAAGTATTACTTGTTTCATAAACATTTTGATCCTTGTGGGTCCCTTCCAAGTTAGCATATTCTGTGATGTTATAATTATAGTTTACTGTTAAGATAATCATGACAAATTTCTGCAACATGTAGTCAAATATGCAATCTTACTCTAGAAATTTATTGAACACTGAGGCATTGGTTGAGAATTATTTATCCTTTGGAATTAGATGTATCTCATATATATTCCTCTTTCCAATAAAGTAAACACTTTATACTAGCTAATGTATTATGTATAGCTTTTTTTTATCACTAGAACTAAGAGATCTGTGTGGACTCCAGGTGTTTTTTATAGGCTGAGGCATCTCCTTTTTTTAATATGGAAAATTTTTCTGAGCAGTTTGAAATATTTACACAATTATTCGGTATCTCGGTCTGCTCTGGATGTTTGAAAATGTGTAGTGAACCTGTGCAGATCAACTCCAATCAGTGGAGAATGTCAGTCCTCTAACAAAGTATTGCACTGACTTTATATATATTTTTATATATAAGCACATATACACATACATACATTATGTCTGTCTGGACAGCCAGTGTAACCCCTTGATGTGCCACTTACTGAAGGGGCCCATAGAAGATAGAGAGAGCAATAGTTTACACTGCAGCCAGTGAACTTTTGGATTTTCTGGTCACAGGAGATGGTGAAGGCCAACAAGTCAAGAGGTTCAAAGACAATTAGAAAAAATTGTGGACAATTCCTTCACAGATTCTGAAGAAGAAAGACAGAGATGTACCTTCTACCTACTGCAATGACTGCTGGGGGACAAAACCCAATGGATTGCAGAAAGTAGTTAATCTTATATAATTTCCATCAGCATCTTTTACTCCTGCTTGAGGCAGAGTACCAAGCTGGACTGTTGGTCTGGCACAGCAGTGCATCCCTCAGAAAGTGGGAGAGTGAGATCAGAAAATGCTCCTTTATATCCTACGGAGGAAAGAACATGGAGTTATGAGATTTTACTCTCCTGCTTTTGCATCAGCGCAGCACAGGGCAGAAGAGAGCATAAGGAAAGAACCTGGTCATTAAGGGGTAATGTTGAAAAGACCTAGAAACTGAGAGGTCTGACACTGCTGTTGTGAAGTATCTGTGAAATATCTGGGGAGCTTTAGAGACTGCAAAAACCTCAGTGCCTGAGAGACTGATGAATTGCTGTCATCCTGTAGTTGAGAGATCCTCTAGCAAGTAGAGAGAAATTGTCTAAGACTGGGTATTTTTCACATTGACCTTATTTTATAGTGTTAAAGGCATTGAATAGGAATTGTGTGGTTTTAATGTAGTATCCCGAAGTCATCACACTGCAAAGAGGACATCAGAGATTTTGGGTCTCAGAAGAGCATATGAAGCACCCCTTATATAGTGCAGCTGGACTATATCAAATGTCACAGGTGGAGAAATGTCTTGTTTTCATTTTGAAAATTGCTGTAATTCGGGGCTCAAAGTGCTTATGAACATATCAGCAAAGAATGTTGGAGTGGGATAAGAGAGTATGTGTATCAGAGCCATGTGCTATTGTGGAGGATATAGTGAATGAAAGGACTTTATTGTGTGGACTTTACCTTTATCCTGTGTTTATGGATACGTACAGTGCATGCTTTCTCAAGATTTGCATTTCCCGGGCATGCCTGGACATGCCTACTGCCTGCTCCTCTGCCTCCCGGTTCCCCCTCTCTGATTGGCTGAATAAGCTGCAGAGAGGTGTCAGCTACCATTTGTCGATTCCTTCCCCAGTCCCTACCCTGTTTGCCTGTATCCCTATTCCGATTTGTTTCCCTGGTTCTCTGTCTCGTGTTCCACCCCACTTTTAGTACCACCCCCATCAGAGTCTTTAAAACCCCTATGTACCCCCATTAAACTGGCATTGCATCACGATCTCAAACCTTGTTGAATCCCTTTGTGCAGTGCGGGACCTCTTTCCCTCCCCCCACAGGCCACGGCATGCTATCTAAATGTGGGCAGAAAGGCTTCTAGGCAGACACTCCTTTTCTGCAAGAGAGAATTAGGAATATTTCTAACAAGTGCTTGCCTAATCTGTTCTTGCAGGTTTCTCCTAAAAGGGGCTTCATAATCACCCAGTCCATTCCCCTGTGTCACTGCATCTTCTGCCCAAAGCCTTTCTTTCCTGCTCTCTCAGTATTTGACTCAAATGTTCCTTATTCTTCTGAAGACTTTTTTTCTGAAGACTTCTTCCTCACCTCCAGCAAGTGGTAAGAAAGCAGATGGTGTTACCCTTCTGCTACTGACCTGTTCTAATGCATAAGGAGCATTGGAATTTTAAAAAAATGTGACTTGAGAAAAGCTTTTCCAGCCTCTAAAGAGGCCATATGAAAAAATCAATGTAAGAGGAAATGCAAAAAAAAATTTTGTCTTGCTGTGATGTGTAAGATAAATAGAATTTTTCTAGAGGTGAGGAGGGGATAGGATAGGATGGGACATGATAGGATAGGATAGGATAGGATAGGATAGGATAGGATAGGATAGGATAGGATAGGATAGGATAGGATAGGATAGGATAGGATAGGAGAGGATAGACTGTTTCAGTTGGAAGGGATGTACAATGATCCTCTAGTCCAACTACCTGACCAGTTGAGGGCTGATCATGCTAAACCATCTTGTTAAGGGCATTATCCAAATGCCTCTTAAATATTGACAGACCTGGGGCATTGACCACCTCTCTAGGAAGCCAGTTCCAGTGCTTGACCACCCTCTCATTAAAGAAATGCTTCCTAAAGTCCAGTCTAAACTTCCCTGGTGGGGTTTTGACCCATTCCCACATGTCCTGTTGCCGGATACCAGAAAACTCAGCACACCCCTCTCCAAATCTTCCCCTCAGGAAGCTGTGGGCAGCATTGAGGTCACCCCCCAGCCTCTTTTTCTCCAAAGTAGACAGGCTCAGAGCCCTTGCCCACTCCTCATAGGAGTGTAGGTTTTGGAAATGCTTTAAATTTTCTGGAAAACTAAAAGGTCCAGAATATTTCAGAATTCAAAATTCAAAAGGTTTCTGATATGTTTAAAGAGCAACATGAGGTAGAAAAGAGAAAATGAACTGCCTATGTAGATTTGTTAGTTTTCCATAAGAACAGAGATTAAAGGGTCCCACTGTACTAAGACTAAATTAGAAGTTTGGATCTGTAGTTTCTTTAGTGTTATTCCAAAAAACCTCGGCGTGAAAGAAACTGCTCAGAGAATTTTATAGCTTTTAGCAGCAAGGTATTTACTAACAGTGCTGGAGGCAAGCCAGTTCGCACTGGACAAACTTGCCTAAAGGCATCAGTGAAAGCAATGTAATTTATACAGTCTACATCTGTGATTACATCATCTTAACATGCATATTCATATGATTACAACATGTAATAATCATATTCATAACAGGTGGAGTTAAGGTGGGGCCTGGGGCAGAATCTTCTGACATCGTCTTTTGGCAAGGCTTTTTGGTGGTAGATCCGGTCTTTGGCCTCACCTCGAGGGTCTCCAGCTCTTCTTCTTCATTATGACCTTTCTACTTTCCATTGTTAGTGACCTGCTAACTGAAACTTGCAAAAACTCTTGGCTCCAGGCCCTTTTCACCTATTGAAATGTCTACCTAGTCTTGATTTATGGCCTACTTCTGTTCTTCTAACTTTTAGATTTCTTTGGTCCAGTAAGCAGAAGAGAATGAGTTGTATTAATCTTTGGGCAGCACAGGTAGACTAGAATAAGGTACCTCAGTTACTCTTTTTAAGTCAGTCTCATTTTGGTCCCCCCTTTTCTTAGGACTTATGAATTCTTTCTTCAAGTTCTAGAGGAATGAGTTTTTAGTAGGCATGTATGATTGACCACATTATCTGCATCCTTTTGACTATAGTACTTAATCTGTACCAGAGCCAAATATTTAGAGGGATAGCAGAACTACTACTATAATTGGGACTAATATGGGATATATTAAATAGTGAAACACCTCTGTGGGATTCGATGGTATTTGCTTCAGTCTATGGCCATTCTAGAGTGAGGGCTTGGGGTAGAGTCATACTTATCAAAAGTCCAAGTGCTGAGAAGACTTGTGAGCAGGTGATTCTTGCTCGGAGGTCCATGCTTTCTCAGGAGCTTTCTTGATCTGGGAGCAGTGGATCTACATGGGCTTTTCTTTCACCCGGACCTCTGTAAAGGTAGTCAGCAACACCTGGAAGGGTCCTTCCCACTTCTCCCACACATTGTCTCCTGAAAAATTCTTAACATATACCTAATCACCAGGACTAAATGGATGTAATTTACAATCAGGTTGCTTAGGCTGATAGTCTAATACCACAGTAGTGTTTTTGTTCAGTTGTTTTCTTAAAGCTATAACAAAATCATAAACACACTAATTGCCTATTTGATCTAAGGCTTCACTATTTACAATCCGCATGACATAGGGTCTACCATACAGTATTTCAAATAGACTCAGCTTTTCCTTTGATCTCGGCTTGACCCTTACTCTGATTAAAGCATTAGGCAAAGGTTGATACCAATATAAATTGGTTTCTTGGCATATTTTTGCAATTTGCTGTTTAATAAGATGGTTCATCTTTTCCACTTGCCCACTTGCTTGAGGTCTGTAAGGTGTATGCAACCGCTAATTGATTTTTAATGCTTTACTTATTGCTTGTACAATTTGTGCACAAAAGTGTCAACCTCTCTCTGAAGAGATGCTTTTAGGCACCCCAAACCGTGGTATGATTTCATTCAACAAATTTTTAACCACTTCTCTTGATTTGTTCTGCAAGGGAAAGCTTCAGGCCATCCAGAAAATGTATCAGTCAATACTAAAAG